>CAUZLF010000660.1:74428-578013 GCA_963580285.1 Lucinisca nassula
AATATAATATGCACTAGGATGATGTACGGGTGGACTTTTTACGGCCGCTACATGGCACAACAGCAGCTGCAGAGATGGATGGATGGATGGATGGATGGATGTTTTATTTTAAGACGCTCAACCCTAACAGGGCATATAGCGTCTAAAACAGTTATATATTATATATAAAATTTTACAAGATTAAACAATTAAAATTTTAATAACTACAATTTGTTAAAAAGACCGATTTCTTTAAGAAAATTGATTAATTGGTAAAAAGGAACATTATTAAAAAGATCTTTCATCGTAGTAATGTTAAAATATTTAGAACGTATATGGTCAAATTCAATACATGAGATGAGAAAGTGTTTAACTGTGAACGGTTCGTTACAAGATATACAGAAAGGTGCTTGTTCGTTTTTTAAAATGTAGGAATGAGTGAGTCGTGTGTGTCCAATACGGCATCTTGTGATTTTAGTCTGATCTTTCCTATTATAATTCGAAAAAGTGCATTTGGTATGAAAATTCGGTTGTATTTGGTTTAATTTATTATTAGTTTCTTTTTCCCAAATTGATTGACATTTATTTTTTATATATTTGTTAATGTTCGATTTTAAATCAGAGTAAGGGATTTTTAAATTTGTAACTGTTAACGATAATGCTGATTTGGCTTCCAAATCAGCTAGCTCATTTCCGCGGATATTCACGTGACTCGGAAGCCAGCAGAATATGATCTCCTTCGAGACGGAAAGATAGTTATATTTTCTAAGAATTTGTTGGATCAAGGGGTTTCTGTGCTGTTGGTCTTTGAGAGCTTTTAATACAGAAAGAGAATCGGAATAAATGATAAAATGTCTTTCAGATTGATCTCGAATGTGATAGAGTGCAATATCAATTGCTTTCGCTTCAGCGGTAAAAATAGAGCTATTATCGGGTAATCTAATGCTGTCGGTGAAATTCGGACTAATGACAGAACAAGCAACTTTCTCATCTTGCTTCGAACCGTCAGTGTAAATGGATATATGATGTTTAAAATTGGACTTGATTTCTAAAACTTCGTTCTTAAAAATATGCGATTCCACTTCGGATTTCTTATTTTTATGTAAGGTTAAAATAATCTTTGGAGGGTTTAACGTCCATGGCTCTTTGGATGATAATGAAAAAGATTGAATATTTTTAATATTAATATTTGCCTCTTCGAGTAATGATTGAATTCTTAGGCCAAGAGGTTTAATCGCCGATGGTTTGTTGTTATAAAATCGTTCATACTTAGGGTTAAAAACACATTCATATGCTGAATTGCGTGGATTTGCAGCTAATTTAGTAGCATATTGAAGAGACAATTTCTCTCTTCTGATATAAAGTGATGGTTCATTAGATTCAGCATAGAGACTATCAACGGGTGAAGTGCGAAAGGCGCCTAGTGCTAAACGTAAACCTTGATGATGTATAGTATCCAAAGATTTTAAATAAGATTTCCTAGCAGAACCATAGACTATGGAACCATAGTCCAATTTGGAACGAATTAACGATCTATACAGATTTAAAAGAACAGTGCGATCTCCTCCCCAGTCGGAACTGGACAGGACTTTTAAAATATCAAGAGCTTTTAAACATTTAGCTTTCAAAGCTTTGATATGAGGAATAAAAGACAATTTGTTATCGAATAAAAGACCCAAAAACTTCGCCTCAGTGACGACTGGAATTGGACTGCCGTATATAGTCAGTACAGGATCTAAATGTAACTTTCGTATTTGGCAGAAATGAACACACTGAGTTTTTGTTTTAGAAAATTTAAAACCATTTTCTGTTGCCCAAGTTTCTATATTATTTAAACACCTTTGCAGTTTAAATTCAATGGTTTCCATATTTTTGGATCGATAAAAGATTCCAAAATCGTCAACAAAAAGCGAACAATCTGGGTCTTTTACACATTTAACTATATTATTAATTTTTATGCTGAACTAGGTTGGTGATAAAATACTACCTTGTGGTACACCTTGTTCTTGATCAAATGTGTCCGATAATGTATTTCCTAAGCGAACATTAAATGTTCGATCGGATAAGAAATTTTGAACAAAAAGTGGTAATCGGCCTTTAAGGCCCAATGTGTGTAAATCTTTCATGATGCCATACTTCCAAGTGGTATCTTAGGCCTTTTCTAGGTCAAAGAATACAGCTACGACATGTTCTTTTTTGACAAAGGCATCACGTATAAATGATACTAAGCGAATCAAATGATCGTTAGTAGAGCTGTTTTTTCTAAAACCAGCTTGAAATTTAGTGATAAGCTGGTTTGATTCTAAGAACCAAACCAGCCTATCTTTAATCATTCTCTCCATTGTTTTACATAAGCAACTTGTCAAAGCAATAGGTCTGTAATTAGTGGCTTCAGTATGATCTTTATTAGGTTTCGGAATAGGAATAATGGTAGCTTTTCTCCAGTTTTCGGGGAACTTTCCAGTGATCCAAATATCATTCAAAATGTTTAATAATGTTTCCATGCCTTGTTGGGTAAATGTTTTAAAATTTGTTTTAAAAATGTTTTATGTCATCAGGACCAACAGCAGTATCATGAGATTTATGGAGAGCATCTAATAATTCTTTAGTAGTGAAAGGTAAATTATATTTTTCGTGATTTAATGATGAAAAATTTAAATTCTTTTTCTCTTGTTCTTGTTTAATATTTTGGAATTTTTTTGAATAATTTAAGCTAGAGGAGTTTTTCTGAAAATTTTCCCCCAAGGCATTGGAAATGTCTTTAGCCGTTGAACATATATTTCCGTTCGATTTGATATGGACAAGTTTATTTGATTTGTTTTTGCCACTAATTTTTCTAATCATGTCCCATATTTTCTTAGTTGGTGTTCTGGTATTCAGTTTGGAGACGTATTGCTGCCAAGATGCTTTTTTGGCCGATTTTATTGTTTTGCGAGCTTTAGCTCGCATGTGTTTGGCAAGGATAAGATTTCTTTTGTTGGTTGTTTATTGAATTTTCGTAATGCAGATTTTCTTTTATTGATTGAAGTTTTAACTTCGTCATTAAACCAAGGTTTGTTTCTTTTTGAAAAAGTCGAGGATTTAGGAATACATTTTTCAGCAATATCAATCAATTGATCAGTAAAATCTTGTATATCATTTGCAGTTTTAAAAAGTTCAGGGTCGAGTTTTTCATTACATAATTGATTTAAATTTTCCCAATTTGCTTTACTCAAATTCCATCTGGGACGACGATCCTCATGGGTCGATGCAATTTCTTCAATTACTATCGGAAAATGATCGCTCCCATGGAGATCGTCCACAACAGACCAATCAAAATCTAGATAAATATTTGGAGAGCAAATTGAAAGATCTAAAGCAAGATAATTTCTTGTGGGAGAATGAAGATATGTTGGTTGTTTATCGTTAAATAAACATAAATCATTTTCAGCAATAAAATGTTCTATGATTTCTCCTTTGTCATTTGTATCCGAGCAACCCCATAATTTGCTGTGACTATTAAAATCTCCTAATAATATATAAGGACTAGGTAAATGATTTGTTAAATTTTCTAATTCTTGTTTAGAAAAATTATAGTGTGGTGGAAGGTAGACAGAACAAATCGTTATGGATTTGGATAAAGTGACGTTTACAGCAACAGCTTGTAAATTAGTGTTTACATCTATTTTCCTATGAGGAACGTCAGATTTTACCAGGATTGATGTACCTCCTGATGCCTTCTGATTATCCGTTGTGATATGATTGTACATACTGTAACCTTTGAAATTAATATTATCTGTAGTTTTCAAAAAAGTTTCTTGGAGACAAATGACATTAGGAGAAAAAAGTGTAGTTAAAATTAAAAGTTCGTTAAAATTGGCTTTCAGTCCTCGACAATTCCATTGAATTATTGACTTCTTATCCATGGTTGAATGGAGAGAAGATTAAAACAAGGAATTTAATCCTTTATCTTTTATTATTAGGCTTTAAGAACGTGGAGGGATCAACGTCCAACTCCATGTCCTCAAGGGCGCCGTACTGATTAGCCAGTTTTACTGGATCAGCAGACGCCCCTTTACTGTTTGGGTTTGATCCTTTATGTTTTTCTTTGCCGTTTTTTTCTTTTTGATCTGCTGTCCCCGACGTGGATCGGGAGTGAGATCTGCTAGAATGTTTGGGTTGTGAACTGGTCTGTGAAGTTTGTCTAGATTCTGTTCTTGAATGATGAGTAGATGTAGGTTGTGACGATGTAGTAGGTTGTGAAGATGTAGGTTGTGACGAGATGTGGTTTTGGGTTTTACAGAAGAGGTAATAACTTTAGAATGGGGTTTAATTTCAAAATCTTTTTCGTTGAATTGTGTTGATGTTTCTTTGGTTTCAGGTTTGCTGGTAAGTGATTGAACAACTTTGGCGAATGTGGTTTCTGGTTTATTTTGAGGAATTTTCTTAGCTTCCAAATATGTGACGTTTTGAGTGTCTTTGATTTTCATAATTTCTTTTTCCGTTTTCCAAACTTCACAGACGTTTGATTTGGATAGATGATTTTTTCCGCAGTTCACACACTTTGGAGAATTCTTGCAGTTGACAGTGTGGTGATCAGTACCACCACACTTCTCACACACAGATCCATCAGGGACAGTACAATCATTTTCATGATGCCCAAACCTCTGACAATTAAAACATCGCAGAGGATTGGGCACGTAGATTTCGACCGGTATTATTCTGTAGAAGATTTTTAGAGATTTCGGCAACGTAGTTGTGTTGAAAGTTAGCAGTAGAGTGTTGGTGTCTATTAGATTTCCGTCTTTTTTAATTTTAAATCGTTTGCAGGCCGTAACTCCTTGCTCTTTCAAATAGTCGACGATGCTGGCTTCAGATTCTTGTTTAAGCATTCTGTCACGGAGTATTCCTTTACATGAGTTTAATGTTTTGTGCTCCGTGACAGAGACGTTAAGGTTGAAAAATTTGTTGATTTTGAGGAGGTTTTCTGTTTGGGATGGATGGATGGATGGATGTTTTGTTTAAAGACGCTCAACCCTAATAGGGTATATAGCGTCTAAAAATAATTAAGGTATTAAATATAAAATTGTTATGAAAATTTAAAAGTTAAAATATTTACTATTACAGTTTGTTAAAAAGGCCGATTTCTTTAAAAAATTGATTAATTTATAAGATGGTATATCGTTAAAAAGCTCTTTCATTGTTGAAACATTAAAATACTTTGTGCGTATATGATACAATTCTATACATGAAATGAGAAAGTGTTTAACTGTGAACGGTTCGTTACAAGATATACAGAAAGGTGCTTGTTCGTTTTTTAATATAAAGGAATGAGTGAGCCGTGTGTGGCCAATGCGGCATCTTGTGATTTTCGTCTGATCTTTCCTACTATAATTCGAAAAAGAGCATTTGCTATGAAAATTTGGTTGTATTTTATTTAATTTATTATTGGTTTCTTTTTCCCAAATAGATTGACATTTGTTATTTATATATTTATTTATGTTGGATTTAAAATCTGAATGCGGAATTTTAAAATTAGTTATATTTAACGACAATGCCGATTTGGCCTCTAAATCGGCTAACTCATTTCCACGGATATTTACGTGACTGGGAAGCCAGCAGAATACGATCTCCTTTGAGACGGAAAGGTAATGATATTTTCTTAAAATTTGTTGAATCAAGGGGTTTCTGTGATGTTGATCTTTGAGAGATTTCAATACAGAAAGAGAATCTGAATAAATGATAAAATGCCTTTCAGGTTGATCTCTAATGTGATAAAGTACAATATCAATTGCTTTCGCTTCAGCAGTAAAAATAGAGCTGTTATCAGGTAATCTAATGCTGTCAGTGAAATTTGGACTAATGACAGAACAAGCAACTTTCTCATCTTGTTTCGAACCGTCAGTGTAAATGGATATATGATGTTTAAAATTTGATTTGATTTCTAAAAATTCGTTCTTAAAAATATGTGATTCTACTTCGGATTTCTTATTTTTGTTTAAGTCTAAAATTATCTTTGGGGAGTTTAACGTCCATGGTTGTTTAGATGGTAAAGAGAAAGACTGAATATTGTTTATATTAATATTGGCCTCTTCGAGTAATGGTTTAATTCTTAGGCCAAGAGGTTTTATCGCTGATGGTTTGTTGTTATAAAATCGTTCATAGTTAGGGTTAAAAACAGAGTCATATGCTGAATTACGTGGATTTGCGGCTAATTTTGTAACATACTGAAGAGACAATTTCTCTATTCTTATATAAAGTGAAGGTTCATTTGATTCAGCATAAAGACTTTCAACAGGTGAAGTGCGAAATGCACCTAGTGCTAGACGTAAACCTTGATGATGTATAGTATCCAAAGGTTTTAAATAAGATTTCCTAGCAGATCCATAGACTATGGAACCATAGTCAAATTTGGAACGAATTAAAGATCTATAAAGATTTAAAAGAACAGTGCGATCTCCTCCCCAGTCGGAACTGGACAGGACTTTAAGAATATCAAGAGCTTTTAAACATTTAGCTTTCAAAGCTTTGATATGAGGAATAAAAGACAATTTGCTATCGAATAAAAGACCCAAAAACTTCGCCTCAGTGACGACTGGAATTGGACTGCCGTATATTGTTAAATCTGGATCTAAATGCAACTTTCGAATTTGGCAGAAATGAACACACTGAGTTTTTGTTTTAGAAAATTTAAAACCATTTTCTGTTGCCCAAGTTTCTATATTATTTAAACACCTTTGGAGTTTAAATTCAATGGTTTACATATTTTTGGAACGATAAAAAATTCCAAAATCGTCAACAAAAAGCGAACAATCTGGGTCTTTTACACATTTAACTATATTATTAATTTTTATGCTGAACAAGGTTGGTGATAAAATACTGCCTTGTGGTACACCTTGTTCTTGATCAAATGTGTCCGATAATGTATTTCCTATGCGAACATTAAATATTCGATCCGACAAGAAATTTTGAACAAAAAGTGGCAATCGGCCTTTAAGGCCCAATGTGTGTAAGTCTTTCATGATGCCATATTTCCAAGTCGTATCATAGGCCTTTTCTAGGTCAAAGAACACAGCTACGACATGTTCTTTTTTTATAAAGGCATCACGTATAAATGATTCTAAGCGAATCAAATGATCATTAGTAGAGCTGTTTTTTCTAAAACCAGCTTGAAATTTAGTGACAACGTGGTTTGATTCTAAGAATCAAACCAGCCTATCATTAATCATTCTCTCCATTGTTTTACATAAGCAACTTGTCAAAGCAATAGGTCTGTAATTAGTGGCTTCAGTATGATCTTTATTAGGTTTCGGAATAGGAATAATGGTAGCTTTTCTCCAGTTTTCGGGGAACTTTCCAGTAATCCAAATATCATTCAAAATGTTTAATAAAGTTTCCAATGCCTTGTTGGGTAAATGTTTTAAAATTTGATAGTGTATGTCATCAGGGCCAACAGCAGTATCATGGGATTTATGGAGAGCATCTAATAATTCTTTAGTAGTGAAAGGCAAATTATATTTTTCGTGATTTAATGAGGACAAATTTAAATTCTTTTTCTCTTGTTCTTGTTTAATATTTTGGAAACTTTCTGAATAATTTGAGCTAGAGGAGTTTTTCTGAAAATTTACCCCCAAGGCATTGGAAATGTCTTTAGCCGTTGAACATATATTGCCGTTCGATTTGATATGGACATGTTTATTCGATTTGTTTTTACCACTAATTTTTCGAATCATGTCCCATATTTTCTTCGTTGGTGTTCTGGTATTCAGTTTGGAGACGTATTGCTGCCAAGATGCTTTTTTGGCCGATTTTATTGTTTTGCGAGCTTTAGCTCGCATATGTTTGGCAGGGATAAGATTTTCTTTTGTTGGTTGTTTATTAAATTTTCGTAATGCAGATTTTCTTTTATTGATCGAAGTTTTAACTTCGTCATTAAACCAAGGTTTGTTTCGTTTTGAAAAAGTCGAGGATTTAGGAATACATTTTTCGGCAAAATCAATCAATTGATCAGTAAAATCTTGTATATCATTTGCAGTTTTAAAAAAATCAGGGTCGAGTTTGTCATTACATAATTCATTAAAGTTTTCCCAATTTGCTTTACTCAAATTCCATCTGGGGTGACGATCCTCATGGGTCGATGCAATTTCTTCAATTACTATCGGAAAATGATCGCTCCCATGGAGATCGTCCACAACAGACCAATCAAAATCTAGATAAATATTTGGAGAGCAAATTGAAAGATCTAAAGCAAAATAATTTCTTGTGGGAGAATGAAGGTATGTTGGCTGTTTATCATTAAACAAACATAAATCATTTTCAGCAATAAAATTCTCTATGATTTCTCCTTTGTCATTTGTATCCGAGCAACCCCATAATTTGCTGTGACTATTAAAGTCTCCTAATAATATATAAGGACTAGGTAATTGATTAGTTAAATTTTCAAAATCTTGTTTAGAAAAATTATAGTGTGGTGGAAGGTAGACAGAACAAATCGTTATGGATTTGGCTAAAGTGACATTTACAGCAATAGCTTGTAAATTAGTGTTTACATTTATTTTTCTATGAGGAACGTCAGATTTTACCAGGATTGATGTACCTCCTGATGCCTTCTGATTATCCGTTGTGATATGATTGTACATACTGTAACCTTTGAAATTAATATTATCTGTAGTTTTCAAAAAAGTTTCTTGGAGACAAATGACATTAGGAGAAAAAAGTGTAGATAAAATTAAAAGTTCGTTAAAATTGGCTTTCAGTCCTCGACAATTCCATTGAATTATTGACTTCTTATCCATGATTGAATGGAGAGAAGATTAAAACAAGGAATTTAATCCTTTATCTTTTATTAGGCTTTGAGAACGTGGAGGGATCAACGTCCAACTCCATGTCCTCAAGGGCGCCGTACTGATTAGCCAGTTTTACTGGATCAGCAGACGCCCCTTTACTGTTTGGGTTTGATCCTTTATGCTTTTCTTTGCCGTTTTTTTTCTTTTTGATCCGCTGTCCCTGACGTGGATCGGGAGTGTGATCTGCTAGAATGTTTGCCGTTAGGTTGTGAACTGGTCTGCGAAGTTTGTCTAGATTCTGATCTTGAATGATGAGTAGATGTAGGTTGTGACGATGTAGTAGGTTGTGATGATGTGGGTTTTGGTTTAACAGTAGAGGTTATTACTTTAGAATGGGGTTTAATTTCAAAATCTTTTTCATTAAATTGAGTGGAGGTTTCTTTTGTTTCAGGTTTGCTGGCAAGGGATTGGACAACTTTTGCGAATGTGTTTTCTGGTTTGTTTTGTTGTATTTTCTTTGCTTCCAAATAGGTGACGTTTTGTGTAACTTTAATTTTCATGATTTCTTTTTCAGTTTTCCAACTTTCGCAGACATTGGATTTAGATAAATGATCTTTTCCGCAGTTCACACATTTTGGAGGATTCTTGCAGTTGATAGTGTGATGGTCGGTACCACCACACTTCTCACAAACAGATCCGTTTGGGACAGTGCAATCGTTTTCATGGTGTCCAAACCTCTGACAATTGAAACATCGCAGAGGATTGGGCACGTATATGTCAACCGGTATTATCCTGTAGAAAATTTTTAGTGATTTCGGTAAGGAAGTTGTACTAAATGTAAGAAGAAGTGTGTTCGTGTCAATCATATTTCCGTCTTTTTTATTTTAAAACGTTTACAGGCCGTTACTCCTTGATCTTTAAGATATTCTATAATGCTGGCTTCAGATTCTTGTTTTAACATTCTGTCACGGATAATTCCCTTACAAGAGTTTAAAGTTTTATGTTCCGTGACAGAAACATTCATGTTGAAAAATTTGTTGATTTTAAGTAGATTTTCCGTTTGCGTTTTCCTGTTAGTTTCAATCAAAAGAGTTCCATTTTTTAATTTTTTAACGTTTTTAGGTGTACCAATGATAGATTCTATTTGCTTTTCGATCACAAACGGTGAAAGGCTAGTAACAGCCTTTTCTTCCTTACTCGAAATCACCAAAAATCTAGAGAAATTTTCGTTGGCTTTGAAATTGAAAGTTGCCGGTTCCGGGTCGTCGTCAGATAAATCTAAAAATGCTCTTTTCCTAGTGTTGGATCCCATGTTGATAATTTATGATTCGATAGCTATGCGCCCCACCCTCCTTGGAGCCCTACAAGGGGACGTTTTAATGGAAATGGATCTCCTATTTCCAACGCCAAGGCTACATTGCTATTATACTCGATGACAGGACCAGAGTCCTTCCGCTCCACTTCTGTTTTATGAATCCCAACTATGCACCCAGATTTTAATGAAAAAAAAAATGAGGAACAGTTGGGACCCATCCCCACCCGTATTCTCTCCCTCACAGAAGTTTCTGCTGAATTTCCCCAGCTCAAGCCAACCGATTGATCCATCAGCCGCCGCCCATCAAACAACACTCAAAGATAGAGGAATAAGACAAAGTTACACCCGGTTTGTACCATAAAGATACGTAAAAAAGACGGAAGGAAGACAAGAATAAGCTGTGCGATTCTAGAGCTTGGCACGACTGAGCCGATTGATTCAGGCCGGACCTAGCCCAAACCTCTCTTCTATCTGAAATATGGGCCAAAATGATGTGTTGAAAAGCTGGAGATCCCTGGGCTTTTCTCAATCATCAGGATCCCTTCTTCCAGCATACGAGACGCCACTCACGGCAAACAAGTGGCTCCTGTTTCAACAAGGAATTTCATCCCCATTCACTACAGAAGGAAAGTGACCTGTATATTTTATTCCCTACAGACAAGGGAGGCCGAAAACGTTTGCTTAAATAAAAGCTTGGCTCTGAAAATAGGAGATCTTTTGCTAAATATGAGATCCACGATTATGATAAGAAATTATTGAGGTGATAAGTTTCCGAAAGAACAAAGGATTTTAAAAGCTAATAAAGAAATAAGCTGTGTTAGATGATGACGTACATTTTAGAACTTAGTGGTAAGTATCTGATTCTGTTAACTTTGGTGTAACATAAAATAATTTTGGGGTAACATGAAATTACAAGTTACTTATCTAATAACGCATACAAAAATGCATCTTTCATTGTTTGATGTGCAGAGTGAAGGAGCATGAAAAAGTGACACATACACAGTACAAACATATACAGATGAGGTTTCTTCTTTGTGGTGCGCGACCCACCAACAATGATGATACACATACAAATGCAGCGTGGTAGTAACATGAGATAGGAAAGGTTTAAAAGGATAGATCTCGCGTAGTAAATTGTATAAAAAATTTGGTAAGATGCATTTGAATAAATTGAATTACAATATAATACCGGTCGAACGGACGATTGTTCTGTATGTTGGAGGCTTTTACCCAACTGCCACAGAAGCTGAAGGCAGCCACCTATTTCGAGGCACCGGGTGGTCTCGGCAATGGGACTGTTTTCGGTGGGGTCTTACCACTCTGCCACACTCCCGAAGGCAGCCGCCATATTTCTATCCCCCGGGCAGGCGCGGGGCTAAACGCCATAGGATGGTGTACGAGGAACATCACCATCCAAAAAAAGGCAAATTTACAATCTCAAAATCAAAATCATCGCGTTTATCATAAATTTTGCAAGAAACAAACCCATCCACAAAAGACAGATGTAAATCCAAAAACGGGGTCTCGGTATCAGAAGAATTTGTTTTATTCACCTGAAGTTCAGGGGGGTAAATTTGACTGATCAAACCATCGAAATAGGTATTGTCAGTATTTAATAAATAATCCTAATATCGAGAAGTGGAGCTAAAAGCTTCAATGATTTCAGACTGGTTTTCAGCAAAAAGGAACATCATGAAGTCTCTCTCCAAACAAAACAAAACCAGATCAGCCACAATGAGTACGCAATTATTACATATCGGAATACCCACAACTTGTCTAAATAACTTAGTACCAAATCTTATGTAAATATTGTCAAGTATAAAGGTGAGAGCTACGTAAACCGCTCAGAGGATCTAAGCCTGTCTAGGCAAAGCGTTGCGAGTCTGACTGTCCTTGCTTATAAACCCTATTCGCTTCATTGGGTGACCGGGCTTGAGATGTCGTTTCATCTCAATGTCGGATTACAGTTGATCGGGAAGCAAGTTCTCCGAAATGGACATTACAGTGACGACGGGGACGTCATTACTCAAATCAAACAAACAAAATCTAAGATGCACATGGCGGCAATCTTGAAATTCATCAAACGACCTCCCAGACAGGCGGGAGCGAATATCGATGCCACACGTTTGACAGGGCCTTCGTGTGTCACTAGTATAAGGAGATAGTGGGTACATCATCTGTATGACGCCTGAATGATATGGCTCTTTTCATGGTCACTTAGACCTGAACGGCTCCGAAAAATTTTACCACAATAATGACACACTGCTGGCTGGTGTTCCTGACTGCAATTAATAATTTTACAGGTAAAATGACAAATAAATATATGCTGATTATATATTACTAGCAGCAACAATGATCAATACATGCATTTTGTTTATGGAAATCCATGTCCGTGGAAGCTAACATTTTTGTACTCGTCCGTGGAAGCTAACATTCTTAATCATATCCGTGGAAGCTAACATTTAAGATTCGTGCGCATGTAGGCTATTTTTATTTTCTGTATGTTGCACATCTGGAGCATCGGTAAAACTATGCTGTGGTTTGCTGTCCGTTTTCCGTCTATCGTCTGCACGTAAGCCGCCTGTTGTAAAATTCACAATTTCGACATGTCCAGAACCATGTCAGATGCAGGTGAAATTTGGTGTGGGCATTCGGGCGACATATAGATTCCCCATTGATTAAATCGTTGCGTTCTGATATCTAAAATGGCTCGGCCCCGTCCATCAGGACTTGAAGATATAGATGGGCTGCATTATGCTTCCACGCAGTGTTGAAACCGATCCGCATACAAGTAAACATACATGTATGAATTTTGTAAAAATCCCTTTTTTGTGTGTAGATCAGCTCTTTTTACTGATATGAATATGAGCACATACAGACTACTTTACACATTTTGCACATAGACCGGGCCTTTATGTTCTCACATATGCAGGTAAATCAGGTATTGGTCTCAGTGGGTTATATATATATACTAGTCCTTTGTAATCAGTTATAGGACTGGGGGATTTAATAGGGAACAGTTGAGGATTACTCATTAGGCCTGGTCGGCCGAAGTAAGCTAGTCGGGCCCAGAAAAATCGTGCACACCCCATAGTTTTCAGTTCCAAAGGCCTACCCTTTTTCTGAAATTTATCGAAAACGTGTCTGACTGTTGATCGGTCCGCGCCTGTTCGGCAATATTGAAATCTTTTCTTCGGTAATTCTCTCTCTCTCCTGTGGATTCAAGAAAGGCAGGGGCCAGTTTCATCAATAAACATCGTGCGATTAATCTTAAATTGCTGGTACACACTTTTTAAAGAACTGCGTACGTCAGTTTCATCAAAACATCGTAAAGTGTTCGTACGAGCTAAATTTGCGTTTCACTAAAATATGTCGCAATTTTGAATATGCTCTTAAACGGGGCCACTAATTGTCACATGCGTGATCATGGGCCGTCTTGAAATAGCCGTGTAAAGTAGATAACACGTTTTAAAATTATTATCCCAGTGGATCTTTATGTATATTCAGTATAAACAACGTTGAATCAACGTTGATTCTACGTTGTTTCAAACTTGTGTTTCCATTTCATTATCGTAAGATACAGATATTAATTATCTAGACCCATTTCCCACTGTACTACTGGCGAGTTTGTCTGTATTGTGAACGTCTTGACGTCAGACTATCGTTGATTTCACGTTGTCATAATGAACCTTTTACAACGAGCGTGTTTGTCAGTAAATGCGCGCGCGGGGCGGGGGAGGTGTTGGGTTTTCAGCATGAGTGCACGTGTATTGTTGAGTTTATAATATTAAATAACATGCGAGACTTCGCTGAGCATTTTTTTTACCTATTCACGCCCAATTTTATAATTCAGTTATACAAGGGCACGGTTTATCGTATGAACTTAAAAACACAGTTAATGCACGGGTTTAATACAAAAACGTCAATACATGATTAATAATGAACCACAGATAACGTTACATGACGTAGCCTCTGTAAGTGTTCGTATTTAACGTATATCAGTTTTCAGCTCCGGTTTGTTGTTGGCATTGGTTTGTAGCAAATGTTTTTTTCTTTGATTGTTCGTCTGTCAGGCAGTCCAGCCTTCCAATGAAAAATACATTCAGTTCATTTGCAAGATAGAGCCTACAGAATGACTTGATTTTAAATTACAAAGAACCTGTTCTTTAACTAGATGTATACAAAATTATACAATCGTCTGCACATAGACGAAATGACAGTACGCATGACCATGATCCCCTTCCCCGCCGTCGACAAAGGTTTTCGTACATACGAGTGTACGCACATGTACGTACGTCATTCCGTATGGGGGTATGTACGCGTTCCTGTACCCTCTGGTTTAAGGCATTGTACCAGAGAGAACCTAAACTTTTAAGAGCTCATATTTTCCAGACCATATGATGATATTGTGATGATATATAGGTCAAAAGGTTTATTCAGCAATACACTAGCCCTTACCTATGACTTCTTTAAATGCTGAAATTATTTAAGAGCTAATATTTTTTAAATCATAATGGATATGGTTCATATTTGGTACGATGATAGATACACATTTTAAGTTAATTAAGCATACCCGCAACAATGCCCATGACCTCAAGGTCAATGTCACGGACTCAGATTTATTTAAATGTCAACATTTTTAATAAGAGCTCGCATTTCCCAACCAATTTAATGGATTTACTTCGTGTTTGGTACGACGAAAGATACATGTAGTTTCTCCGGCTACTCCGTTTTGTTTGCGTCCACATCTGGTAAATGATCGGCTCGAAATAAAAGAAATAGTCTTGAAAGGGCCGTAAAACCTAAACTCAAGGTCAATGTCACAGACTTAGTATTTTTTTATGGATTTGATGCATATCTGGATGATGATACACACTTTTTCAAAGATTTAAACGGCATTAACCCACACCCACGCCGATGTTCTCAAGGACAGTTTTTCCAGCCGAGCAATGCGGTCTTTTTTCTTTCTTTTTTTTTGGCAATATGCTTTTTTGATGAGGGTGGTCCCTGGGCGGGGGCATCTGTGTCATATTCACAATTCTAGTTTTATGTGTCGATATGAGGTACACCGAGTCTTCATTTTAATCAAAAGTCTGATCGAAGATTGTGGGAATAGGTTAGAACTACCTGAACGCGTTGGTTCTTTTGTTTGTACCCCGCCAATCGTTGGTACAATGTACTTGTACTTAGGTCATTTTGGAGACGCTGTTATCGATTTTGTAGAACTTTTTCCCTACCTTGAGGTGAAGTGACATTATAAACCCTACCGACCAAAGCCGCTAGGGTTTAAGGAGCGGTCCCACTCTTACCACTTTTCTTGGGTAGGCTTTTACAATCTAAGCTTTAACCAGTAATCAAGTCGGGACGGTTTTAGCTCTGCGCGGAAGCACTATGTCTCCAAGCCCCGATGGTCGAAAGCCAGCGTCGGATGAAATATAGATTGTAGGTACTCGTAAGCACAACCACAAAGAGACGCTTCTAACGAGTACCCCAAGTCTCTATTAAGAAAACAAGAAAAAGGCCAAATGGCATTATGGACGGGTTTTTCAGGGTTAACCAAAGGGTAAACCGGGACGCGGACGCCCGGCCGCACGCCCGGACATCGCTATTCAAAAGGACGGAATTTTTCCTTGAAAAAAAACTCGTCCAATAAAAAAGAAACCCCCCAACCCATACCCAAACTATAGATTATATAAGGGGTCTTCATTGCATGGGCTAGTATAAGTAATGGGCGTGGTCTGCGAAAGTAAGCAAAATTACATGTTACGTACCATACTTTTAACAACGAGCGTAGGTTTCTATAACCTTTGCTGCGAGTTATCTTCCGCTATAGCCGTGTCATGTCCAACGTTTAAGACGAACATTTCAATGTGTGACGTCTAAATATTCATCTCACAAATACGACAAAATGTGCGAATATCGCAGATCTTTAACATTTGATGAAACAGGATTTTTGTCGTAAGAACTTCGTACGATCTTTTTAAGACGAAAATACGTCGCAAATACTTTGATGAAACTGGCCCCAGGTGTCAGCCTCTGGCAAAATAATTTCCACGGTTCTGGTTGACTACCTATGAATAAATAAATTCTGAGTAGATAGAGCCTTTGGACGCAAAGAATACACCATATACGAAAATAGCAGACAGGTTTTATTGAGTCTATTCATGACCAGTACTGAAATGTGCAACAACGGCACCGGCTTAAGCAGAATTCTATTTTTAATATTCTAAATGAACTCAATAATAAAATATAATCTGTACTATTATGATGTACGGGGAGACATTGCACGGCCGACAGGACATATCAGCAGCTGCAGGGACTCTAAATGAAGTCAATTATCCCAAAGAACCAGAAAATATAATATGCACTAGGATGATGTACGGGTGGACTTTTTACGGCCGCTACATGGCACAACAGCAGCTGCAGAGATGGATGGATGGATGGATGGATGTTTTATTTTAAGACGCTCAACCCTAACAGGGCATATAGCGTCTAAAACAGTTATATATTATATATAAAATTTTACAAGATTAAACAATTAAAATTTTAATAACTACAATTTGTTAAAAAGACCGATTTCTTTAAGAAAATTGATTAATTGGTAAAAAGGAACATTATTAAAAAGATCTTTCATCGTAGTAATGTTAAAATATTTAGAACGTATATGGTCAAATTCAATACATGAGATGAGAAAGTGTTTAACTGTGAACGGTTCGTTACAAGATATACAGAAAGGTGCTTGTTCGTTTTTTTAAAATGTAGGAATGAGTGAGTCGTGTGTGTCCAATACGGCATCTTGTGATTTTAGTCTGATCTTTCCTATTATAATTCGAAAAAGTGCATTTGGTATGAAAATTCGGTTGTATTTGGTTTAATTTATTATTAGTTTCTTTTTCCCAAATTGATTGACATTTATTTTTTATATATTTGTTAATGTTCGATTTTAAATCAGAGTAAGGGATTTTTAAATTTGTAACTGTTAACGATAATGCTGATTTGGCTTCCAAATCAGCTAGCTCATTTCCGCGGATATTCACGTGACTCGGAAGCCAGCAGAATATGATCTCCTTCGAGACGGAAAGATAGTTATATTTTCTAAGAATTTGTTGGATCAAGGGGTTTCTGTGCTGTTGGTCTTTGAGAGCTTTTAATACAGAAAGAGAATCGGAATAAATGATAAAATGTCTTTCAGATTGATCTCGAATGTGATAGAGTGCAATATCAATTGCTTTCGCTTCAGCGGTAAAAATAGAGCTACTATCGGGTAATCTAATGCTGTCGGTGAAATTCGGACTAATGACAGAACAAGCAACTTTCTCATCTTGCTTCGAACCGTCAGTGTAAATGGATATATGATGTTTAAAATTGGACTTGATTTCTAAAACTTCGTTCTTAAAAATATGCGATTCCACTTCGGATTTCTTATTTTTATGTAAGGTTAAAATAATCTTTGGAGGGTTTAACGTCCATGGCTCTTTGGATGATAATGAAAAAGATTGAATATTTTTAATATTAATATTTGCCTCTTCGAGTAATGATTGAATTCTTAGGCCAAGAGGTTTAATCGCCGATGGTTTGTTGTTATAAAATCGTTCATACTTAGGGTTAAAAACACATTCATATGCTGAATTGCGTGGATTTGCAGCTAATTTAGTAGCATATTGAAGAGACAATTTCTCTCTTCTGATATAAAGTGATGGTTCATTAGATTCAGCATAGAGACTATCAACGGGTGAAGTGCGAAAGGCGCCTAGTGCTAAACGTAAACCTTGATGATGTATAGTATCCAAAGATTTTAAATAAGATTTCCTAGCAGAACCATAGACTATGGAACCATAGTCCAATTTGGAACGAATTAACGATCTATACAGATTTAAAAGAACAGTGCGATCTCCTCCCCAGTCGGAACTGGACAGGACTTTTAAAATATCAAGAGCTTTTAAACATTTAGCTTTCAAAGCTTTGATATGAGGAATAAAAGACAATTTGTTATCGAATAAAAGACCCAAAAACTTCGCCTCAGTGACGACTGGAATTGGACTGCCGTATATAGTCAGTACAGGATCTAAATGTAACTTTCGTATTTGGCAGAAATGAACACACTGAGTTTTTGTTTTAGAAAATTTAAAACCATTTTCTGTTGCCCAAGTTTCTATATTATTTAAACACCTTTGCAGTTTAAATTCAATGGTTTACATATTTTTGGATCGATAAAAGATTCCAAAATCGTCAACAAAAAGCGAACAATCTGGGTCTTTTACACATTTAACTATATTATTAATTTTTATGCTGAACTAGGTTGGTGATAAAATACTACCTTGTGGTACACCTTGTTCTTGATCAAATGTGTCCGATAATGTATTTCCTAAGCGAACATTAAATGTTCGATCGGATAAGAAATTTTGAACAAAAAGTGGTAATCGGCCTTTAAGGCCCAATGTGTGTAAATCTTTCATGATGCCATACTTCCAAGTGGTATCGTAGGCCTTTTCTAGGTCAAAGAATACAGCTACGACATGTTCTTTTTTGACAAAGGCATCACGTATAAATGATACTAAGCGAATCAAATGATCGTTAGTAGAGCTGTTTTTTCTAAAACCAGCTTGAAATTTAGTGATAAGCTGGTTTGATTCTAAGAACCAAACCGGCCTATCTTTAATCATTCTCTCCATTGTTTTACATAAGCAACTTGTCAAAGCAATAGGTCTGTAATTAGTGGCTTCAGTATGATCTTTATTAGGTTTCGGAATAGGAATAATGGTAGCTTTTCTCCAGTTTTCGGGGAACTTTCCAGTGATCCAAATATCATTCAAAATGTTTAATAATGTTTCCATGCCTTGTTGGGTAAATGTTTTAAAATTTGATAGTGTATGTCATCAGGACCAACAGCAGTATCATGAGATTTATGGAGAGCATCTAATAATTCTTTAGTAGTGAAAGGTAAATTATATTTTTCGTGATTTAATGATGAAAAATTTAAATTCTTTTTCTCTTGTTCTTGTTTAATATTTTGGAAATTTTTTTAATAATTTAAGCTAGAGGAGTTTTTCTGAAAATTTTCCCCCAAGGCATTGGAAATGTCTTTAGCCGTTGAACATAAATTTCCGTTCGATTTGATATGGACAAGTTTATTTGATTTGTTTTTGCCACTAATTTTTCTAATCATGTCCCATATTTTCTTAGTTGGTGTTCTGGTATTCAGTTTGGAGACGTATTGCTGCCAAGATGCTTTTTTGGCCGATTTTATTGTTTTGCGAGCTTTAGCTCGCATGTGTTTGGCATGGATAAGATTTTCTTTTGTTGGTTGTTTATTGAATTTTCGTAATGCAGATTTTCTTTTATTGATTGAAGTTTTAACTTCGTCATTAAACCAAGGTTTGTTTCTTTTTGAAAAAGTCGAGGATTTAGGAATACATTTTTCAGCAATATCAATCAATTGATCAGTAAAATCTTGTATATCATTTGCAGTTTTAAAAAGTTCAGGGTCGAGTTTTTCATTACATAATTGATTTAAATTTTCCCAATTTGCTTTACTCAAATTCCATCTGGGGTGACGATCCTCATGGGTCGATGCAATTTCTTCAATTACTATCGGAAAATGATCGCTCCCATGGAGATCGTCCACAACAGACCAATCAAAATCTAGATAAATATTTGGAGAGCAAATTGAAAGATCTAAAGCAAGATAATTTCTTGTGGGAGATTGAAGATATGTTGGTTGTTTATCGTTAAATAAACATAAATCATTTTCAGCAATAAAATTTTCTATGATTTCTCCTTTGTCATTTGTATCCGAGCAACCCCATAATTTGCTGTGACTATTAAAATCTCCTAATAATATATAAGGACTAGGTAAATGATTTGTTAAATTTTCTAATTCTTGTTTAGAAAAATTATAGTGTGGTGGAAGGTAGACAGAACAAATCGTTATGGATTTGGATAAAGTGACGTTTACAGCAACAGCTTGTAAATTAGTGTTTACATCTATTTTCCTATGAGGAACGTCAGATTTTACCAGGATTGATGTACCTCCTGATGCCTTCTGATTATCCGTTGTGATATGATTGTACATACTGTAACCTTTGAAATTAATATTATCTGTAGTTTTCAAAAAAGTTTCTTGGAGACAAATGACATTAGGAGAAAAAAGTGTAGTTAAAATTAAAAGTTCGTTAAAATTGGCTTTCAGTCCTCGACAATTCCATTGAATTATTGACTTCTTATCCATGGTTGAATGGAGAGAAGATTAAAACAAGGAATTTAATCCTTTATCTTTTATTATTAGGCTTTAAGAACGTGGAGGGATCAACGTCCAACTCCATGTCCTCAAGGGCGCCGTACTGATTAGCCAGTTTTACTGGATCAGCAGACGCCCCTTTACTGTTTGGGTTTGATCCTTTATGTTTTTCTTTGCCGTTTTTTTCTTTTTGATCTGCTGTCCCCGACGTGGATCGGGAGTGAGATCTGCTAGAATGTTTGGGTTGTGAACTGGTCTGTGAAGTTTGTCTAGATTCTGTTCTTGAATGATGAGTAGATGTAGGTTGTGACGATGTAGTAGGTTGTGAAGATGTAGGTTGTGACGATGTGGTTTTGGGTTTTACAGAAGAGGTAATAACTTTAGAATGGGGTTTAATTTC
Source organism: Lucinisca nassula (assembly GCA_963580285.1). Taxonomy (NCBI): domain Eukaryota; kingdom Metazoa; phylum Mollusca; class Bivalvia; order Lucinida; family Lucinidae; genus Lucinisca; species Lucinisca nassula. The sequence continues at coordinate 95,125 of CAUZLF010000660.1, forward strand.
AAAATCTTTTTCGTTGAATTGTGTTGATGTTTCTTTGGTTTCAGGTTTGCTGGTAAGTGATTGAACAACTTTGGCGAATGTGGTTTCTGGTTTATTTTGATGAATTTTCTTAGCTTCCAAATATGTGACGTTTTGAGTGTCTTTGATTTTCATAATTTCTTTTTCCGTTTTCCAAACTTCACAGACGTTTGATTTGGATAGATGATTTTTTCCGCAGTTCACACACTTTGGAGAATTCTTGCAGTTGACAGTGTGGTGATCAGTACCACCACACTTCTCACACACAGATCCATCAGGGACAGTACAATCATTTTCATGATGCCCAAACCTCTGACAATTAAAACATCGCAGAGGATTGGGCACGTAGATTTCGACCGGTATTATTCTGTAGAAGATTTTTAGAGATTTCGGCAACGTAGTTGTGTTGAAAGTTAGCAGTAGAGTGTTGGTGTCTATTAGATTTCCGTCTTTTTTAATTTTAAATCGTTTGCAGGCCGTAACTCCTTGCTCTTTCAAATAGTCGATAATGCTGGCTTCAGATTCTTGTTTAAGCATTCTGTCAAGGAGTATTCCTTTACATGAGTTTAATGTTTTGTGCTCCGTGACAGAGACGTTAAGGTTGAAAAATTTGTTGATTTTGAGGAGGTTTTCTGTTTGGGATGGATGGATGGATGGATGTTTTGTTTAAAGACGCTCAACCCTAATAGGGTATATAGCGTCTAAAAATAATTAAGGTATTAAATATAAAATTGTTATGAAAATTTAAAAGTTAAAATATTTACTATTACAGTTTGTTAAAAAGGCCGATTTCTTTAAAAAATTGATTAATTTATAAGATGGTATATCGTTAAAAAGCTCTTTCATTGTTGAAACATTAAAATACTTTGTGCGTATATGATACAATTCTATACATGAAATGAGAAAGTGTTTAACTGTGAACGGTTCGTTACAAGATATACAGAAAGGTGCTTGTTCGTTTTTTAATATAAAGGAATGAGTGAGCCGTGTGTGGCCAATGCGGAATCTTGTGATTTTCGTCTGATCTTTCCTACTATAATTCGAAAAAGAGCATTTGCTATGAAAATTTGGTTGTATTTTATTTAATTTATTATTGGTTTCTTTTTCCCAAATAGATTGACATTTGTTATTTATATATTTATTTATGTTGGATTTAAAATCTGAATGCGGAATTTTAAAATTAGTTATATTTAACGACAATGCCGATTTGGCCTCTAAATCGGCTAACTCATTTCCACGGATATTTACGTGACTGGGAAGCCAGCAGAATACGATCTCCTTTGAGACGGAAAGGTAATGATATTTTCTTAAAATTTGTTGAATCAAGGGGTTTCTGTGATGTTGATCTTTGAGAGATTTCAATACAGAAAGAGAATCTGAATAAATGATAAAATGCCTTTCAGGTTGATCTCTAATGTGATAAAGTGCAATATCAATTGCTTTCGCTTCAGCAGTAAAAATAGAGCTGTTATCAGGTAATCTAATGCTGTCAGTGAAATTTGGACTAATGACAGAACAAGCAACTTTCTCATCTTGTTTCGAACCGTCAGTGTAAATGGATATATGATGTTTAAAATTTGATTTGATTTCTAAAAATTCGTTCTTAAAAATATGTGATTCTACTTCGGATTTCTTATTTTTGTTTAAGTCTAAAATTATCTTTGGGGAGTTTAACGTCCATGGTTGTTTAGATGGTAAAGAGAAAGACTGAATATTGTTTATATTAATATTGGCCTCTTCGAGTAATGGTTTAATTCTTAGGCCAAGAGGTTTTATCGCTGATGGTTTGTTGTTATAAAATCGTTCATAGTTAGGGTTAAAAACAGAGTCATATGCTGAATTACGTGGATTTGCGGCTAATTTTGTAACATACTGAAGAGACAATTTCTCTCTTCTTATATAAAGTGAAGGTTCATTTGATTCAGCATAAAGACTTTCAACAGGTGAAGTGCGAAATGCACCTAGTGCTAGACGTAAACCTTGATGATGTATAGTATCCAAAGGTTTTAAATAAGATTTCCTAGCAGATCCATAGACTATGGAACCATAGTCAAATTTGGAACGAATTAAAGATCTATAAAGATTTAAAAGAACAGTGCGATCTCCTCCCCAGTCGGAACTGGACAGGACTTTAAGAATATCAAGAGCTTTTAAACATTTAGCTTTCAAAGCTTTGATATGAGGAATAAAAGACAATTTGCTATCGAATAAAAGACCCAAAAACTTCGCCTCAGTGACGACTGGAATTGGACTGCCGTATATTGTTAAATCTGGATCTAAATGCAACTTTCGAATTTGGCAGAAATGAACACACTGAGTTTTTGTTTTAGAAAATTTAAAACCATTTTCTGTTGTCCAAGTTTCTTTATTATTTAAACACCTTTGGAGTTTAAATTCAATGGTTTACATATTTTTGGAACGATAAAAAATTCCAAAATCGTCAACAAAAAGCGAACAATCTGGGTCTTTTACACATTTAACTATATTATTAATTTTTATGCTGAACAAGGTTGGTGATAAAATACTGCCTTGTGGTACACCTTGTTCTTGATCAAATGTGTCCGATAATGTATTTCCTATGCGAACATTAAATATTCGATCGGACAAGAAATTTTGAACAAAAAGTGGCAATCGGCCTTTAAGGCCCAATGTGTGTAAGTCTTTCATGATGCCATATTTCCAAGTCGTATCATAGGCCTTTTCTAGGTCAAAGAACACAGCTACGACATGTTCTTTTTTTATAAAGGCATCACGTATAAATGATTCTAAGCGAATCAAATGATCATTAGTAGAGCTGTTTTTTCTAAAACCAGCTTGAAATTTAGTGACAACGTGGTTTGATTCTAAGAATCAAACCAGCCTATCATTAATCATTCTCTCCATTGTTTTACATAAGCAACTTGTCAAAGCAATAGGTCTGTAATTAGTGGCTTCAGTATGATCTTTATTAGGTTTCGGAATAGGAATAATGGTAGCTTTTCTCCAGTTTTCGGGGAACTTTCCAGTAATCCAAATATCATTCAAAATGTTTAATAAAGTTTCCAATGCCTTGTTGGGTAAATGTTTTAAAATTTGATAGTGTATGTCATCAGGGCCAACAGCAGTATCATGGGATTTATGGAGAGCATCTAATAATTCTTTAGTAGTGAAAGGCAAATTATATTTTTCGTGATTTAATGAGGACAAATTTAAATTCTTTTTCTCTTGTTCTTGTTTAATATTTTGGAAACTTTCTGAATAATTTGAGCTAGAGGAGTTTTTCTGAAAATTTACCCCCAAGGCATTAGAAATGTCTTTAGCCGTTGAACATATATTGCCGTTCGATTTGATATGGACATGTTTATTCGATTTGTTTTTACCACTAATTTTTCGAATCATGTCCCATATTTTCTTCGTTGGTGTTCTGGTATTCAGTTTGGAGACGTATTGCTGCCAAGATGCTTTTTTGGCCGATTTTATTGTTTTGCGAGCTTTAGCTCGCATATGTTTGGCAGGGATAAGATTTTCTTTTGTTGGTTGTTTATTAAATTTTCGTAATGCAGATTTTCTTTTATTGATCGAAGTTTTAACTTCGTCATTAAACCAAGGTTTGTTTCGTTTTGAAAAAGTCGAGGATTTAGGAATACATTTTTCGGCAAAATCAATCAATTGATCAGTAAAATCTTGTATATCATTTGCAGTTTTAAAAAAATCAGGGTCGAGTTTGTCATTACATAATTCATTAAAGTTTTCCCAATTTGCTTTACTCAAATTCCATCTGGGGTGACGATCCTCATGGGTCGATGCAATTTCTTCAATTACTATCGGAAAATGATCGCTCCCATGGAGATCGTCCACAACAGACCAATCAAAATCTAGATAAATATTTGGAGAGCAAATTGAAAGATCTAAAGCAAAATATTTTCTTGTGGGAGAATGAAGGTATGTTGGCTGTTTATCATTAAACAAACATAAATCATTTTCAGCAATAAAATTCTCTATGATTTCTCCTTTGTCATTTGTATCCGAGCAACCCCATAATTTGCTGTGACTATTAAAGTCTCCTAATAATATATAAGGACTAGGTAATTGATTAGTTAAATTTTCTAAATCTTGTTTAGAAAAATTATAGTGTGGTGGAAGGTAGACAGAACAAATCGTTATGGATTTGGCTAAAGTGACATTTACAGCAATAGCTTGTAAATTAGTGTTTACATTTATTTTTCTATGAGGAACGTCAGATTTTACCAGGATTGATGTACCTCCTGATGCCTTCTGATTATCCGTTGTGATATGATTGTACATACTGTAACCTTTGAAATTAATATTATCTGTAGTTTTCAAAAAAGTTTCTTGGAGACAAATGACATTAGGAGAAAAAAGTGTAGATAAAATTAAAAGTTCGTTAAAATTGGCTTTCAGTCCTCGACAATTCCATTGAATTATTGACTTCTTATCCATGATTGAATGGAGAGAAGATTAAAACAAGGAATTTAATCCTTTATATTTTATTAGGCTTTGAGAACGTGGAGGGATCAACGTCCAACTCCATGTCCTCAAGGGCGCCGTACTGATTAGCCAGTTTTACTGGATCAGCAGACGCCCCTTTACTGTTTGGGTTTGATCCTTTATGCTTTTCTTTGCCGTTTTTTTTTTTCTTTTTGATCCGCTGTCCCTGACGTGGATCGGGAGTGTGATCTGCTAGAATGTTTGCCGTTAGGTTGTGAACTGGTCTGCGAAGTTTGTCTAGATTCTGATCTTGAATGATGAGTAGATGTAGGTTGTGACGATGTAGTAGGTTGTGGTGATGTGGGTTTTGGTTTAACAGTAGAGGTAATTACTTTACAATGGGGTTTAATTTCAAAATCTTTTTCATTAAATTGAGTGGAGGTTTCTTTTGTTTCAGGTTTGCTGGCAAGGGATTGGACAACTTTTGCGAATGTGTTTTCTGGTTTGTTTTGTTGTATTTTCTTTGCTTCCAAATAGGTGACGTTTTGTGTAACTTTAATTTTCATGATTTCTTTTTCAGTTTTCCAAACTTCGCAGACATTGGATTTAGATAAATGATCTTTTCCGCAGTTCACACATTTTGGAGGATTCTTGCAGTTGATAGTGTGATGGTCGGTACCACCACACTTCTCACAAACAGATCCGTTTGGGACAGTGCAATCGTTTTCATGGTGTCCAAACCTCTGACAATTGAAACATCGCAGAGGATTGGGCACGTATATGTCAACCGGTATTATCCTGTAGAAAATTTTTAGTGATTTCGGTAAGGAAGTTGTACTAAATGTAAGAAGAAGTGTGTTCGTGTCAATCAGATTTCCGTCTTTTTTATTTTAAAACGTTTACAGGCCGTTACTCCTTGATCTTTAAGATATTCTATAATGCTGGCTTCAGATTCTTGTTTTAACATTCTGTCACGGATAATTCCCTTACAAGAGTTTAAAGTTTTATGTTCCGTGACAGAAACATTCATGTTGAAAAATTTGTTGATTTTAAGTAGATTTTCCGTTTGCGTTTTCCTGTTAGTTTCAATCAAAAGAGTTCCATTTTTTAATTTTTTAACGTTTTTAGGTGTACCAATGATAGATTCTATTTGCTTTTCGATCACAAACGGTGAAAGGCTAGTAACAGCCTTTTCTTCCTTACTCGAAATCACCAAAAATCTAGCGAAATTTTCGTTGGCTTTGAAATTGAAAGTTGCCGGTTCCGGGTCGTCGTCAGATAAATCTAAAAATGCTCTTTTCCTAGTGTTGGATCCCATGTTGATAATTTATGATTCGATAGCTATGCGCCCCACCCTCCTTGGAGCCCTACAAGGGGGCGTTTTAATGGAAATGGATCTCCTATTTCCAACGCCAAGGCTACATTGCTATTATACTCGATGACAGGACCAGAGTCCTTCCGCTCCACTTCTGTTTTATGAATCCCAACTATGCACCCAGATTTTAATGAAAAAAAAAATGAGGAACAGTTGGGACCCATCCCCACCCGTATTCTCTCCCTCACAGAAGTTTCTGCTGAATTTCCCCAGCTCAAGCCAACCGATTGATCCATCAGCCGCCGCCCATCAAACAACACTCAAAGATAGAGGAATAAGACAAAGTTACACCCGGTTTGTACCATAAAGATACGTAAAAAAGACGGAAGGAAGACAAGAATAAGCTGTGCGATTCTAGAGCTTGACACGACTGAGCCGATTGATTCAGGCCGGATCTAGCCCAAACCTCTCTTCTATCTGAAATATGGGCCAAAATGATGTGTTGAAAAGCTGGAGATCCCTGGGCTTTTCTCAATCATCAGGATCCCTTCTTCCAGCATACGAGACGCCACTCACGGCAAACAAGTGGCTCCTGTTTCAACAAAGAATTTCATCCCCATTCACTACAGAAGGAAAGTGACCTGTATATTTTATTCCCTACAGACAAGGGAGGCCGAAAACGTTTGCTTAAATAAAAGCTTGGCTCTGAAAATAGGAGATCTTTTGCTAAATATGAGATCCACGATTATGATAAGAAATTATTGAGGTGATAAGTTTCCGAAAGAACAAAGGATTTTAAAAGCTAATAAAGAAATAAGCTGTGTTAGATGATGACGTACATTTTAGAACTTAGTGGTAAGTATCTGATTCTGTTAACTTTGGTGTAACATAAAATAATTTTGGGGTAACATGAAATTACAAGTTACTTATCTAATAACGCATACAAAAATGCATCTTTCATTGTTTGATGTGCAGAGTGAAGGAGCATGAAAAAGTGACACATACACAGTACAAACATATACAGATGAGGTTTCTTCTTTGTGGTGCGCGACCCACCAACAATGATGATACACATACAAATGCAGCGTGGTAGTAACATGAGATAGGAAAGGTTTAAAAGGATAGATCTCGCGTAGTAAATTGTATAAAAAATTTGGTAAGATGCATTTGAATAAATTGAATTACAAAATAATACCGGTCGAACGGACGATTGTTCTGTATGTTGGAGGCTTTTACCCAACTGCCACAGAAGCTGAAGGCAGCCACCTATTTCGAGGCACCGGGTGGTCTCGGCAATGGGACTGTTTTCGGTGGGGTCTTACCACTCTGCCACACTCCCGAAGGCAGCCGCCATATTTCTATCCCCCGGGCAGGCGCGGGGCTAAACGCCATAGGATGGTGTACGAGGAACATCACCATCCAAAAAAAGGCAAATTTACAATCTCAAAATCAAAATCATCGCGTTTATCATAAATTTTGCAAGAAACAAACCCATCCACAAAAGACAGATGTAAATCCAAAAACGGGGTCTCGGTATCAGAAGAATTTGTTTTATTCACCTGAAGTTCAGGGGGGTAAATTTGACTGATCAAACCATCGAAATAGGTATTGTCAGTATTTAATAAATAATCCTAATATCGAGAAGTGGAGCTAAAAGCTTCAATGATTTCAGACTGGTTTTCAGCAAAAAGGAACATCATGAAGTCTCTCTCCAAACAAAACAAAACCAGATCAGCCACAATGAGTACGCAATTATTACATATCGGAATACCCACAACTTGTCTAAATAACTTAGTACCAAATCTTATGTAAATATTGTCAAGTATAAAGGTGAGAGCTACGTAAACCGCTCAGAGGATCTAAGCCTGTCTAGGCAAAGCGTTGCGAGTCTGACTGTCCTTGCTTATAAACCCTATTCGCTTCATTGGGTGACAGGGCTTGAGATGTCGTTTCATCTCAATGTCGGATTACAGTTGATCGGGAAGCAAGTTCTCCGAAATGGACATTACAGTGACGACGGGGACGTCATTACTCAAATCAAACAAACAAAATCTAAGATGCACATGGCGGCAATCTTGAAATTCATCAAACGACCTCCCAGACAGGCGGGAGCGAATATCGATGCCACACGTTTGACAGGGCCTTCGTGTGTCACTAGTATAAGGAGATAGTGGGTACATCATCTGTATGACGCCTGAATGATATGGCTCTTTTCATGGTCACTTAGACCTGAACGGCTCCGAAAAATTTTACCACAATAATGACACACTGCTGGCTGGTGTTCCTGACTGCAATTAATAATTTTACAGGTAAAATGACAAATAAATATATGCTGATTATATATTACTAGCAGCAACAATGATTAATACATGCATTTTGTTTATGGAAATCCATGTCCGTGGAAGCTAACATTTTTGTACTCGTCCGTGGAAGCTAACATTCTTAATCATATCCGTGGAAGCTAACATTTAAGATTCGTGCGCATGTAGGCTATTTTTATTTTCTGTATGTTGCACATCTGGAGCATCGGTAAAACTATGCTGTGGTTTGCTGTCCGTTTTCCGTCTATCGTCTGCACGTAAGCCGCCTGTTGTAAAATTCACAATTTCGACATGTCCAGAACCATGTCAGATGCAGGTGAAATTTGGTGTGGGCATTCGGGCGACATATAGATTCCCCATTGATTAAATCGTTGCGTTCTGATATCTAAAATGGCTCGGCCCCGTCCATCAGGACTTGAAGAAATAGATGGGCTGCATTATGCTTCCACGCAGTGTTGAAACCGATCCGCATACAAGTAAACATACATGTATGAATTTTGTAAAAATCCCTTTTTTGTGTGTAGATCAGCTCTTTTTACTGATATGAATATGAGTACATACAGACTACTTTACACATTTTGCACATAGACCGGGCCTTTATGTTCTCACATATGCAGGTAAATCAGGTATTGGTCTCAGTGGGTTATATATATATACTAGTCCTTTGTAATCAGTTATAGGACTGGGGGATTTAATAGGGAACAGTTGAGGATTACTCATTAGGCCTGGTCGGCCGAAGTAAGCTAGTCGGGCCCAGAAAAATCGTGCACACCCCATAGTTTTCAGTTCCAAAGGCCTACCCTTTTTCTGAAATTTATCGAAAACGTGTCTGACTGATGATCGGTCCGCGCCTGTTCGGCAATATTGAAATCTTTTCTTCGGTAATTCTCTCTCTCTCCTGTGGATTCAAGAAAGGCAGGGGCCAGTTTCATCAATAAACATCGTGCGATTAATCTTAAATTGCTGGTACACACTTTTTAAAGAACTGCGTACGTCAGTTTCATCAAAACATCGTAAAGTGTTCGTACGAGCTAAATTTGCGTTTCACTAAAATATGTCGCAATTTTGAATATGCTCTTAAACGGGGCCACTAATTGTCACATGCGTGATCACGGGCCGTCTTGAAATAGCCGTGTAAAGTAGATAACACGTTTTAAAATTATTATCCCAGTGGATCTTTATGTATATTCAGTATAAACAACGTTGAATCAACGTTGATTCTACGTTGTTTCAAACTTGTGTTTCCATTTCATTATCGTAAGATACAGATATTAATTATCTAGACCCATTTCCCACTGTACTACTGGCGAGTTTGTCTGTATTGTGAACGTCTTGACGTCAGACTATCGTTGATTTCACGTTGTCATAATGAACCTTTTACAACGAGCGTGTTTGTCAGTAAATGCGCGCGCGGGGCGGGGGAGGTGTTGGGTTTTCAGCATGAGTGCACGTGTATTGTTGAGTTTATAATATTAAATAACATGCGAGACTTCGCTGAGCATTTTTTTTACCTTTTCACGCCCAATTTTATAATTCAGTTATACAAGGGCACGGTTTATCGTATGAACTTAAAAACACAGTTAATGCACGGGTTTAATACAAAAACGTCAATACATGATTAATAATGAACCACAGATAACGTTACATGACGTAGCCTCTGTAAGTGTTCGTATTTAACGTATATCAGTTTTCAGCTCCGGTTTGTTGTTGGCATTGGTTTGTAGCAAATGTTTTTTTCTTTGATTGTTCGTCTGTCAGGCAGTCCAGCCTTCCAATGAAAAATACATTCAGTTCATTTGCAAGATAGAGCCTACAGAATGACTTGATTTTAAATTACAAAGAACCTGTTCTTTAACTAGATGTATACAAAATTATACAATCGTCTGCACATAGACGAAATGACAGTACGCATGACCATGATCCCCTTCCCCGCCGTCGACAAAGGTTTTCGTACATACGAGTGTACGCACATGTACGTACGTCATTCCGTATGGGGGTATGTACGCGTTCCTGTACCCTCTGGTTTAAGGCATTGTACCAGAGAGAACCTAAACTTTTAAGAGCTCATATTTTCCAGACCATATGATAATATTGTGATGATATATAGGTCAAAAGGTTTATTCAGCAATACACTAGCCCTTACCTATGACTTCTTTAAATGCTGAAATTATTTAAGAGCTAATATTTTTTAAATCATAATGGATATGGTTCATATTTGGTACGATGATAGATACACATTTTAAGTTAATTAAGCATACCCGCAACAATGCCCATGACCTCAAGGTCAATGTCACGGACTCAGATTTATTTAAATGTCAACATTTTTAATAAGAGCTCGCATTTCCCAACCAATTTAATGGATTTACTTCGTGTTTGGTACGACGAAAGATACATGTAGTTTCTCCGGCTACTCCGTTTTGTTTGCGTCCACATCTGGTAAATGATCGGCTCGAAATAAAAGAAATAGTCTTGAAAGGGCCGTAAAACCTAAACTCAAGGTCAATGTCACAGACTTAGTATTTTTTTATGGATTTGATGCATATCTGGATGATGATACACACTTTTTCAAAGATTTAAACGGCATTAACCCACACCCACGCCGATGTTCTCAAGGACAGTTTTTCCAGCCGAGCAATGCGGTCTTTTTTCTTTCTTTTTTTTTTGGCAATATGCTTTTTTGATGAGGGTGGTCCCTGGGCGGGGGCATCTGTGTCATATTCACAATTCTAGTTTTATGTGTCGATATGAGGTACACCGAGTCTTCATTTTAATCAAAAGTCTGATCGAAGATTGTGGGAATTGGTTAGAACTACCTGAACGCGTTGGTTCTTTTGTTTGTACCCCGCCAATCGTTGGTACAATGTACTTGTACTTAGGTCATTTTGGAGACGCTGTTATCGATTTTGTAGAACTTTTTCCCTACCTTGAGGTGAAGTGACATTATAAACCCTACCGACCAAAGCCGCTAGGGTTTAAGGAGCGGTCCCACTCTTACCACTTTTCTTGGGTAGGCTTTTACAATCTAAGCTTTAACCAGTAATCAAGTCGGGACGGTTTTAGCTCTGCGCGGAAGCACTATGTCTCCAAGCCCCGATGGTCGAAAGCCAGCGTCGGATGAAATATAGATTGTAGGTACTCGTAAGCACAACCACAAAGAGACGCTTCTAACGAGTACCCCAAGTCTCTATTAAGAAAACAAGAAAAAGGCCAAATGGCATTATGGACGGGTTTTTCAGGGTTAACCAAAGGGTAAACCGGGACGCGGACGCCCGGCCGCACGCCCGGACATCGCTATTCAAAAGGACGGAATTTTTCCTTGAAAAAAAACTCGTCCAATAAAAAAGAAACCCCCCAACCCATACCCAAACTATAGATTATATAAGGGGTCTTCATTGCATGGGCTAGTATAAGTAATGGGCGTGGTCTGCGAAAGTAAGCAAAATGACATGTTACGTACCATACTTTTAACAACGAGCGTAGGTTTCTATAACCTTTGCTGCGAGTTATCTTCCGCTATAGCCGTGTCATGTCCAACGTTTAAGACGAACATTTCAATGTGTGACGTCTAAATATTCATCTCACAAATACGACAAAATGTGCGAATATCGCAGATCTTTAACATTTGATGAAACAGGATTTTTGTCGTAAGAACTTCGTACGATCTTTTTAAGACGAAAATACGTCGCAAATACTTTGATGAAACTGGCCCCAGGTGTCAGCCTCTGGCAAAATAATTTCCACGGTTCTGGTTGACTACCTATGAATAAATAAATTCTGAGTAGATAGAGCCTTTGGACGCAAAGAATACACCATATACGAAAATAGCAGACAGGTTTTATTGAGTCTATTCATGACCAGTACTGAAATGTGCAACAACGGCACCGGCTTAAGCAGAATTCTATTTTTAATATTCTAAATGAACTCAATAATAAAATATAATCTGTACTATTATGATGTACGGGGAGACTTTGCACGGCCGACAGGACATATCAGCAGCTGCAGGGACTCTAAATGAAGTCAATTATCCCAAAGAACCAGAAAATATAATATGCACTAGGATGATGTACGGGTGGACTTTTTACGGCCGCTTCATGGCACAACAGCTTCTGCAGAGATGGATGGATGGATGGATGGATGTTTTATTTTAAGACGCTCAACCCTAACAGGGCATATAGCGTCTAAAACAGTTATATATTATATATAAAATTTTACAAGATTAAACAATTAAAATTTTAATAACTACAATTTGTTAAAAAGACCGATTTCTTTAAGAAAATTGATTAATTGGTAAAAAGGAACATTATTAAAAAGATCTTTCATCGTAGTAATGTTAAAATATTTAGAACGTATATGGTCAAATTCAATACATGAGATGAGAAAGTGTTTAACTGTGAACGGTTCGTTACAAGATATACAGAAAGGTGCTTGTTCGTTTTTTAAAATGTAGGAATGAGTGAGTCGTGTGTGTCCAATACGGCATCTTGTGATTTTAGTCTGATCTTTCCTATTATAATTCGAAAAAGTGCATTTGGTATGAAAATTCGGTTGTATTTGGTTTAATTTATTATTAGTTTCTTTTTCCCAAATTGATTGACATTTATTTTTTATATATTTGTTAATGTTCGATTTTAAATCAGAGTAAGGGATTTTTAAATTTGTAACTGTTAACGATAATGCTGATTTGGCTTCCAAATCAGCTAGCTCATTTCCGCGGATATTCACGTGACTCGGAAGCCAGCAGAATATGATCTCCTTCGAGACGGAAAGATAGTTATATTTTCTAAGAATTTGTTGGATCAAGGGGTTTCTGTGCTGTTGGTCTTTGAGAGCTTTTAATACAGAAAGAGAATCGGAATAAATGATAAAATGTCTTTCAGATTGATCTCGAATGTGATAGAGTGCAATATCAATTGCTTTCGCTTCAGCGGTAAAAATAGAGCTATTATCGGGTAATCTAATGCTGTCGGTGAAATTCGGACTAATGACAGAACAAGCAACTTTCTCATCTTGCTTCGAACCGTCAGTGTAAATGGATATATGATGTTTAAAATTGGACTTGATTTCTAAAACTTCGTTCTTAAAAATATGCGATTCCACTTCGGATTTCTTATTTTTATGTAAGGTTAAAATAATCTTTGGAGGGTTTAACGTCCATGGCTCTTTGGATGATAATGAAAAAGATTGAATATTTTTAATATTAATATTTGCCTCTTCGAGTAATGATTGAATTCTTAGGCCAAGAGGTTTAATCGCCGATGGTTTGTTGTTATAAAATCGTTCATACTTAGGGTTAAAAACACATTCATATGCTGAATTGCGTGGATTTGCAGCTAATTTAGTAGCATATTGAAGAGACAATTTCTCTCTTCTGATATAAAGTGATGGTTCATTAGATTCAGCATAGAGACTATCAACGGGTGAAGTGCGAAAGGCGCCTAGTGCTAAACGTAAACCTTGATGATGTATAGTATCCAAAGATTTTAAATAAGATTTCCTAGCAGAACCATAGACTATGGAACCATAGTCCAATTTGGAACGAATTAACGATCTATACAGATTTAAAAGAACAGTGCGATCTCCTCCCCAGTCGGAACTGGACAGGACTTTTAAAATATCAAGAGCTTTTAAACATTTAGCTTTCAAAGCTTTGATATGAGGAATAAAAGACAATTTGTTATCGAATAAAAGACCCAAAAACTTCGCCTCAGTGACGACTGGAATTGGACTGCCGTATATAGTCAGTACAGGATCTAAATGTAACTTTCGTATTTGGCAGAAATGAACACACTGAGTTTTTGTTTTAGAAAATTTAAAACCATTTTCTGTTGCCCAAGTTTCTATATTATTTAAACACCTTTGCAGTTTAAATTCAATGGTTTCCATATTTTTGGATCGATAAAAGATTCCAAAATCGTCAACAAAAAGCGAACAATCTGGGTCTTTTACACATTTAACTATATTATTAATTTTTATGCTGAACTAGGTTGGTGATAAAATACTACCTTGTGGTACACCTTGTTCTTGATCAAATGTGTCCGATAATGTATTTCCTAAGCGAACATTAAATGTTCGATCGGATAAGAAATTTTGAACAAAAAGTGGTAATCGGCCTTTAAGGCCCAATGTGTGTAAATCTTTCATGATGCCATACTTCCAAGTGGTATCGTAGGCCTTTTCTAGGTCAAAGAATACAGCTACGACATGTTCTTTTTTGACAAAGGCATCACGTATAAATGATACTAAGCGAATCAAATGATCGTTAGTAGAGCTGTTTTTTCTAAAACCAGCTTGAAATTTAGTGATAAGCTGGTTTGATTCTAAGAACCAAACCAGCCTATCTTTAATCATTCTCTCCATTGTTTTACATAAGCAACTTGTCAAAGCAATAGGTCTGTAATTAGTGGCTTCAGTATGATCTTTATTAGGTTTCGGAATAGGAATAATGGTAGCTTTTCTCCAGTTTTCGGGGAACTTTCCAGTGATCCAAATATCATTCAAAATGTTTAATAATGTTTCCATGCCTTGTTGGGTAAATGTTTTAAAATTTGATAGTGTATGTCATCAGGACCAACAGCAGTATCATGAGATTTATGGAGAGCATCTAATAATTCTTTAGTAGTGAAAGGTAAATTATATTTTTCGTGATTTAATGATGAAAAATTTAAATTCTTTTTCTCTTGTTCTTGTTAAATATTTTGGAAATTTTTTGAATAATTTAAGCTAGAGGAGTTTTTCTGAAAATTTTTCCCCAAGGCATTGGAAATGTCTTTAGCCGTTGAACATATATTTCCGTTCGATTTGATATGGACAAGTTTATTTGATTTGTTTTTGCCACTAATTTTTCTAATCATGTCCCATATTTTCTTAGTTGGTGTTCTGGTATTCAGTTTGGAGACGTATTGCTGCCAAGATGCTTTTTTGGCCGATTTTATTGTTTTGCGAGCTTTAGCTCGCATGTGTTTGGCATGGATAAGATTTTCTTTTGTTGGTTGTTTATTGAATTTTCGTAATGCAGATTTTCTTTTATTGATTGAAGTTTTAACTTCGTCATTAAACCAAGGTTTGTTTCTTTTTGAAAAAGTCGAGGATTTAGGAATACATTTTTCAGCAATATCAATCAATTGATCAGTAAAATCCATATTTATTATCATTTGCAGTTTTAAAAAGTTCAGGGTCGAGTTTTTCATTACATAATTGATTTAAATTTTCCCAATTTGCTTTACTCAAATTCCATCTGGGGTGACGATCCTCATGGGTCGATGCAATTTCTTCAATTATTATCGGAATATGATCGCTCCCATGGAGATCGTCCACAACAGACCAATCAAAATCTAGATAAATATTTGGAGAGCAAATTGAAAGATCTAAAGCAAGATAATTTCTTGTGGAGAATGAAGATATGTTGGTTGTTTATCGTTAAATAAACATAAATCATTTTCAGCAATAAAATTTTCTATGATTTCTCCTTTGTCATTTGTATCCGAGGAACCCCATAATTTGCTGTGACTATTAAAATCTCCTAATAATATATAAGGACTAGGTAAATGATTTGTTAAATTTTCTAATTCTTGTTTAGAAAAATTATAGTGTGGTGGAAGGTAGACAGAACAAATCGTTATGGATTTGGATAAAGTGACGTTTACAGCAACAGCTTGTAAATTAGTGTTTACATCTATTTTCCTATGAGGAACGTCAGATTTTACCAGGATTGATGTACCTCCTGATGCCTTCTGATTATCCGTTGTGATATGATTGTACATACTGTAACCTTTGAAATTAATATTATCTGTAGTTTTCAAAAAAGTTTCTTGGAGACAAATGACATTAGGAGAAAAAAGTGTAGTTAAAATTAAAAGTTCGTTAAAATTGGCTTTCAGTCCTCGACAATTCCATTGAATTATTGACTTCTTATCCATGGTTGAATGGAGAGAAGATTAAAACAAGGAATTTAATCCTTTATCTTTTATTATTAGGCTTTAAGAACGTGGAGGGATCAACGTCCAACTCCATGTCCTCAAGGGCGCCGTACTGATTAGCCAGTTTTACTGGATCAGCAGACGCCCCTTTACTGTTTGGGTTTGATCCTTTATGTTTTTCTTTGCCGTTTTTTTCTTTTTGATCTGCTGTCCCCGACGTGGATCGGGAGTGAGATCTGCTAGAATGTTTGGGTTGTGAACTGGTCTGTGAAGTTTGTCTAGATTCTGTTCTTGAATGATGAGTAGATGTAGGTTGTGACGATGTAGTAGGTTGTGAAGATGTAGGTTGTGACGATGTGGTTTTGGGTTTTACAGAAGAGGTAATAACTTTAGAATGGGGTTTAATTTCAAAATCTTTTTCGTTGAATTGTGTTGATGTTTCTTTGGTTTCAGGTTTGCTGGTAAGTGATTGAACAACTTTGGCGAGTGTGGTTTCTGGTTTATTTTGATGAATTTTCTTAGCTTCCAAATATGTGACGTTTTGAGTGTCTTTGATTTTCATAATTTCTTTTTCCGTTTTCCAAACTTCACAGACGTTTGATTTGGATAGATGATTTTTTCCGCAGTTCACACACTTTGGAGAATTCTTGCAGTTGACAGTGTGGTGATCAGTACCACCACACTTCTCACACACAGATCCATCAGGGACAGTACAATCATTTTCATGATGCCCAAACCTCTGACAATTAAAACATCGCAGAGGATTGGGCACGTAGATTTCGACCGGTATTATTCTGTAGAAGATTTTTAGAGATTTCGGCAACGTAGTTGTGTTGAAAGTTAGCAGTAGAGTGTTGGTGTCTATTAGATTTCCGTCTTTTTTAATTTTAAATCGTTTGCAGGCCGTAACTCCTTGCTCTTTCAAATAGTCGACGATGCTGGCTTCAGATTCTTGTTTAAGCATTCTGTCACGGAGTATTCCTTTACATGAGTTTAATGTTTTGTGCTCCGTGACAGAGACGTTAAGGTTGAAAAATTTGTTGATTTTGAGGAGGTTTTCTGTTTGGGATGGATGGATGGATGGATGGATGTTTTGTTTAAAGACGCTCAACCCTAATAGGGTATATAGCGTCTAAAAATAATTAAGGTATTAAATATAAAATTGTTATGAAAATTTAAAAGTTAAAATATTTACTATTACAGTTTGTTAAAAAGGCCGATTTCTTTAAAAAATTGATTAATTTATAAGATGGTATATCGTTAAAAAGCTCTTTCATTGTTGAAACATTAAAATACTTTGTGCGTATATGATACAATTCTATACATGAAATGAGAAAGTGTTTAACTGTGAACGGTTCGTTACAAGATATACAGAAAGGTGCTTGTTCGTTTTTTAATATAAAGGAATGAGTGAGCCGTGTGTGGCCAATGCGGCATCTTGTGATTTTCGTCTGATCTTTCCTACTATAATTCGAAAAAGAGCATTTGCTATGAAAATTTGGTTGTATTTTATTTAATTTATTATTGGTTTCTTTTTCCCAAATAGATTGACATTTGTTATTTATATATTTATTTATGTTGGATTTAAAATCTGAATGCGGAATTTTAAAATTAGTTATATTTAACGACAATGCCGATTTGGCCTCTAAATCGGCTAACTCATTTCCACGGATATTTACGTGACTGGGAAGCCAGCAGAATACGATCTCCTTTGAGACGGAAAGGTAATGATATTTTCTTAAAATTTGTTGAATCAAGGGGTTTCTGTGATGTTGATCTTTGAGAGATTTCAATACAGAAAGAGAATCTGAATAAATGATAAAATGCCTTTCAGGTTGATCTCTAATGTGATAAAGTGCAATATCAATTGCTTTCGCTTCAGCAGTAAAAATAGAGCTGTTATCAGGTAATCTAATGCTGTCAGTGAAATTTGGACTAATGACAGAACAAGCAACTTTCTCATCTTGTTTCGAACCGTCAGTGTAAATGGATATATGATGTTTAAAATTTGATTTGATTTCTAAAAATTCGTTCTTAAAAATATGTGATTCTACTTCGGATTTCTTATTTTTGTTTAAGTCTAAAATTATCTTTGGGGAGTTTAACGTCCATGGTTGTTTAGATGGTAAAGAGAAAGACTGAATATTGTTTATATTAATATTGGCCTCTTCGAGTAATGGTTTAATTCTTAGGCCAAGAGGTTTTATCGCTGATGGTTTGTTGTTATAAAATCGTTCATAGTTAGGGTTAAAAACAGAGTCATATGCTGAATTACGTGGATTTGCGGCTAATTTTGTAACATACTGAAGAGACAATTTCTCTCTTCTTATATAAAGTGAAGGTTCATTTGATTCAGCATAAAGACTTTCAACAGGTGAAGTGCGAAATGCACCTAGTGCTAGACGTAAACCTTGATGATGTATAGTATCCAAAGGTTTTAAATAAGATTTCCTAGCAGATCCATAGACTATGGAACCATAGTCAAATTTGGAACGAATTAAAGATCTATAAAGATTTAAAAGAACAGTGCGATCTCCTCCCCAGTCGGAACTGGACAGGACTTTCAGAATATCAAGAGCTTTTAAACATTTAGCTTTCAAAGCTTTGATATGAGGAATAAAAGACAATTTGCTATCGAATAAAAGACCCAAAAACTTCGCCTCAGTGACGACTGGAATTGGACTGCCGTATATTGTTAAATCTGGATCTAAATGCAACTTTCGAATTTGGCAGAAATGAACACACTGAGTTTTTGTTTTAGAAAATTTAAAACCATTTTCTGTTGCCCAAGTTTCTATATTATTTAAACACCTTTGGAGTTTAAATTCAATGGTTTCCATATTTTTGGAACGATAAAAAATTCCAAAATCGTCAACAAAAAGCGAACAATCTGGGTCTTTTACACATTTAACTATATTATTAATTTTTATGCTGAACAAGGTTGGTGATTAAATACTACCTTGTGGTACACCTTGTTCTTGATCAAATGTGTCCGATAATGTATTTCCTATGCGAACATTAAATGTTCGATCGGACAAGAAATTTTGAACAAAAAGTGGCAATCGGCCTTTAAGGCCCAAGTTGTGTAAATCTTTCATGATGCCATATTTCCAAGTCGTATCATAGGCCTTTTCTAGGTCAAAGAATACAGCTACGACATGTTCTTTTTTAATAAAGGCATCACGTATAAATGATTCTAAGCGAATCAAATGATCGTTAGTAGAGCTGTTTTTTCTAAATCCAGCTTGAAATTTAGTGATAAGCTGATTCGATTCTAAGAACCAAACCAGCCTATCATTAATCATTCTCTCCATTGTTTTACATAAGCAACTTGTCAAAGCAATAGGTCTGTAATTAGTGGCTTCAGTATGATCTTTATTAGGTTTCGGAATAGGAATAATGGTAGCTTTTCTCCAGTGTTCAGGAAACTTTCCAGTGATCCAAATATCATTAAAAATATTTAATAATGTTTCCAATGCCTTGTTGGGTAAATGTTTCAAAATTTGATAGTGTATGTCACCAGGGCCAACAGCAGTATCATGAGATTTATGGAGAGCATCTAATAATTCTTTAGTAGTGAAAGGTAAATTATATTTTTCGTGATTTAATGAGGAAAAATTTAAATTCTTTTTCTCTTGTTCTTGTTTAATGTTTTGGAAACTTTCTGAATAATTTGAGCTAGAGGAGTTTTTCTGAAAATTTTTCCCCAAGGCATTGGAAATGTCTTTAGCCGTTGAACATATATTTCCGTTCGATTTGATATGGACATGTTTATTCGATTTGTTTTTGCCACTAATTTTTCTAATCATGTCCCATATTTTCTTCGTAGGTGTTCTGGTATTCAGTTTGGAGACGTATTGCTGCCAAGATGCTTTTTTGGCCGATTTTATTGTTTTGCGAGCTTTAGCTCGCATATGTTTGGCATGGATAAGATTTTCTTTTGTTGGTTGTTTATTGAATTTTCGTAATGCAGATTTTCTTTTATTGATTGAAGTTTTAACTTCGTCATTAAACCAAGGTCTGTTTCTTTTTGAAAAAGTCGAGGATTTAGGAATACATTTTTCAGCAATATCAATCAATTCATCAGTAAAATCTTGTATATCACTTGCAGTTTTAAAAAGTTCAGGGTCGAGTTTTTCATCACATAATTGATTTAAATTTTCCCAATTTGCTTTACTCAAATTCCATCTGGGGTGACGATCCTCATGGGTCGATGCAATTTCTTCAATTACTATCGGAAAATGATCGCTCCCATGGAGATCGTCCACAACAGACCAATCAAAATCTAGATAAATATTTGGAGAGCAAATTGAAAGATCTAAAGCAAAATATTTTCTTGTGGGAGAATGAAGATATGTTGGTTGTTTAACCATAAATCATTTTCAGCAATAAAATTTTCTATGATTTCTCCTTTGTCATTTGTATCCGAGCAACCCCATAATTTGCTGTGACTATTAAAATCTCCTAATAATATATAAGGACTAGGTAATTGATTTGTTAAATTTTCTAATTCTTGCTTAGAAAAATTATAGTGTGGTGGGAGGTAAATAGAACAAATCGTTATGGATTTGGATAAAGTGACGTTTACAGCAACAGCTTGTAAATTAGTGTTTACATCTATTTTCCTATGAGGAACGTCAGATTTTACCAGGATTGATGTACCTCCTGATGCCTTCTGATTATCCGTTGTGATATGATTGTACATACTGTAACCTTTGAAATTAATATTATCTGTAGTTTTCAAAAATGTTTCTTGGAGACAAATGACATTAGGAGAAAAAAGTGTAGATAAAATTAAAAGTTCGTTAAAATTGGCTTTCAGTCCTCGACAATTCCATTGTAGTATTGATTTCTTATCCATGATTAAATGGAGAGAAGATTAAAACAAGGAATTTAATCCTTTTATCTTTTATTATTATGCTTTGAGAAATCGGAGGGATCAACATCCAACTCCATGTCCTCAAGGGCGCCGTACTGATTAGCCATTTTTACTGGATCAGCCGACGCCCCTTTACTGTTAGGGTTTGATCCTTTATGCTTTTCTTTGTCATTTTTGTCTTTTCGATCCGCTGTCCCTGACGTGGACCGAGAGTGAGATCTGCTAGAATGGGTGTTCGGTTGTGAACTGGTCTGTGAAGTTTGTCTTGACTGATGAGTAGATGTAGGTTGTGACGATGTAGTAGGTTGTGACGATGTAGGTTGTGACGATGTAGGTTGTGATGTGGTTTTTGGTTTAACAGTAGAGGTTATTACTTTAGAATGTGGTTTAATTTCGAAATCTTTTTCATTAAATTGAGTGGAGGTTTCTTTTGTTTCAGGTTTGCTGGCAAGGGATTGAACAACTTTGGCGAATGTGTTTTCTTGTTTGTTTTGTTGGATTTTTTTGGCTTCTAAATAAGTGACGCTTTGTGTAACTTTGATTTTCATGATTTCTTTTTCTGTTTTCCAAACGTCACAGACATTGGATTTAGATAAATGATCTTTTCCACAGTTCACACATTTTGGAGAGTTCTTGCAGTTAGAAGTGTGATGATCAGTGCCACCACACTTCTCACAAACAGATCCGTCAGGGACAGTACAGTCGTTTTCGTGGTGCCCAAACCTCTGACAATTGAAACATCGCAGAGGGTTGGGCACGTAGATTTCAACCGGTATTATTCTGTAAAAAATCCTTAGTGATTTCGGCAACGTAGTGGTATTGAAGGTTAAAAGTAGAGTATTTGTTTCGATGAGATTGCCGTCTTTTTTAATTTTGAAACGTTTGCAGGCTGTTACTCCTTGATCTTTTAAATATTCTACGATACTGGCTTCTGATTCTTGTTTAAGCATTCTGTCACGGAGTATTCCTTTACATGAATTTAATGTTTTGTGCTCCGTGACAGAGACGTTAAGGTTGAAGAATTTATTAATTTTCAAGAGATTTTCAGTTTGAGATTTTCTGTTTGTTTCGACCAAAAGAGTTCCATTTTTTAATTTTTTGACATTTTTTGGCCTTCCGATAAGAGATTCTATTTGTTTTTCTATGACTAACGGTGAAAGAGTGGTAACAGCCTTGCCTTCGTTACTCGAAATCACTAAGAATCTAGCAAAATTTTCGTTTGCTTTGAAAGTGAAGGTTGTCGGTTCCGGGTCGTCATCAGATAAGTCTAAAAAAGCTCTTTTTCTAGTGTTGGATCCCATGGTTGAAATTTATGTTTCGATAGCTATGCGCCCCACCCTCCTTGGAGCCCTACAAGGGGACGTTTAATGGAAATGGATCTCCTATTTCCAACGCCAAGGCTACATGGCTATTATACTCGATGACAGGACCAGAGTCCTTCCGCTCCACTTCTGCTTTATGATTCCCAACTATGCACCCAGATTTCAATGAAAAAATGAGGAACAGTTGGGACCCATCCCCACCCATATTCACTCCCTCACAGAAGTTTCTGCTGAATTTCCCCAGTACAAGCCCACCGATTGATCCATCAGCCGCCGCCCATCAAATAACACTCAAAGATAGAGGAAAAAGACAAATTACACCCGGTTTGTACCATAAAGATACGTAAAAAAGAAAGAAAGAAGATAAGGACATGGTGTGCGATTCTAGAGCTTGGCACGACTGAGCCGATTGATTCAGGCCGGATCTAGCCCAAACCCCTCTTCTATCTGAAATATGGGCCAAAATGATGTGTTGAAAAGCTGGAGATCCCTGGGCTTTTCTCAATCATCAGGATCCCTTCTTCCAGCATACGAGACGCCACTCACGGCAAACAAGTGGCTCCTGTTTCAACAAGGAATTTCATCCCCATTCACTACAGAAGGAAAGTGACCTGTATATTTTATTCCCTACAGACAAGGGAGGCCGAAAACGTTTGCTTAAATAAAAGCTTGGCTCTGAAAACAGGAGATCCTTTGCTAAATATGAGATCCACGATTATGGTAAGAAATTATTGAGGTGATAAATTTCAGAGAGTACAAATGATTTTATAGACTGATGAAGAAATAAGCCGTGTTAGATGATAACGTACACTTCAGAATTTAGCGATAAGTATCTGATTCGGTTAACTTTGGAATAACATGAAATAAATTTGAGGTAACATGAAACGACAAGTTACTTATCTAATAACGTATTTAAAATGCATCTTTCATTGATGTGCAGAGTGATGGAGCATGAAAAAGTGACACATACACAGTACAAACATATACAGATGAGGTTTCTTCTTTGTGGTGCGCGACCCACCAGCAATGATGATACACGTACAAATGCAGCGTGGTAGTAACATGAGATAGGAAAGGTTTAAAAGGATAGATCTCGCGTAGTGAATTGAAAAAAAAATGGTAAGATGCATTTGATGGGATGGATGTTTTGTTTAAAGACGCTCAACCCTAATAGGGCATATAGCGTCTAAAAATAATTAAGGTATTAAATATAAAATTGTTATGAAAATTTAAAAGTTAAACTATTTACTATTACAGTTTGTTAAAAAGGCCGATTTCTTTAAGAAAATTGATTAATTTATAAGATGGTATATCGATAACAGCATTTCTATGGAGCGTGATAGCTAATGGAGCGTGATAGCTCAGTGGTTAGTGCACTTGCCTCTGATGCTAGAGGTCCCGGGTTTGATCCCCGGCAGCGGCGATAAAATTTCGGTGTCCGAACACGCTCCATTGGCATCATTTGCAGGGATGAATGTCATTAAGTGCACCGTCCTTCGGATCGGGACGTTAACTGGAGGCCCCCTGTGCAGGGAGAACCATCCCCTGTGCAGGTTAAAGATCCCTACCGTAATTACATGATTACTGTGTAGGCTTTCATCCTGCAAAACTGGAGTGTATGTAATATACACCTGCGGTAATGGTCAAATGTGACCGACGCAGTATCAGAAGATAGAGATAGATAGATAGATAAAAAGCTGTTCATTGTTGAAACATTAAAATATTTTGTGCGTATGTGATAAAATTCTATACATGAAATGAGAAAGTGTTTAACTGTGAACGGTTCGTTACAAGATATACAGAAAGGTGCTTGTTCGTTTTTTAATATAAAGGAATGAGTGAGCCGTGTGTGGCCAATGCGGCATCTTGTGATTTTCGTCTGATCTTTCCTACTATAATTCGAAAAAGAGCATTTGCTATGAAAATTTGGTTGTATTTTATTTAATTTATTATTGGTTTCTTTTTCCCAAATAGATTGACATTTGTTATTTATATATTTATTTATGTTGGATTTAAAATCTGAATGCGGAATTTTAAAATTAGTTATATTTAACGACAATGCCGATTTGGCCTCTAAATCGGCTAACTCATTTCCACGGATATTTACGTGACTGGGAAGCCAGCAGAATACGATCTCCTTTGAGACGGAAAGGTAATGATATTTTCTTAAAATTTGTTGAATCAATGGGTTTCTGTGATGTTGATCTTTAAGAGATTTCAAAACAGAAAGAGAATCTGAATAAATGATAAAATGCCTTTCAGGTTGATCTCTAATGTGATAAAGTGCGATATCAATTGCTTTCGCTTCAGCAGTAAAAATAGAGCTGTTATCAGGTAATCTAATGCTGTCAGTGAAATTTGGACTGATGACAGAACAAGCAACTTTCTCATCCTGTTTCGAACCGTCAGTGTAAATGGATATATGATGTTTAAAATTTGATTTGATTTCTAAAAATTCGTTCTTAAAAATATGTGATTCTACTTCGGATTTCTTATTTTTGTTTAAGTCTAAAATTATCTTTGGGGAGTTTAACGTCCATGGTTGTTTAGATGGTAAAGAGAAAGACTGAATATTGTTTATATTAATATTGGCCTCTTCGAGTAATGGTTTAATTCTTAGGCCAAGAGGTTTTATCGCTGATGGTTTGTTGTTATAAAATCTTTCATATTTAGGGTTAAAAACAGAGTCATATGCTGAATTACGTGGATTTGCGGCTAATTTTGTAACATACTGAAGAGACAATTTCTCTCTTCTAACGTAAAGTGAAGGTTCATTTGATTCAGCATAAAGACTTTCAACCGGTGAAGTGCGAAATGCACCTAGTGCAAGACGTAAACCTTGATGATGTATAGTATCCAAAGATTTTAAATAAGATTTCCTAGCAGATCCATAGACTATGGAACCATAGTCCAATTTGGAACGAATTAAAGATCTATAAAGATTTAAAAGAACAGTGCGATCTCCTCCCCAGTCGGAACTGGACAGGACTTTAAGAATATCAAGAGCTTTTAAACATTTAGCTTTCAAAGCTTTGATATGAGGAATAAAAGACAATTTGTTATCGAATAAAAGACCCAAAAACTTCGCTTCAGTGACGACTGGAATTTGACTGGCATATATAGTTAGAACAGGATCTAAATGCAACTTTCGTATTTGGCAGAAATGAACACACTGAGTTTTTGTTTTAGAAAATTTAAAACCATTTTCTGTTGCCCAAGTTTCTATATTATTTAAACACCTTTGCAGTTTAAATTCAATGGTTTCCATATTTTTGGATCGATAAAAGATTCCAAAATCGTCAACAAAAAGCGAACAATCTGGGTCTTTTACACATTTAACTATATTATTAATTTTTATGCTGAACAAGGTTGGTGATAAAATACTACCTTGTGGTACACCTTGTTCTTGATCAAATGTGTCCGATAATGTATTTCCCATGCGAACATTAAATGTTCGATCGGACAAGAAATTTTGAACAAAAAGTGGTAATCGGCCTTTAAGGCCCAATGTGTGTAAATCTTTCATGATGCCATACTTCCAAGTGGTATCGTAGGCCTTTTCTAGGTCAAAGAATACAGCTACGACATGTTCTTTTTTAATAAAGGCATCATGTGTAAATGATTCTAAGCGAATCAAATGATCGTTAGTAGAGCTGTTTTTTCTAAAACCAGCTTGGAATTTAGTGATAAGGTGGTTTGATTCTAAGAACCAAACCAGCCTATCATTAATCATTCTCTCCATTGTTTTACATAAGCAACTTGTCAAAGCAATAGGTCTGTAATTAGTGGCTTCAGTATGATCTTTATTGGGTTTCGGAATAGGAATAATGGTAGCTTTTCTCCAGTTTTCGGGGAACTTTCCAGTGATCCAAATATCATTCAAAATATTTAATAAAGTTTCCAATGCCTTGTTGGGTAAATGTTTTAAAATTTGATAGTGTATGTCATCAGGGCCAACAGCAGTATCATGGGATTTATGAAGAGCATCTAATAATTCTTTAGTAGTGAAAGGCAAATTATATTTTTCGTGATTTAATGAGGAAAAATTTAAACTCTTTTTCTCTTGTTCTTGTTTAATATTTTGGAAACTTTCTGAATAATTTGAGCTAGAGGAGTTTTTCTGAAAATTTTCCCCCAAGGCATTGGAAATGTCTTTAGCCGTTGAACATATATTTCCGTTCGATTTGATATGGACATGTTTATTTGATTTGTTTTTGCCACTAATTTTTCGAATCATGTCCCATATTTTCTTCGTTGGTGTTCTGGTATTCAGTTTGGAGACGTATTGCTGCCAAGATGCTTTTTTGGCCGATTTTATTGTTTTGCGAGCTTTTGCTCGCATATGTTTGGCATGGATAAGATTTTCTTTTGTTGGTTGTTTATTAAATTTTCGTAATGCAGATTTTCTTTTATTGATCGAAGTTTTAACTTCGTCATTAAACCAAGGTTTGTTTCGTTTTGAAAAAGTCGAGGATTTAGGAATACATTTTTCAGCATTATCAATCAATTGATCAGTAAAATCTTGTATATCATTTGCAGTTTTAAAAAAATCAGGATCGAGTTTGTCATTACATAGTTGATTAAAATTTTCCCAATTTGCTTTACTCAAATTCCATCTGGGGTGACGATCCTCATGGGTCGATGCAATTTCTTCAATTACTATCGGAAAATGATCGCTCCCATGGAGATCTTCCACAACAGACCAATCAAAATCTAGATAAATATTTGGAGAGCAAATTGAAAGATCTAAAGCAAAATAATTTCTTGTGGGAGAATGAAGGTATGTTGGCTGTTTATCATTAAGTAAACATAAATCATTTTCAGCAATTAAATTCTCTATGATTTCTCCTTTGTCATTTGTATCCGAGCAACCCCATAATTTGCTGTGACTATTAAAGTCTCCTAATAATATATAAGGACTAGGTAATTGATTAGTTAAATTTTCTAAATCTTGTTTAGAAAAATTATAGTGTGGTGGAAGGTAGACAGAACAAATCGTTATGGATTTGGATAAAGTGACGTTTACAGCAATAGCTTGTAAATTAGTGTTTACATTTATTTTTCTATGAGGAACGTCAGATTTTACCAGGATTGATGTACCTCCTGATGCCTTCTGATTGTCCGTTGTGATATGATTGTACATACTGTAACCTTTGAAATTAATATTATCTGTAGTTTTCAAAAAAGTTTCTTGGAGACAAATGACATTAGGAGAAAAAAGTGTAGATAAAATTAAAAGTTCGTTAAAATTGGCTTTCAGTCCTCGACAATTCCATTGAATTATTGACTTCTTATCCATGGTTGAATGGAGAGAAGATTAAAACAAGGAATTTAATCCTTTATCTTTTTTTTTTTTTTTTTTTTTTGGTTTGGGTTTTACGGCCCTTTCAAGATTATTTCACTCATATCGAGCCGATCGTTAATCAGAGGTGGGCGAAAACCGGAGTACCCGGAGAAAAACCACCTGACCTTCCGTTGCAGAACTTGGCGTCTCACACGTGGCCTGAGCGAGGCTCGAACCTACGGCGGTGAGAGACCTAATGACTAAGAGTCAGCGCTCTTATCCACTAGGCCACGGAGGCCCCTTTATCTTTTTTTAGACTTTGAGAACGTGGAGGGATCAACGTCCAACTCCATGTCCTCAAGGGCGCCGTACTGATTAGCCAGTTTTACTGGATCAGCCGACGCCCCTTTACTGTTTGGGTTTGATCCTTTATGCTTTTCTTTGCCGTTTTTTTCTTTTTGATCCGCTGTCCCTGACGTGGATCGGGAGTGTGATCTGCTAGAATGTTTGCCGTTAGGTTGTGAACTGGTCTGCGAAGTTTGTCTAGATTCTGATCTTGAATGATGAGTAGATGTAGGTTGTGACGATGTAGTAGGTTGTGATGATGTGGGTTTTGGTTTAACAGTAGAGGTAATTACTTTAGAGTGGGGTTTAATTTCAAAATCTTTTTCATTAAATTGAGTGGAGGTTTCTTTTGTTTCAGGTTTGCTGGTAAGGGATTGGACAACTTTGGCGAATGTGTTTTCTGGTTTGTTTTGTTGAATTTTCTTTGCTTCCAAATAGGTGACGTTTTGTGTAACTTTAATTTTCATGATTTCTTTTTCAGTTTTCCAAACTTCGCAGACATTGGATTTAGATAAATGATCTTTTCCGCAGTTCACACATTTTGGAGGATTCTTGCAGTTGATAGTGTGATGGTCGGTACCACCACACTTCTCACAAACAGATCCGCCAGGGACAGTGCAATCGTTTTCATGGTGTCCAAACCTCTGACAATTGAAACATCGCAGAGGATTGGGCACGTATATGTCAACCGGTATTATCCTGTAGAAAATTTTTAGTGATTTCGGTAAGGAAGTTGTACTAAATGTAAGAAGAAGTGTGTTCGTGTCAATCAGATTTCCGTCTTTTTTGATTTTAAAACGTTTACAGGCCGTTACTCCTTGATCTTTAAGATATTCTATAATGCTGGCTTCAGATTCTTGTTTTAACATTCTGTCACGGATAATTCCCTTACAAGAGTTTAAAGTTTTATGTTCCGTGACAGAAACATTCATGTTGAAAAATTTGTAGATTTTAAGTAGATTTTCCGTTTGCGTTTTCCTGTTAGTTTCAATCAAAAGAGTTCCATTTTTTAATTTTTTAACGTTTTTAGGTGTACCAATGATAGATTCTATTTGCTTTTCGATCACAAACGGTGAAAGGGTAGTAACAGCCTTTTCCTCCTTACTCGAAATCACCAAAAATCTAGCGAAATTTTCGTTGGCTTTGAAATTGAAAGTTGCCGGTTCCGGGTCGTCGTCAGATAAATCTAAAAATGCTCTTTTCCTAGTGTTGGATCCCATGTTGATAATTTATGATTCGATAGCTATGCGCCCCACCCTCCTTGGAGCCCTACAAGGGGACGTTTTAATGGAAATGGATCTCCTGCCTGTATGAAACGTTTCGCCCGTAATAAAGGCGAAATTTTTCTTCTATTTTGACCGGAAATTTGCCCTTTTTACGCTTTTGAAACTTAATGAAGATATATAAGCTTCCGGGCGAAATCTTGGCGTAATATTGGGGCGAAATATGCAAATTAGACGGAATTCTGCAAACGTTTACGGGCGGAATCCCAATAGGTTCCGGGCGGAATCCCAATAGGTTCCGGGCGGAATCACAATAGGTCAACAGAAATCCGCCCGGAATACTTTGATTCCGTCCAGGGCATAAAATATTCCGGGCGGAATAAAAAAATCTGGATGAAGGCTATACCCTTACGGAAAAAAAAGCACTGCCGCGAACTAATGTTGCGAACATTTGGCAAATACTGCGAGAATATTCCGCGAACTGTCCTTTTAAGGCATGAACAGTATTCACAGCATATTCGCAAGATGTTCACTTTTCACATGCAAATTAGGTTTGCCGCGAATACTTTATGTGAACAGCCTGCAAATATTCTGCGAATATGCGGCAAACATGATTCAAGACAGTGGATTAAAATGCAGCGAATATCCTGCAAACATTCTGCGAATATACGACGAACATGGATTCAAAACTGCAAATTGAATATAGAGTGAATATCCTGCGAACACTCTGGGAATATAATGTAAAAATTTTGATGTAAATATGCTGCGAACAATAACTGTGAATATCCTGTGAATAAACAGCGACTATGCTGTGAATATGGGCTCGGACAATGGATTTTATGCTGTGGCGAATATTCAGCAAATTTTCTCGATATATTTGTTTGTTTGTTTGTTTGAATTGGCATTTAACAGCCCAGTAAACACAATTTAGGTCATATTTGAGCCGGTCAGTTTACCTATCCACACTTTTCTTGGGCAGGCGTATACGTACATGTAAGCGGTTTATCAGTACAGTGCTGAAATTTCTTTCGCCTGAAAATGACAATATTTTGCATTTCTTCAATCACATATCAACGGAAGGGAGAGAATGTTTGTTTGATTTGAGGTTTAACGTCCCCGTCAACACTATGCAGGTCATTTTGGAGACGTTGCTTCCAATTTTGTAGGACTTTTACCCGACATTGAGATGAAATGACATCTCAAGCCCTGTCATCCAATGAAACCAATAGGGTTTATAAGCAAGGACAGTCCGAATCGCACTGCTTTGCCTGGACAGGCTTAAATCCTCCAAGCGGTTTACCAGTACTCGTGTGCGGCCGGTTTCAGCTCTGCATGCGTGGAAGCATCATGCAGCCCATCTATTTCGTCAAGCTCCGATGGGCGGGGGCCCAAGGCAGAGAATGACCGTAGAAAAGATTTCATGATCAATCTCCACGAAGGAATGTTGCCGGTACCGAACCGGCGTTTGCCTGATCACCCGTCAGTCGCGCATCCAACTGAGCTACCGAGGCCGGCTTCTTGATATATACAGAAAAGAATCAGATCTAACAGCGGGTTTGACCAGAATCTTTCCTGTTTGCAAGAATCTATAATTTCCATAGATCCTATAGAGAATCATCAACAGATTTTTTTATCAACATGCAGGTACAAGGGCAACATCCACATAAGTGGGCCACATTCGAGGTAGCTGGCTTGCTGCATGCATGGCAGATCTTACACCAGATCTCCAGGCTTGTCTGTCATGAGGATCAATAGCAGATACCTTCCATTCTCAGCAATCTCTTTCTGTCAGCTGCTTCCAGGTCATCATTAGCCTTCCAGGCTCCCACTTTCCACCTACCTGTATTATATTTCAAGGCAGTCTTGACTGCATCGTTGGAGCATTCCACATGTTCATACCAGCGGAGCCTTCTCTCTTTCAAGATTAGGTCTAGGTCCTCAATGCTAAGACGCTCAAGAAGCTCACTTGACCTGATGGTAACAGTGTCCTGTGGCCTGACATTGCAGATCTGTCCGATCATTGCCCTGTCATTCCGCTGAAGATGTTGGAGGTTTGGATTTGTCAATGGCCATGTCTCACTGGCATGAAGCATTATGCTCCGCACACAAGAGCTGTACAAACAGCCACGTGTCTTGAACTAGAGGTGGCGGGAAGAGAGAACTGGTAGCAACTCCTTGAATTCTTCCAGGCTGTTTTCACACATGTGGTTGAAAGGTCGCAACCACCCACTGCTGAGAGCATATCACATAGGCAGCAAGAGGAAGCTACAACCTCCAGCTTGTCGGGTCCAGCTTTGACTCCCCCATGTGGTCTGTCATCTAAGGGACATGCAGTTCCTTGGCACTATATACACCGAATCAGGAAGGGCACTACAATCCGAGGGAACCGAAATGACACGGTCCGAGGGAAGAAGGAATCCTTGCAAGCTAACATCAGTCTCCCGCGGCAGGGCCGGGTCTGAAACGCTAACGAATAATGACCCCCACAGCGCCCAGAAACAAGGCCATCCATCCATCTGCAGTGATGCCCCCTAGACCGCAGTACAACAGTCCTAAGCCCAATGTCTCCCATCCCATTCCCGAGAGACTCCTATCTTCCAACATTCCAGTCATACTCCCAGCCTCAAAGCAGCAACAGCCCGCCACAAAACCAGCAGCTCCACTCTGAGCCCCTTCAACTTCAAACGTCCTCAATCAGGACCACTCCACTGGCACTTGGGTCCACATGTGCACGCCAAGACTGAGTGAATTGCCCTATTAAACCATTTTGTACAAGAAAACCCCAAAAAGGGTAATTGACAAACAGTGCAGGCCCAGATCAGACGCCGCAGAACATGCAAAAAAGTTCTGTCACTTTTCAAGCAATATAATGCTCCGAAACGGCCTATCCCGAAAATTGGGCCGAAACGACCCGGTCCGAAACCACCCGCGATCAATATTTTGAATAGTAGCGGAAACGTACATGTATCAGTAAGCTAATATCAAACAAATTTACCTGCAATAATTCCATTCATTTACGACATACTACTGAAACGATTTCATGTTGCTGCATTTACAAATTACTTTTCATTTCATTTCATTTCAAAGCCTTCTAGTGGCCGAGATAACTCACTAGTATAATCTTTCACAAGTAGTGTCTGCGTAATAACTCATAGTATAGAGGATTATTTTTTTTTTTTTTTTTTTTTTTTTTCCCTCCCTCTTTCACCCAACATGATGAAAATCAGACATAAACAGCAATCAACAGGGTTAAGATATAGATGAGACCATTAATCATGCACTCTAAATACATATTTATTGTTGCACTCCATCCTACAAAGAGACAATTATTATTATTAGCATTATTATTATTTTCAAATGTTCAGGGGATACTCATGTAATCATATCACATTTCCAGCTTCATTTGACTCTGCTGCATCTGCACCTCTCCTGGGCTTCATCAGTAACCATCCCGGCACCACTGCAAACTGAGGAGAAAAATTGTAAAGAAAAACACCAAGTGCCCCGACCGGGGACCGAGCCCACGACCCTGGGGCAAAAAGCAAGCGAGTCAAACACCAGGCCAAAAGGTTCGGGCCAGCCAGACCGGTCAGTTATGCACTCCAAATAAGGCGATTTATGATGGCGTGCTACTTCATTCCTCTATCCTACAAAGAAACCAATATTTTAATGTTTAAGAGAGACTCATTTAAACATGTCATATTTTTAGATCCTCTTGACTCCGCTTAATCTGGTCCATCCATGGGCTGCAGCAATAATCATCCCGGCACCAGGCACCACTGTAGTAGGAGAAAAAAAAAAAAAAAAAAATCCAGTCTAGTGCCCCGACCGATGATTAAAGGAGCGTGATAACTCATTGGTTAATCCACTTGCCCCAGACACCATAGGTCCTGGGCTTGATATCGGCAGTGGCCACAAAAGGCCGACGCCCAAACACACTCCAACCGCACCACCTGCAGAATGAATCACATTTCCAGATTTCTTTGACTCCGCTGCATCCTCACCCACCCCAGGACCCACGGGCAACCACCCCACCAGATATCACTGCATCTGAGGAGAACAATCTGTAAAGAAAAACCAACCGACTGCCCCAAAAATAATGATTGATATATATATCAAAGAATATGTAGTAATTAAAGGTCAACCACACTCAGTCCCATAATGTATGATAAATTTATGTATATCCTCAGACCAGGTACAGCCGTGTCGGCCACTTCCCGCCGTTCAGATATAACCATGAATATAGATAATGATTACAATACATCAGAGAATATGTAGTACTTCATTAAATGTGAACCACACTCATTCCCATAATGTTTAATGAATTTTGAAGGCCAGGTACAGCAGTGTCGGCCACTTCCTGTCCTCCAGATATAACCATGAAAACATGAACCACACTCATTCCCATAATGTTTAATGAATTTTGAATTACTTGAATTTGTCCGTTCTTTATGTAAAGAAAACACCGGCTTTGCAAGTCTTTGGCGCGCATTGATTTCGAAATGTATAATCTCAATAAAAGTTGTTACTACGAGAGAAAATAAGAATGATAACGAAAGGAGAATGAAAAACAAAAACCAAGAATGCAAAAATGGATAGTTTGAGATTATAAATGGATACATGACAACGAAATCATGTGACCAATACAAAATGGCGGACCCCAGTTATTGAAATAGACGTATCGTTAATTTCGACAAATTTTGAGAGAAACACACTTTTTTTCTATTTTTTTTTTCATATCATGTTTGAAGAAGCATAACTTAATGATTTCTTTAAGGTATTATGTAAAATGTATGTCAAACTACTTGGCATAATAGAATACCCTATCCGTTTTATGTGGGTGGGGATACTCGGCTACTTTCGTTTTCCTTCCGTCTTGGCTATGTCAGATATTAATGTTGAATAGGATCGTTCTCTTTAGGCTCATCATTATCATTGCCCCCATGATTTAGTATAGGAAACAATATTTTTTTTTTATCGGCATGTGCTGCAGGGTTTCAAAGTCGCGAAAACTGGATACCTTTTCTGTTATGGTTGCTGCATTCAAGCAAGTCGTTCCTGTAATTTTTATTTGAAAGTACTATATAATTCATGTAATTTGTGTAGATAAGACATTAAATTACATGACTGAGTATGTCACTTCTTTCGTTTGATCTTGGTTTATGCATTTTCGGCTATATCAAAAAGCAGTAATGTTGCCGAGGTGATAATGTAAACAATCTATCTATCTATCTATCTAGCTATCTATCTATCTGTCTGTCTGTCTGTCTAACATACCAGGTCTGCAGGATGAAAGCCTATACAGTAATCTTGTAATTATATGGAAGCTCTAGGGCTCTTTAACCTGCACAGGGGATGGGTGAGAGAGTGTTTGAGTTTTACGTCCCAGAAAAGGAATTCAATACCTGGGTTAGCTTTTTTTCTAATAAGTAATTTAGGTCGTAGTACCAAAGCGTTGATCTAAAATCATCAATCCATAGACAAATGGCAAATATTAATGTTCAGATCAACAGACATTGACTCCAGAAGAGTGTAATCAGGCGTCCTAGGATAGTAAGCATTACTTGGTAAGCAAGCTTCGCCCACCATGCCTAGCGACCTGAACGAAGAAATGGAGTAAATGCCAAGAAGGGTATGTCCGAGATTTTGGAAGTCTTCCTATGGCTTACTATTGGCAAACACATCAGAAATTATAAAAAATTCTTTTTACTAAATGCCAGGAAGTCTGCAAATCCTCATTATTTTATAGTCAACGAAACATATTTGTTTACATATCATAAAATAGAAAGTAATAATGATGTTCGTGTTACATAACAAAAAATCTAGTTTCAAATTCTAGATTTCATTATTTTCAATGCTGGTCACATTCAAATTTTGTTTCCTTTGACAAGTAGTAATGCATAGAAATTCAATAGGCACATTATTTCTTTAAATCGGAGACTTGAATGTCAATGGTATATTTTTCTTTACACTACGTCGCACGGGAGTGCTATTGTAATGTTGGTTTAGAGCAAATATTAAACTTGCCAGTATTTTGTTTGTAAGTGTATAAGTTAAAATTTCTAGCAACACTAAAAATGTCTAAGTCAACTTTTTCCGCCAGCAGAAATTTTTAAAGAAATGATGCTGACAAATTTCCGCCCCAAATTTTCTTCTAAGTAAAATGTTTCGCCTCTGAAAAAAGTTTAAGTCCTATTTTTCCGTCTTCAAACTATTCCGCCTCACCTTTACAGGCGGAATAAAAAAGAAATTCGCCCGGAGAAACTTGTTGCTTTTAAACTTTCGAAGCGGAATTATAGATTCCGCCCTTTTTTCGCCCGGAAATCTGGTATTTCGCCCCATTTCCGCTCATTTTACGGGCGAAATCCGCTCCAAAATTTCATACGGGCATTTCCAACGCCAAGGCTACATTGCTATTATACTCGATGACAGGACCAGAGTCCTTCCGCTCCACTTCTGCTTTATGATTCCCAACTATGCACACAGATTTCAATGAAAAAATAAGGAATAGTTGGGACCCATCCCCACCCATATTCTCTCCCTCACAGAAGTTTCTGCTGAATTTCCCCAGTACAAGCCCACCGATTGATCCATCAGCCGCCGCCCATCAAATAACACTCAAAGATAGAGGAATAAGAAAAAATTACACCCGGTTTGTACCATAAAGATACGTAAGAAAGATAGAAGGAAGTAAAGAACAAGCTGTGCAATTCTAGAGCTTGGCACGACTGAGCCGATTGATTCAGGCCGGATCTAGCCCAAACCCCTCTTCTATCTGAAATATGGGCCAAAATGATGTGTTGAAAAGCTGGAGATCCCTGGGCTTTTCTCAATCATCAGGATCCCTTCTTCCAGCATACGAGACGCCACTCACGGCAAATAAGTGGCTCCTGTTTCAACAAGGAATTTCATCCCCATTCACTACAGAAGGAAAGTGACCCGTATATTTTATTCCCTACAGACAAGGAAGGCCGAAAACGTTTGCTTAAATAAAAGCTTGGCTCTGAAAACAGGAGATCCTTTGCTAAATATGAGATCCACGATTATGGTAAGAAATTATTGAGGTGATAAGTTTCCGAGAGTACAAATTTAGAAGCCTCCGTGGTGCAGTGGTTACGCTACTCGCCTTGTAAACCAGGGATCGCAGGATCGATCCCGGGCTTCTCCAGACTTTCGGATGAGTCTTTAAACCGAGGTCCCGTCTCCGTATGACCTTAGCTGTTGGTGGGACGTAAAACTAAAACTCACTCACTCCGAGAGTACAAATGATTTTATAGACTGATGAAGAAATAAGCTGTGTTAGATGATAACGTACACTTCAGAATTTAGTGATAAGTATCTGATTCTGTTAACTTTGGAATAACATGAAATAAATTTGAGGTAACATGAAACGACAAGCTACTTATCTAATAAAGTATTTAAAATGCATCTTTCATTGATGTGCAGAGTGATCGAGCATGAAAAAGTGACACATACACAGTACAAACATATACAGATGAGGTTTCTTCTTTGTGGTGCGCGACCCACCAGCAATGATGATACACGTACAAATGCAGCGTGGTAGTAACATGAGATAGGAAAGGTTTAAAAGGATAGATCTCGCGTTGTGAATTGAGAAAAAAAATTTTGGTAAGATGCATTTGAATAAATTGAATTACAAAATAATACCGGTCGAACGGACGATTGTTCTGTATGTTGGAGGCTTTTACCCAACTGCCACAGAAGCTGAAGGCAGCCACCTATTTCGAGGCACCGGGTGGTCTCGGCAATGGGACTGTTTTCGGTGGGGTCTTACCACTCTGCCACACTCCCGAAGGCTGCCGCCATATTTCTACCCCCCGGGCAGGCGTTAGATGGT
The DNA here is from genome assembly GCA_963580285.1 of Lucinisca nassula. Taxonomy (NCBI): domain Eukaryota; kingdom Metazoa; phylum Mollusca; class Bivalvia; order Lucinida; family Lucinidae; genus Lucinisca; species Lucinisca nassula. The sequence continues at coordinate 132,034 of CAUZLF010000660.1, forward strand.
AAGAGAAAGACTGAATATTGTTTATATTAATATTGGCCTCTTCGAGTAATGGTTTAATTCTTAGGCCAAGAGGTTTTATCACTGATGGTTTGTTGTTATAAAATCTTTCATAGTTAGGGTTAAAAACAGAGTCATATGCGGAATTACGTGGATTTGCGGCTAATTTTGTAACATATTGAAGAGACAATTTCTCTCTTCTAACGTAAAGTGAAGGTTCATTTGATTCAGCATAAAGACTTTCAACAGGTGAAGTGCGAAATGCACCTAGTGCTAGACGTAAACCTTGATGATGTATAGTATCCAAAGATTTTAAATAAGATTTCCTAGCAGATCCATAGACTATGGAACCATAGTCCAATTTGGAGCGAATTATAGATCTATACAGATTTAAAAGAACAGTACGATCTCCTCCCCAGTCGGAACTGGACAGGACTTTTAAAATATCAAGAGCTTTTAAACATTTAGCTTTCAAAGCTTTGATATGAGGAATAAAAGACAATTTGCTATCGAATAAAAGACCCAGTTAGCTAGAGCCATGAAAAAGTTTCTAAAAACAGCCATAGTGGCATCGACTTAAGCTCAGGACCCTGAAAGTCCTAACTTGCTTCACATATCATACCCAATATTGTGTGAAGCTACCTTAAAATCCATCAATAATGTAGGTGTTAGAGCGATATAAACCCTACTAGTCTCATTTGTCGACAGGGCTCGAGAAGTCATTTAATCTCTATGCCGGGTACAATTGCCACAAAATTGGAAGCGACGTCTCCAAAATGACCTATACATGTTAACGGGGACGTTAAACCTCGAATCAAACCAATACATCTTCGAATAAAAATCGCCCAAGAATATATTCTTCGCTCCCGAGCCCTAGATTTGCAACGGACTGGCACCATTGGAACAACCCTGAAAGGGGATCATCTTAGGAACATTTGTTAACTTTTGGTCAAAATCCGATCAGTGATTTAGGAGCAGATGTCCGACATTGTCGACCGACACACGCACGCAAGAATAGACGCACGACGGACCAAAACGCCCCCGCCAATCGGGGCTTTGAGAAATAGATTGGGCTGCATGATGCTTCCACGCAGAGCCGATACCGACCGCATATTAGTACTGGTAATCCGCTTAGAACGTCTAAGCCTACCCAGGAAAATTGCTGTGAGTCGGCCCGTCCATGCTTATAAACCCTATTGGTTCCATTGGGCGGCAGATATTGAGATGTTATTTCATCTCCATGTCGGGTAAAAGTCCCGCAAAACTGGAAGCAACGTCTCCAAAATGACGTAAATGTTGTTGACGGGGACGTTAAACCTCAAATCAAACAAAAACTGACAAAAAAGTGATTCCAAAAGCTGACTTAGTCACTACGTGACGGGCGAGCTAAAAATAATGTATACCCCTGTAAACTCTAGTTTTCTCAATACAAAGTGTAGGGTACAGCGTTATTCATTGCATGGACTTGTAATATTGAGGATCTTACGAGTGGTCATTATATGAAATTTATGCACCCACAACCTATGTTTCAAATAAAAAAACTTGATAATGTATACCCTGGCGAACGCGGATGTTCACCATATAAAGTGGGGTTTGCAAGGATTGGATGGGCACTACAAAGGCTTGTTAATGTTATATTAGTTTCCTTTGGATCATTGACAGGGTTTTGAGTATTTGGAAAATTGCACCGTAGCATACAAGAGGAAGTATTAGTTATGCAATTGCAATTCAGTTTATGAATATTGTGGTTCAACTTCGCTTTAAAACGTGTTGAGAAAATGAGGCTAACAGCCTAGTCAACACAATGCAAGTCATAATGAGCGGCTAAGTTTGATAAACATCCTAGGCAGGATGGATGGATGTTTTATTTAAAGACGCTCAACCCTAATAGGGCATATAGCGTCTAAAACAGTTATATATATTATACATAAAATTGTGCCAGATTAAACAATTAAAATTTTAATAATTACAGTTTGTTAAAAAGACCGATTTCTTTAAGAAAATTGATTAATTGGTAAAAAGGAACATTATTAGGAAGATCTTTCATTGTAGTAATGTTATAATATTTTGAACGTATATGATTAAATTCAATACATGAGATGAGAAAGTGTTTAACAGTGAACGGTTCGTTACAAGATATACAGAAAGGTGCTTGTTCGTTTTTTAAAATGTAGGAATGTGCGAGTCGTGTGTGTCAAATACGGCATCTCGTAATTTTTGTCTGATCTTTTCGGCTATAGTTCAAAAATTGGCATTTACTGTAAAAATTAGGTTGAATTTTATTTAATTTGTTATTAGTTTCATTGTCCCAAGTAGATTGACATTTTTTCTTTATATATGTATTGATGTTTGATTTGAAATCAGAGAAAGGAATTTTTAAATTTGTAATAGTTAACGATAATGCCGACTTGGCTTCCAAATCAGCCAATTCATTTCCACGAATATTAACATGACTTGGGAGCCAGCAGAATATAATCTCCTTGCAGACAGAAACGTAATGATATTTTCGTAAAATTTGTTGAATCAAGGGGTTCCTGTGCTGTTGGTCTTTCAGAGCTTTTAATACAGAAAGGGAATCAGAATAAATGATAAATTGTTTTTCGTATTGATCTCGTATATGATAGAGTGCTATATCAATTGCTTTCGCTTCAGCGGTAAAAATAGAGCTATTATCGGGTAATCTAATGCTGTCAGTAAAATTCTGACTAATGACAGAACAAGCAACTTTCTCATCTTGTTTCGAACCGTCAGTGTAAATGGAAATGTGACGTTTAAAATTGGATTTGATTTCTAAAAATTCGTTTTTAAAAATATGAGATTCTACTTCTGTTTTTTTTTATTTTTATTTAAATCTAAAATAATCTTTGGAGCACTTAACGTCCATGGCTGTTTTGATGATAACGTAAAAGATTGAATATTATTAATATTAATATTGGCCTCCATAAATAATGGTTTGATTCTTAGGCCAAGCGGTTTAATAGCCGATGGTTTGTTGTTGTAGAATCGTTCGTAATTAGGAATAAAAACAATGTCATATGCTGAATTTCGTGGATTAGCGGCCAATTTTGTAGCATATTGAAGAGACAATTTCTCCCTTCTAACATACAGTGATGGTTCATTCGATTCAGCATAAAGACTTTCAACAGGTGAGGTGCGAAAGGCACCTAGTGCTAGACGTAAACCTTGATGATGTATAGTATCCAAAGATTTTAAATAAGATTTCCTAGCAGATCCATAGACTATGGAGCCATAGTCCAATTTGGAACGAATTAAAGACCTATAAAGATTTAAAAGAACAGTGCGATCTCCTCCCCAGTCGGAACTAGACAGGACTTTAAGAATATCAAGAGCTTTTAAACATTTAGCTTTCAAAGCTTTGATATGGGGAATAAAAGACAATTTGTTATCGAATAAAAGACCCAAAAATTTCGCTTCAGTGACGACTGGAATTGGACTGCCGTATATAGTAAGAACAGGATCTAAATGCAACTTTCGAATTTGGCAGAAATGAACACACTGAGTTTTTGTTTTAGAAAATTTAAAACCATTTTCTGTTGCCCAAGTTTCTATATTAATTAAACACCTTTGCAGTTTTAATTCAATGGTTTCCATATTTTTGGATCGATAAAAGATTCCAAACTCGTCAACAAAAAGCGAACAATCTGGGTCTTTTACACATTTAACTGTATTATTAATTTTTATGCTGAACAAGGTTGGTGATAAAATACTACCTTGTGGTACACCTTGTTCTTGATCAAATGTGTCCGATATTGTATTTCCTATTCGAACATTAAATGTTCGATCGGACAAGAAATTTTGAACAAAAAGTGGCAATCGGCCTTTAAGGCCCAAGTTGTGTAAATCTTTCATGATGCCATATTTCCAAGTCGTATCATAGGCCTTTTCTAGGTCAAAGAATACAGCTACGACATGTTCTTTTTTAATAAAGGCATCACGTATAAATGTTTCTCAGCGAATCAAATGATCGTTAGTAGAGCTGTTTTTTCTAAATCCAGCTTGAAATTTAGTGATAAGTTGATTCGATTCTAAGAACCAAACCAGCCTATCATTAATCATTCTCTCCATTGTTTTACATAAGCAACTTGTCAAAGCAATAGGTCTGTAATTAGTGGCTTCAGTATGATCTTTATTAGGTTTCGGAATAGGATGGATGGATGGATGGATGTTTTATTTAAAGACGCTCAACCCTAATAGGGCATATAGCGTCTAAAACAGTTATATATTATACATAAAATTGTGCAAGATTAAACAATTAAAATTTTAATAATTACAGTTTGTTAAAAAGACCGATTTCTTTAAGAAAATTGATTAATTGGTAAAAAGGAACATTATTAAAAAGATCTTTCATTGTAGTAATGTTAAAATATTTTGAACGTATAAGATTAAATTCAATACATGAGATGAGAAAGTGTTTAACAGTGAACGGTACGTTACAAGATATACAGAAAGGTGCTTGTTCGTTTTTTAAAATGTAGGAATGTGTGAGTCGCGTGTGTCCAATACGGCATCTCGTAATTTTTGTCTGATCTTTTCGGCTATAGTTCAAAAATTGGCATTTACTGCAAAAATTAGGTTGAATTTTATTTAATTTATTATTAGTTTCATTGTCCCAAATAGATTGACATTTTTTCTTTATATATGTATTGATGTTTGATTTGAAATCAGAGAAAGGAATTTTTAAATTTGTAATAGTTAACGATAATGCCGACTTGGCTTCCAAGTCAGCCAATTCATTTCCACGAATATTTACATGACTTGGAAGCCAGCAGAATATAATCTCCTTGCAGACAGAAAGGTAATGATATTTTCGTAAAATTTGTTGAATCAAGGGGTTCCTGTGCTGTTGGTCTTTCAGAGCTTTTAATACAGAAAGGGAATCAGAATAAATGATAAATTGTTTTTCGGATTGATCTCGTATATGATAGAGTGCTATATCAATTGCTTTCGCTTCAGCGGTAAAAATAGAGCTATTATCGGGTAATCTAATGCTATCAGTAAAATTCGGACTAATGACAGAACAAGCAACTTTCTCATCTTGTTTCGAACCGTCAGTGTAAATGGAAATGTGACGTTTAAAATTGGATTTGATTTCTAAAAATTCGTTTTTAAAAATATGAGATTCTACTTCTGTTTTCTTATTTTTATTTAAATCTAAAATAATCTTTGGAGCACTTAACGTCCATGGCTCTTTTGATGGTAACGTAAAAGATTGAATATTATTAATATTAATATTGGCCTCCATAAATAATGGCTTGATTCTTAGGCCAAGCGGTTTAATAGCCGATGGTTTGTTGTTGTAGAATCGTTCGTAATTAGGATTAAAAACAATGTCATATGCTGAATTTCGTGGATTGGCGGCCAATTTTGTAGCATATTGAAGAGACAATTTCTCCCTTCTAACATACAGTGATGGTTCATTCGATTCAGCATAAAGACTTTCAACAGGTGAGATGCGAAAGGCACCTAGTGCTAGACGTAAACCTTGATGTATAGTATCCAAAGATTTTAAATAAGATTTCCTAGCAGATCCATAGACTATGGAGCCATAGTCCAATTTGGAACGAATTAAAGACCTATAAAGATTTAAAAGAACAGTGCGATCTCCTCCCCAGTCAGAACTGGACAGGACTTTAAGAATATCAAGAGCTTTTAAACATTTAGCTTTCAAAGCTTTGATATGGGGAATAAAAGACAATTTGTTATCGAATAAAAGACCCAAAAATTTCGCTTCAGTGACGACTGGAATTGGACTGCCGTATATAGTAAGAACAGGATCTAAATGCAACTTTCGTATTTGGCAGAAATGAACACACTGAGTTTTTGTTTTAGAAAATTTAAAACCATTTTCTGTTGCCCAAGTTTCTATATTATTTAAACACCTTTGCAGTTTGAATTCAATGGTTTCCATATTTTTGGATCGATAAAAGATTCCAAAATCGTCAACAAAAAGCGAACAATCTGGGTCTTTTACACATTTAACTATATTATTAATTTTTAGCCGTTGAACATATATTTCCGTTCGATTTGATATGGACATGTTTATTTGATTTGTTTTTGCCACTAATTTTTCGAATCATGTCCCATATTTTCTTAGTAGGTGTTCTGGTATTCAGTTTGGAGACGTATTGCTGCCAAGATGCTTTTTTGGCCGATTTTATTGTTTTGCGAGCTTTAGCTCGCATATGTTTGGCATGGATAAGATTTTCTTTTGTTGGTTGTTTATTGAATTTTCGTAACGCAGATTTTCTTTTATTGATTGAAATTTTAACTTCATCATTAAACCAAGGTCTGTTTCTTTTTGAAAAAGTCGAGGATTTAGGAATACATTTTTCAGCAATATCAATCAATTCATCAGTAAAATCTTGTATATCATTTGCAGTTTTAAAAAGTTCAGGGTCGAGTTTTTCATCACATAATTGGTTAAAATTTTCCCAATTTGCTTTACTCAAATTCCATCTGGGATGACGATCCTCATGGGTCGATGCAATTTCTTCAATTACTATCGGAAAATGATCGCTCCCATGGAGATCGTCCACAACAGACCAATCAAAATCTAGATAAATATTTGGAGAGCAAATTGAAAGATCTAAAGCAAAATAATTTCTTGTGGGAGAATGAAGGTATGTTGGCTGTTTATCATTAAATAAACATAAATCATTTTCAGCAATAAAATTTTCTATGATTTCTCCCTTGTCATTTGTATCCGAGCAACCCCATAATTTGCTGTGACTATTAAAATCTCCTAATAATATATAAGGACTAGGTAATTGATTTGTTAAATTTTCTAATTCTTGTTTAGAAAAATTATAGTGTGGTGGAAGGTAAACAGAACAAATCGTTATGGATTTGGATAAAGTGACGTTTACAGCAACAGCTTGTAAGTTAGTGTTTACATCTATTTTCCTATGAGGAATGTCAGATTTTACCAGGATTGATGTACCTCCTGATGCCTTCTGATTATCCGTTGTGATATGATTGTACATAGTGTAACCTTTGAAATTAATATTATCTGTAGTTTTCAAAAAAGTTTCTTGGAGACAAATGACATTAGGAGAAAAAAGTGTAGTTAAAATTAAAAGTTCGTTAAAATTGGCTTTCAGTCCTCGACAATTCCATTGAATTATTGACTTCTTATCCATGGTTGAATGGAGAGAAGATTAAAACAAGGAATTTAATCCTTTATCTTTTATTATTCTTTGAGAACGTGGAGGGATCAACGTCCAACTCCATGTCCTCAAGGGTGCCGTACTGATTAACCAGTTTTACTGGATCAGCCGACGCCCCTTTACTGTTCGGGTTTGATCCTTTATGCTTTTCTTTGCCGTTCTTTTCTTTTTGATCTGCTGTCCCTGATGTGGATCGGGAGTGAGATCTGTTAGAATGCTTGCCGTTAGGTTGTGAACTGGTCTGTGAAGTTTGTCTAGATTCTGATCTTGAATGATGAGTAGATGTAGGTTGTGACGATGTAGTAGGTTGTGACGATGTAGGTTGTGACGATGTGGTTTTGGGTTTAACAGAAGAGGTAATGACTTTAGAATGGGGTTTAATTTCACAATCTTTTTCGTTGAACTGTGTAGATGTTTCTTTGGTTTCAGGTTTGCTGGCAAGGGACTGTACAACTTTTGCGAATGTTGTTTCTGGTTTATTTTCGTGAATTTTCTTTGCTTCTAAATATGTTACGTTTTGTGTTACTTTAATTTTCATAATTTCTTTTTCTGATTTCCAAACTTCACAGACATTTGACTTTGATACATGATTTTTGCCACAGTTCACACACTTTGGAGGATTCTTACAGTTAAGGGTGTGGTGATCGGTTCCACCGCATTTTTCACAAACAGATCCATCAGGGACAGTGCAGTCGTTTTCATGATGACCAAACCTCTGACAGTTGAAAGAACGCAGAGGATTTGGTACATAGACGTCAACCGGTATTATTCTGTAAAAGATCTTTAGTGATTTCGGTAAGGATATTGAATTAAAAGTTAGTAGGAGAGTGTTTGTTTCTATTAGATTTCCGTCTTTTTTGATTTTGAAGCGTTTACAGGCCGTTACTCCTTGATCCTTAAGGTGGATGGATGGATGGATGATTTATTTAAAGACGCTCAACCCTAACAGGGCATATAGCGTCTAAAACAGTTATATATACATAAAATTGTGCAAGATTAAACAATTAAAATTTTAGTAATTACAGTTTGTTAAAAAGACCGATTTCTTTAAGAAAATTGATTAATTGGTAAAAAGGAACATTATTAAAAAGATCTTTCATCGTAGTAATGTTAAAATATTTAGATCGTATATGATTAAATTCAATACATGATATGAGAAAGTGTTTAACTGTGAACGGTTCGTTACAAGATATACAGAAAGGTGCTTGTTCGTTTTTTAAAATGTAGGAATGAGTGAGTCGTGTGTGTCCAATACGGCATCTTGTGATTTTAGTTTGCTCTTTCCTATTATAATTCAAAAAAGTGCATTTGGTATGAAAATTCGGTTGTATTTGGTTTAATTTATTATTAGTTTCTTTTTCCCAAATTGATTGACATTTATTTTTAATATATTTGTTAATGTTCGATTTTAAATCAGAGTAAGAAATTTTTAAATTTGTAACTGTTAATGATAATGCTGATTTGGCTTCCAAATCAGCTAACTCATTTCCACGGATATTTACGTGACTCGGAAGCCAGCAGAATATGATCTCCTTCGAGACTGAAAGATAGTGATATTTTCTTAAAATCTGTTGAATCAAGGGGTTTCTGTGCTGTTGGTCTTTGAGAGCTTTCAATACAGAAAGAGAATCGGAATATATGATAAAATATCTTTCAGATTGATCGCGAATGTGATAGAGTGCAATATCAATTGCTTTCGCTTCAGCGGTAAATATAGAGCTATTATCGGGTAATCTAATGCTGTCGGTGAAATTCGGACTAATGACAGAACAAGCAACTTTCTCATCTTGTTTCGAACCGTCAGTGTAAATGGATATATGATGTTTAAAATTAGATTTGATTTCCAAAAATTCGTTCTTAAAAATATGCGTTTCAACTTCGGATTTCTTATTTTTATGTAAGGTTAAAATAATCTTTGGAGGGTTTAACGTCCATGGCTCTTTGGATGATAATGAAAAAGATTGAATATTTTTAATATTAATATTGGCCTCTTCGAGTAATGATTGAATTCTTAGGCCAAGAGGTTTAATCGCCGATGGTTTGTTGTTATAAAATCGTTCATACTTAGGGTTAAAAATACATTCATATGCTGAATTGCGTGGATTTGCAGCTAATTTAGTAGCATATTGAAGAGACAATTTCTCTCTTCTAATATAAAGTGATGGTTCATTAGATTCAGCATAGAGACTATCAACGGGTGAAGTGCGAAAGGCGCCTAGTGCTAAACGTAAACCTTGATGATGTATAGTATCCAAAGATTTTAAATAAGATTTCCTAGCAGAACCATAGACTATGGAGCCATAGTCCAATTTGGAACGAATTAGCGATCTATACAGATTTAAAAGAACAGTACGATCTCCTCCCCAGTCGGAACTGGACAGGACTTTAAGAATATCAAGAGCTTTTAAACATTTAGCTTTCAAAGCTTTGATATGAGGAATAAAAGACAATTTGTTATCGAATAAAAGACCCAAAAACTTCGCCTCAGTGACGACTGGAATTGGACTGCCGTATATAGTCAGTACAGGATCTAAATGCAACTTTCGTATTTGGCAGAAATGAACACACTGAGTTTTTGTTTTAGAAAATTTAAAACCATTTTCTGTTGCCCAAGTTTCTATATTATTTAAACACCTTTGCAGTTTAAATTCAATGGTTTCCATATTTTTGGATCGATAAAAGATTCCAAAATCGTCAACAAAAAGCGAACAATCTGGGTCTTTTACACATTTAACTATATTATTAATTTTTATGCTGAACAAGGTTGGTGATAAAATACTACCTTGTGGTACACCTTGTTCTTGATCAAATGTGTCCGATAATGTATTTCACATGCGAACATTAAATGTTCGATCGGACAAGAAATTTTGAACAAAAAGTGGTAACCGGCCTTTAAGGCCCAATGTGTGTAAATCTTTCATGATGCCATACTTCCAAGTGGTATCGTAGGCCTTTTCTAGGTCAAAGAATACAGCTACGACATGTTCTTTTTTAATAAAGGCATCACGTATAAATGATTCTAAGCGAATCAAATGATCGTTAGTAGAGCTGTTTTTTCTAAAACCAGCTTGGAATTTAGTGATAAGCTGGTTTGATTCTAAGAACCAAACCAGCCTATCATTAATCATTCTCTCCATTGTTTTACATAAGCAACTTGTCAAAGCAATAGGTCTGTAATTAGTGGCTTCAGTATGATCTTTATTAGGTTTCGGAATAGGAATAATGGTAGCTTTTCTCCAGTTTTCGGGGAACTTTCCAGTGATCCAAATATCATTCAAAATATTTAATAAAGTTTCCAATGCCTTGTTGGGTAAATGTTTTAAAATTTGATAGTGTATGTCATCAGGGCCAACAGCAGTATCATGGGATTTATGGAGAGCATCTAATAATTCTTTAGTAGTGAAAGGCAAATTATATTTTTCGTGATTTAATGAGGAAAAATTTAAACTCTTTTTCTCTTGTTCTTGTTTAATATTTTGGAAACTTTCTGAATAATTTGAGCTAGAGGAGTTTTTCTGAAAATTTTCCCCCAAGGCATTGGAAATGTCTTTAGCCGTTGAACATATATTTCCGTTCGATTTGATATGGACATGTTTATTTGATTTGTTTTTGCCACTAATTTTTCGAATCATGTCCCATATTTTCTTCGTTGGTGTTCTGGTATTCAGTTTGGAAACGTATTGCTGCCAAGATGCTTTTTTGGCCGATTTTGTTGTTTTGCGAGCTTTTGCTCGCATATGTTTGGCATGGATAAGATTTTCTTTTGTTGGTTGTTTATTGAATTTTCGTAATGCAGATTTTCTTTTATTGATTGAAGTTTTAACTTCGTCATTAAACCAAGGTTTGTTTCTTTTTGAAAAAGTCGAGGATTTAGGAATACATTTTTCAGCAATATCAATCAATTGATCAGTAAAATCTTGTATATCATTTGCAGTTTTAAAAAGTTCAGGGTCGAATTTTTCATTACATAATTGATTAAAATTTTCCCAATTTGCTTTATTCAAATTCCATCTGGGGTGACGATCCTCATGGGTCGATGCAATTTCTTCAATTACTATCGGAAAATGATCGCTCCCATGGAGATCGTCCACAACAGACCAATCAAAATCTAAATAAATATTTGGAGAGCAAATTGAAAGGTCTAAAGCAAAATAATTTCTTGTGGGAGAATGAAGATATGTTGGTTGTTTATCGTTAAATAAACATAAATCATTTTCAGCAATAAAATTTTCTATGATTTCTCCTTTGTCATTTGTATCCGAGCAACCCCATAATTTGCTGTGACTATTTAAATCTCCTAATAATATATAAGGACTAGGTAATTGATTTGTTAAATTTTCTAATTCTTGTTTAGAAAAATTATAGTGTGGTGGAAGGTAGACAGAACAAATCGTTATGGATTTGGATAAAGTGACGTTTACAGCAACAGCTTGTAAATTAGTGTTTACATCTATTTTTCTATGAGGAACGTCAGATTTTACCAGGATTGATGTACCTCCTGATGCCTTCTGATTATCCGTTGAGATATGATTGTACATACTGTAACCTTTGAAATTAATATTATCTGTAGTTTTCAAAAAAGTTTCTTGGAGACAAATGACATTAGGAGAAAAAAGTGTAGTTAAAATTAAAAGTTCGTTAAAATTGGCTTTCAGTCCTCGACAATTCCATTGAATTATTGACTTCTTATCCATGGTTGAATGGAGAGAAGATTAAAACAAGGAATTTAATCCTTTATCTTTTATTATTAGGCTTTAAGAACGTGGAGGGATTCTGGTCCAACTCCATGTCCTCAAGGGCGCCGTACTGATTAGCCAGTTTTACTGGACCAGCAGACGCCCCTTTACTGTTTGGGTTTGATCCTTTATGCTCTTCTTTGCCGTTTTTTTCTTTTTGATCTGCTGTCCCCGACGTGGATCGGGAGTGAGATCTGCTAGAATGTTTGGGTTGTGAACTGGTCTGTGAAGTTTGTCTAGATTCTGTTCTTGAATGATGAGTAGATGTAGTAGGTTGTGACGATGTAGTAGGTTGTGAAGATGTAGGTTGTGACGATGTGGTTTTGGGTTTTACAGAAGAGGTGATAACTTTAGAATGGGGTTTAATTTCAAAATCTTTTTCATTAAATTGTGTAGATGTTTCTTTGGTTTCAGGTTTGGTGGAAAGGGATTGAACAACTTTGGCGAATGTGGTTTCTGGTTTATTTTGTTGAATTTTCTTGGCTTCCAAATATGTGACGTTTTGAGTGACTTTGATTTTCATAATTTCTTTTTCCGTTTTCCAAACTTCACAGACATTTGATTTTGAGAGATGATTTTTTCCGCAGTTCACGCATTTTGGAGAATTCTTGCAGTTGGTAGTGTGGTGATCGGTACCACCACACTTCTCACAAACAGATCCGTCAGGGACAGTGCAATCGTTTTCATGGTGCCCAAACCTCTGACAATTAAAACATCGCAGAGGATTGGGTACGTAGATTTCGACCGGTATTATTCTGTAAAAGATTTTCAGCGATTTCGGCAACGTTGTTGTGTTGAATGTAAGAAGTAATGTGTTGGTGTCGATAAGGTTTCCATCTTTTTTAATTTTGAATCTTTTACAGGCCGTAACTCCTTGTTCTTTCAAATATTCCACAATGCTGGCTTCTGTTTCCTGTTTTAGCATTCTGTCACGGATTATTCCTTTGCATGAATTTAATGTTTTGTGTTCCGTGACAGAGACGTTTAAGTTGTAGAATTTGTTAATTTTGAGAAGATTTTCCGTTTGTGATTTCCGATTTGTTTCTATCAAAAGGGTTCCGTTTTTCAATTTTTTAACATTTTTTGGCGTTCCGATAATAGCTTCAATCTGTTTTTCAATGACAAAAGGTGAAAGTGTAGTTACGGCCTTTTCTTCGTTGCTCGAAACCACTAAAAACCTTGCGAAATTTTCATTAGCTTTGAAATTGAATATAGCCGGTTCCGGGTCGTCATCTGATAAATCTAAAAAAGCTCTTTTCCTAGTGTTGGATCCCATGGTGAAAAATTATGATTCGATAGCTATGCGCCCCACCCTCCTTGGAGCCCTACAAGGGGACGTTTAATGGAAATGGATCTCCTATTTCCAACGCCAAGGCTACATTGCTATTATACTCGATGACAGGACCAGAGTCCTTCCGCTCCACTTCTGTTTTATGACTCCCAACTATGCACCCAGATTTCAATGAAAAAATGAGGAACAGTTGGGACCCATCCCCACCCGTATTCTCTCCCTCACAGAAGCTTCTGCTGAAATTCCCCAGTACAAGCCCACCGATTGATCCATCAGCCGCCGCCCATCAAATAACACTCAAAGATAGAGGAATAAGACAAAATTACACCCGGTTTGTACCTTAAAGATACGTAAAAAAAAAAAAGAAGGAAGATAAGGACAAGCTGTGCGATTCTAGAGCTTGGCACGACTGAGCCGATTGATTCAGGCCGGATCTAGCCCAAACCCCTCTTCTATCTGAAATATGGGCCAAAATGATGTGTTGAAAAGCTGGAGATCCCTGGGCTTTTCTCAATCATCAGGATCCCTTCTTCCAGCATACGAGACGCCACTCACGGCAAACAAGTGGCTCCTGTTTCAACAAGGAATTTCATCCCCATTCACTACAGAAGGAAAGTGATCTGTATATTTTATTCCCTACAGACAAGGAGGCCGAAAACGTTTGCTTAAATAAAAGCTTGGCTCTGAAAACAGGAGATCCTTTGCTAAATATGAGATCCACGATTATGGTAAGAAATTATTGAGGTGATAAGTTTCAGAGAGAACAAAGGATTTTATAAACTAATAAAGAATAAAGCTGTGTTAGATGATGACGAACACTTCAGAACTTCGTGATAAGTATCCAATTCTGTTAACATTCATGTAACATAAAATAACTTTGGGGTAACATGAAATGACAAGTTACTTATCTAATAACGTATACAAAATGCATCTTTCATTGATGTGCAGAGTGAAGGAGCATGAAAAAGTGACACATACACAGTACAAACATATACAGATGAGGTTTCTTCTTTGTGGTGCGCAACCCACCAGCAATGATGATACACATACAAATGCAGCGTGGTAGTAACATGAGATAGGAAAGGTTTAAAAGGATAGATCTCGCGTAGTGAATTGTAAAAAATTTGGCGAGATGCATTTGAATAAATTGAATTACAAAATAATACCGGTCGAACGGACGATTGTTCTGTATGTTGGAGGCTTTTACCCAACTGCCACATGATCCTTAAGGTATTCGACAATGCTGGCTTCTGTTTCCTGTTTCAACATTCTGTCACGGATAATGCCTTTACATGAGTTCAATGTTTTATGTTCCGTGAGAGAGACATTCATATTAAAGAATTTGTTAATTTTGAGTAGACTTTCAGTTTGCGTTTTACGATTCGTTTCAACTAAAAGGGTTCCATTTTTCAATTTTTAACGTTTTTTGGAGTGCCTATAAAAGATTCAATTTGTTTTTCAATTACGAACGGTGAAAGAGTGGTAACGGCCTTTTCATCCTTACTCGAAATCACTAAAAATCGAGCAAAATTGTCATTGGCTTTGAAATTGAAAGTAGTCGGTTCCGGGTCGTCATTTGATAAATCCAAAAATGCTCTTTTCCTAGCGTTTGATGCCATGGTGAAAAATTATGATTCGATAGCTATGCGCCCCACCCTCCTTGGAGCCCTACAAGGGGACGTTTAATGGAAATGGATCTCCTATTTCCAACGCCAAGGCTACATTGCTATTATACTCGATGACAGGACCAGAGTCCTTCCGCTCCACTTCTGTTTTATGATTCCCAACTATGCACCCAGATTTCAATGAAAAAATGAGGAACAGTTGGGACCCATCCCCACCCGTATTCTCTCCCTCACAGAAGCTTCTGCTGAAATTCCCCAGTACAAGCCCACCGATTGATCCATCAGCCGCCGCCCATCAAATAACACTCAAAGATAGAGGAATAAGACAAAATTACACCCGGTTTGTACCATAAAGATACGTAAAAAAGAAAGAAGGAAGATAAGGACAAGCTGTGCGATTCTAGAGCTTGGCACGACTGAGCCGATTGATTCAGGCCGGATCTAGCCCAAACCCCTCTTCTATCTGAAATATGGGCCAAAATGATGTGTTGAAAAGCTGGAGATCCCTGGGCTTTTCTCAATCATCAGGATCCCTTCTTCCAGCATACGAGACGCCACTCACGGCAAACAAGTGGCTCCTGTTTCAACAAGGAATTTCATCCCCATTCACTACAGAAGGAAAGTGATTTGTATATTTTATTCCCTACAGACAAGGGAGGCCGAAAACGTTTGCTTAAATAAAAGCTTGGCTCTGAAAACAGGAGATCCTTTGCTAAATATGAGATCCACGATTATGGTAAGAAATTATTGAGGTGATCAGTTTCAGAGAGAACAAAGGATTTTATAAACTAATAAAGAATAAAGCTGTGTTAGATGATGACGAACACTTCAGAACTTCGTGGTAAGTATCCAATTCTGTTAACATTGATGTAACAAAATAACTTTGGGGTAACACGAAATGACAAGTTACTTATCTAATAACGTATACAAAATGCATCTTTCATTGATGTGCAGAGTGAAGGAGCATGAAAAAGTGACACATACACAGTACAAACATATACAGATGAGGTTTCTTCTTTGTGGTGCGCGACCCACCAGCAATGATGATACACATACAAATGCAGCGTGGTAGTAACATGAGATAGGAAAGGTTTAAAAGGATAGATCTCGCGTAGTGAATTGTAAAACATTTGGTAAGATGCATTTGAATAAATTGAATTACAAAATAATACCGGTCGAACGGACGATTGTTCTGTATGTTGGAGGCTTTTACCCAACTGCCACAGAACCTGAAGGCAGCCACCTATTTCGAGGCACCGGGTGGTCTCGGCAATGGGACCGTTTTCGGTGGGGTCTTACCACTGCCACACTCCCGAAGGCAGCCGCCATATTTCTACCCCCCGGGCAGGCGCGGGGCTTTGAGCTAGAGGAGTTTCTGAAAATTTTCCCCCAAGGCATTGGAAATGTCTTTAGCCGTTGAACATATATTTCCGTTCGATTTGATATGGACATGTTTATTCGATTTGTTTTTGCCACTAATTTTTCGAATCATGTCCCATATTTTCTTCGTTGGTGTTCTGGTATTCAGTTTGGAGACGTATTGCTGCCAAGATGCTTTTTTGGCCGATTTTATTGTTTTGCGAGCTTTAGCTCGCATATGTTTGGCATGGATAAGATTTTCTTTTGTTGGTTGTTTATTAAATTTTCGTAATGCTGATTTTCTTTTATTGATTGAAGTTTTAACTTAGTCATTAAACCAAGGTTTCGTTTTGAAAAAGTCGAGGATTTAGGAATACATTTTTCAGCAATATCAATCAATTGATCAGTAAAATCTTGTATATCATTTGCAGTTTTAAAAAAATCAGGGTCGAGTTTTTCATTACATAATGGATTAAAATTTTCCCAATTTGCTTTACTCAAATTCCATCTGGGGTGACGATCCTCATGGGTCGATGCAATTTCTTCAATTACTATCGGAAAATGATCGCTCCCATGGAGATCGTCCACAACAGACCAATCAAAATCTAGATAAATATTTGGAGAGCAAATTGATAGATCTAAAGCAAAATAATTTCTTGTGGGAGAATGAAGGTATGTTGGTTGTTTATCGTTAAATAAACATAAATCATTTTCAGCAATAAAATTTTCTACGATTTCTCCTTTGTCATTTGTATCCGAGCAACCCCATAATTTGCTGTGACTATTAAAGTCTCCTAATAATATATAAGGACTAGGTAATTGATTAGTTAAATTTTCTAACTCCTGTTTAGAAAAATTATAATGAGGTGGAAGGTAGACAGAACAAATCGTTATGGATTTGGATAAAGTGACGTTTACAGCAACAGCTTGTAAATTAGTGTTTACATCTATTTTCCTATGAGGAACGTCAGCTTTTACCAGGATTGATGTACCTCCTGATGCCTTCTGATTATCCGTTGTGATAGGATTGTACATACTGAAACCTTTGAAATTAATATTATCTGTAGTTTTCAAAAAAGTTTCTTGGAGACAAATGACATTAGGAGAAAAAAGTGTAGTTAAAATTAAAAGTTCGTTAAAATTGGCTTTAAGTCCTCGACAATTCCATTGAATTATTGACTTCTTATCCATGGTTGAATGGAGAGAAGATTAAAACAAGGAATTTAATCCTTTTATCTTTTATTATGCTTTGAGAACGTGGAGGGATCATGGTCCAACTCCATGTCCTCAAGGGTGCCGTACTGATTAGCCAGTTTTACTGGATCAGCCGACGCCCCTTTACTGTTCGGGTTTGATCCTTTATGCTTTTCTTTGCCGTTTTTTTCTTTTTGATCTGCTGTCCCCGACGTGGATCGGGAGTGAGATCTGCTAGAATGTTTGCCATTAGGTTGTGAACTGGTCTGCGAAGTTGGTCTAGATTCTGTTCTTGAATGATGAGTAGATGTAGTAGGTTGTGACGATGTAGTAGGTTGTGACGATGTGGTTTTGGGTTTTACAGAAGAGGTAATAACTTTAGAATGGGGTTTAATTTCAAAATCTTTCTCGTTAAATTGTGTGGATGTTTCTTTTGTTTCAGGTTTGCTGGTAAGGGATTGGACAACTTTTGCGAATGTGTTTTCTGGTTTGTTTTGTTGAACTTTCTTTGCTTCCAAATAGGTGACGTTTTGTGTAACTTTAATTTTCATGATTTCTTTTTCAGTTTTCCAAACTTCGCAGACATTGGATTTAGATAAATGATCTTTTCCGCAGTTCACACATTTTGGAGTATTCTTGCAGTTGATAGTGTGATGGTCGGTACCACCACACTTCTCACAGATCCGTCAGGGACAGTGCAATCGTTTTCATGGTGTCCAAACCTCTGACAATTGAAACATCGCAGAGGATTGGGCACGTATATGTCAACCGGTATTATCCTGTAGAAAATATTTAGTGATTTCGGTAAGGAAGTGGTACTAAATGTAAGAAGAAGTGTGTTCGTGTCAATCAGATTTCCGTCTTTTTTGATTTTAAAACGTTTACAGGCCGTTACTCCTTGATCTTTAAGATATTCTATAATGCTGGCTTCAGATTCCTGTTTTAACATTCTGTCACGGATAATTCCCTTACAAGAGTTTAAAGTTTTATGTTCCGTGACAGAAACATTCATGTTGAAAAATTTGTTGATTTTAAGTAGATTTTCCGTTTGAATTTTCCTGTTAGTTTCAATCAAAAGTGTTCCATTTTTTAATTTTTTAACGTTTTTAGGTGTACCAATGATAGATTCGATTTGCTTTTCGATCACAAACGGTGAAAGGGTAGTAACAGCCTTTTCTTCCTTACTCGAAATCACCAAAAATCTAGCGAAATTTTCGTTGGCTTTGAAATTGAAAGTTGCCGGTTCCGGGTCGTCGTCAGATAAATCTAAAAATGCTCTTTTCCTAGTGTTGGATGGATGGATGGATGGATGGATGATTTATTTAAAGACGCTCAACCCTAACCGGGCATATAGCGTCTAAAACAGTCAAATATTATATATAAAATTGTGCAAGATTAAACAATTAAAATTTTAATAATTACAATTTGTTAAAAAGACCGATTTCTTTAAGAAAATTGATTAATTGGTAAAAAGGTACATTATTAAAAAGATCTTTCATCGTATTAATATTAAAATATTTAGAACGTACATGGTTAAATTCAATACATGAGATGAGGAAGTGTTTAACTGTGAACGGTTCGTTACAGGATATGCAGAAAGGTGCTTGTTCGTTTTTTAAAATGTAGGAATGAGTGAGTCTTGTATGTCCAATACGGCATCTCGTAATTTTTGTCTGGTCTTTTCGGCTGTAGTTCAAAAATGAGCATTTACTGTAAAAATTAGGTTGAATTCTATTTAATTTATTATTAGTTTCATTGTCCCAAATAGATTGACATTTTTTCTTTATATATTTATTGATGTTTGATTTGAAATCGGAGAAAGGAATTTTTAAGTTTGTAACTGTTAAAGATAATGCCGACTTGGCTTCCAAGTCAGCCAATTCATTTCCACGAATATTAACATGACTTGGAAGCCAGCAGAATATAATCTCCTTGCAGACAGAAAGGTAGTGATATTTTCGTAAAATTTGTTGAATCAAGGGGTTCCTGTGCTGTTGGTCTTTCAGAGCTTTTAAAACAGAAAGGGAATCGGAATAAATGACAAATTGTTTCTCAGATTGATCTCGTATATGATATAGTGCTATATCAATTGCTTTCGCTTCAGCGGTAAAAATAGAGCTATTATCCGGTAATCTAATGCTGTCAGTAAAATTCGGACTAATGACAGAACAAGCAACTTTCTCATCTTGTTTCGAACCGTCAGTGTAAATGGAAATGTGACGTTTAAAATTGGATTTGATTTCTAAAAATTCGTTCTTAAAAATATGTGATTCAACTTCGGATTTCTTATTTTTATTTAAATCTAAAATAATCTTCGGATGGATGGATGGATGGATGGATGATTTATTTAAAGACGCTCAACCCTAACAGGGCATATAGCGTCTAGAAAATTATATATTATGCATAAAATACAGTAAGGTTAAAAATTAAAATCTTAATAATTACAGTTTATTAAAAAGTCCGGTTTCTTTAAGAAAATTGATGATTTGGTAAGATTGTACATCATTAAAAAGTTCTTTCATCGTTGAAACATTAAAATATTTTGTTCGTATATGATGAAATTCTACACATGAAATGAGAAAGTGTTTCACTGTGAACGGTTCGTTACAAGATATACAGAAAGGTGCTTGTTCGTTTTTTAAAATGTAGGAATGAGTCAGCCTTGTATGTCCAATACGGCATCTAGTGATCTTTGTCTGATCTTTTCTACTGTAATTCGTAAAAGAGCATTTGGTATTAAAGTAAGGTTGTATTTTATTCAATTTATTGTTATTTTCGTTTTCCCAAATAGATTGACATTTATTCTTAATATACTTATTTATGTTGGATTTAAAATCTGAAAAAGGGATTTTTAAATTTTTTATATTTAACGATAAGGCAGATTTAGCTTCTAAGTCGGCTAACTCATTCCCACGGATATTAACGTGACTGGGAAGCCAGCAAAAAATGATCTCTTTCGAGGTGGAAAGGAAGTGATATTTTCGCAAAATTTGTTGAATCAGGGGGTTTCTATGCTGTTGATCTTTGAGAGCTTTCAATACAGAAAGGGAATCTGAATAAATGATAAAATGTTTTTCGTATTGGTCTCGAATATAATAGAGGGCAATATCGATTGCTTTCGCTTCAGCGGTAAAAATAGAACTATTATCGGGTAATCTAATGCTATCAGTGAAATTCGGACTAATGACAGAACAAGCAACTTTCTCATCCTGCTTCGAACCGTCAGTGTAAATGGAAATGTGATGTTTAAAATTGGATTTGATTTCTAAAAATTCGTTTTTAAAAATATGTGAATCGACTTCCGATTTCTTATTTTTGTGTAAATCTAAAATTATCTTTGGATGATTTAATGTCCATGGTTCTTTTGATGGTAATGAGAACGATTGAACATTTTGGACATTAATATTGGCCTCTTTGATTAAAGGTCTGATTCTTAAGCCAAGAGGTTTAATAGCAGATGGTTTGATATTATAAAATCTTTCATAGTTAGGGTTAAAAACACATTCATATGCTGAATTTCGTGGATTTGCGGCTAACTTAGTAATATATTGAAGAGACAATTTCTCTCTTCTAATATAAAGCGATGGTTCATTTGATTCAGCATAAAGACTTTCCACAGGTGAAGTACGAAAGGCACCCAATGCTAAACGTAAACCTTGATGATGTATAGTATCCAAAGATTTTAAATAAGATTTCCTAGCAGATCCATAGACTATGGAGCCATAGTCCAATTTGGAACGAATTAAAGATCTATAAAGATTTAAAAGAACAGTGCGGTCTCCTCCCCAGTCGGAACTGGACAGGACTTTAAGAATATCAAGAGCTTTTAAACATTTAGCTTTCAAAGCTTTGATATGAGGAATAAAAGACAATTTGCTATCAAATAAAAGACCCAAAAACTTCGCTTCAGTGACAACTGGAATTGGACTGCCGTATATTGTTAAAACTGGATCTAAATGCCACTTTCGAATTTGGCAGAAATGAACACACTGAGTTTTTGTTTTAGAAAATTTAAAACCATTTTCTGTTGCCCACGTTTCTATATTATTTAAACACCTTTGGAGTTTAAATTCAATGGTTTCCATATTTTTGGAACGATAAAAAATTCCAAAATCGTCAACAAAAAGCGAACAATCTGGGTCTTTTACACATTTAACTATATTATTAATTTTTATGCTGAACAAGGTTGGTGATAAAATACTACCTTGTGGTACACCTTGTTCTTGATCAAATGTGTCCGATAATGTATTTCCTATGCGAACATTAAATGTTCGATCGGACAAGAAATTTTGAATAAAAAGTGGCAATCGGCCTTTAAGGCCTAAGTTGTGTAAATCTTTCATGATGCCATATTTCCAAGTCGTATCATAGGCCTTTTCTAGGTCAAAGAATACAGCTACGACATGTTCTTTTTTGATAAAGGCATCACGTATGAATGATTCTAAGCGAATCAAATGATCATTTGTAGAGCTGTTTTTTCTAAAACCAGCTTGAAATTTAGTGATAAGCTGGTTTGATTCTAAGAACCAAACCAGCCTATCATTAATCATTCTCTCCATTGTTTTACATAAGCAACTTGTCAAAGCAATAGGTCTGTAATTAGTGGCTTCAGTATGATCTTTATTAGGTTTCGGAATAGGAATAATGGTAGCTTTTCTCCAGTTTTCAGGGAATTTTCCAGTAATCCAAATATCATTTAGAATATTTAATAATGTTTCCAATGCCTTGTTGGGTAAATGTTTTAAAATTTGATAGTGTATGTCGTCAGGACCAACAGCAGTATCATGAGATTTATGGAGAGCATCTAATAATTCTTTAGTAGTGAAAGGTAAATTATATTTTTCATGATTTAATGAGGAAAAATTTAAATTCTTTTTCTCTTGTTCTTGTTTAATATTTTGGAAATTTTCTGAATAATTTAAGCTAGAGGAGTTTTTCTGAAAATTTTCCCCCAAGGCATTGGAAATGTCTTTAGCCGTTGAACATATATTTCCGTTCGATTTGATATGGACATGTTTATTTGATTTGTTTTTGCCACTAATTTTTCGAATCATGTCCCATATTTTCTTAGTTGGTGTTCTGGTATTCAGTTTGGAGACGTATTGTTGCCAAGATGTTTTTTTTGCCGATTTTATTGTTTTGCGAGCTTTAGCTCGCATATGTTTGGCATGGATAAGATTTTCTTTTGTTGGTTGTTTATTGAATTTTCGTAATGCAGATTTTCTTTTATTGATTGAAGTTTTAACTTCATCATTAAACCAAGGTCTGTTTCTTTTTGAAAAAGTCGAGGATTTAGGAATACATTTTTCAGCAATATCAATCAATTCATCAGTAAAATCTTGTATATCACTTGCAGTTTTAAAAAGTTAAGGGTCGAGTTTTTCATTACATAATTGATTAAAATTTTCCCAATTTGCTTTATTCAAATTCCATCTGGGGTGACGATCCTCATGGGTCGATGCAATTTCTTCAATTACTATCGGAAAATGATCGCTCCCATGGAGATCGTCCACAACAGACCAATCAAAATCTAGATAAATATTTGGAGAGCAAATTGAAAGATCTAAAGCAAAATAATTTCTTGTGGGAGAATGAAGATATGTTGGTTGTTTATCGTTAAATAAACATAAATCATTTTCAGCAATAAAATTTTCTATGATTTCTCCTTTGTCATTTGTATCCGAGCAACCCCATAATTTGCTGTGACTATTAAAATCTCCTAATAATAAATAAGGACTAGGTAATTGATTTGTTAAATTTTCTAATTCTTGTTTAGAAAAATTATAGTGTGGTGGAAGGTAGACAGAACAAATTGTTATGGATTTGGATAAAGTGACGTTTACAGCAACAGCTTGTAAATTAGTGTTTACACTATTTTCCTATGAGGAACGTCAGATTTTACCAGGATTGATGTACCTCCTGATGCCTTCTGATTATCCGTTGTGATATGATTGTACATACTGTAACCTTTGAAATTAATATTATCTGTAGTTTTCAAAAAAGTTTCTTGGAGACAAATGACATTAGGAGAAAAAAGTGTAGATAAAATTAAAAGTTCGTTAAAATTGGCTTTCAGTCCTCGACAATTCCATTGTAGTATTGATTTCTTATCCATGATTAAATGGAGAGAAGATTAAAATAAGGAATTTAATCCTTATATTTTCTATTACTTTGAGCCAACATGGAGGAGTCCACCTCCAATTCCATGTCCTCAAGGGTGCCGTACTGATTTGCCAATTTGACAGGATCAGCCGACGCCCCTTTACTATTTGGGTTTGATCCTTTATGTTTTTCTTTGCCGTTTTTTTCTTTTTGATCTGCTGTCCCTGATTTGGGTCGGGAGTGAGATCTGCTTGAATTTTTGGTATGTGCTTGTGAACTGGTCTGTGAAGTTGAGGGTTTTATTTCCGATCTTGATTGATGTGTAGAAGTAGGTTGCGACGATGTAGTTTTGGGTTTAAAAGTAGAAGTAATGACTTTAGAATGTGGTTTTATTTCAAAATCTTTTTCGTTGAATTGTGTTGATGTTTCTTTGGTTTCAGGTTTGCTGGTAAGTGATTGAACAACTTTGGCGAATGTGGTTTCTGGTTTATTTTGATGAATTTTCTTAGCTTCCAAATATGTTACGTTTTGTGTGACTTTAATTTTCATAATTTCTTTTTCTGTTTTCCACACTTCACAGACGTTGGATTTTGATACATGATCTTTTCCGCAGTTCACGCACTTTGGAGGGTTCTTGCAGTTTTGAGTGTGATGATCGGTTCCACCACATTTCTCACAAACCGATCCATCAGGGACAGAACAGTCATTTTCGTGGTGACCAAACCTCTGACAGTTAAAACACCGCAGAGGATTTGGTACGTACATTTCAACCGGTATTATTCTGTAAAATATTTTTAGTGATTTTGGCAAGGAAGTGGTATTAAAAGTTAGTAGTAATGTGTTTGTATCAATAAGGTTTCCATCTTTTTTAATTTTAAATCTTTTACAGGCCATTACTCCTTGATCTTTAAGATATTCCACAATGCTGGCTTCTGATTCCTGTTTTAACATTCTGTCCCGGATAATACCTTTGCATGAATTTAGCGTTTTATGTTCCGAGACAGATACGTTCAAGTTAAGAAATTTGTTGATTTTCAAAAGATTTTCAGTTTGAGTTTTTCGATTTGTTTCCACTAAAAGAGTTCCATTTTTTAATTTTTTGACGTTTTTAGGTGTTCCAATGATTGATTCTATTTGCTTTTCGATTATAAATGGTGAGAGACTTGTAATGGCCTTCTCTTCCTTGCTAGAAATCACCAAAAATCTTGCAAAATTGTCATTTGCTTTGAAATTGAATGTAACCGGTTCCGGATCGTCATCAGATAAGTCCATTAATGCTCTTTTCCTATTGTTGGATCCCATGGTGAAAATTTATGATTCGATAGCTATGCGCCCCACCCTCCTTGGAGCCCTACAAGGGGACGTTTAATGGAAATGGATCTCCTATTTCCAACGCCAAGGCTACATTGCTATTATACTCGATGACAGGACCAGAGTCCTTCCGCTCCACTTCTGTTTTATGTCTTCCAACTATGCACTTAGATTTCAAAGAAAAATTGATGAACAGTTGGAATCCATCCCCACCCGTATTCTCTCCCTCACAGAAGTTTCTGCTGAATTTCCCCAGTACAAGCCCACCGATTGATCCATCAGCCGCCGCCCATCAAATAACACTCAAAGATAGAGGAATAAGACGAAATTACACCCGGTTTGTACCATAAAGATACGTAAAAAAGAAAGAAGGAAGATAAGGACAAGCTGTGCGATTCTAGAGCTTGGCACGACTGAGCCGATTGATTCAGGCCGGATCTAGCCCAAACCCCTCTTCTATCTGAAATATGGGCCAAAATGATGTGTTGAAAAGCTGGAGATCCCTGGGCTTTTCTCAATCATCAGGATCCCTTCTTCCAGCATACGAGACGCCACTCACGGCAAACAAGTGGCTCCTGTTTCAACAAGGAATTTCATCCCCATTCACTACAGAAGGAAAGTGACCTGTATATTTTATTCCCTACAGACAAGGGAGGCCGAAAACGTTTGCTTAAATAAAAGCTTGGCTCTGAAAATAGGAGATCCTTTGCTAAATATGAGATCCACGATTATGATAAGAAATTATTGAGGTGATAAGTTTCCGAAAGAACAAAGGATTTTTAAAGCTAATAAAGAAATAAGCTGTGTTAGATGATGACGTACATTTTAGAACTTAGTGATAAGTATCTGATTCTGTTAACTTTGGTGTAACATAAAATAATTTTGGGGTAACATGAAATTACAAGTTACTTATCTAATAACGTATACAAAAATGCATCTTTCATTGTTTGATGTGCAGAGTGAAGGAGCATGAAAAAGTGACACATACACAGTACAAACATATACAGATGAGGTTTCTTCTTTGTGGTGCGCGACCCACCAGCAATGATGATACACATACAAATGCAGCTTGGTAGTAACATGAGACAGGAAAGGTTTAAAAGGATAGATCTCGCGTAGTGAATTGTAAAAAAATTTGATAAGATGCATTTGAATAAATTGAATTACAAAATAATACCGGTCGAACGGACGATCGTTCTGTATGTTGGAGGCTTTTACCCAACTGCCACAGAAGCTGAAGGCAGCCACCTATTTCGAGGCACCGGGTGGTCTCGGCAATGGGACTGTTTTCGGTGGGGTCTTACCACTCTGCCACACTCCCGAAGGCAGCCGCCATATATCTACCCCCCGGGCAGGCGCGGGGCCAATAATCTTCGGAGCACTTAACGTCCATGGCTCTTTTGATGGAAGGGAAAAAGGTTGAATATTGTTAATGTTTATATTGGCCTCCTCAAACAATGGTTTGATTCGGAGGCCAAGCGGTTTAATAGCCGATGGTTTGTTGTTGTAAAATCTTTCGTAATTATGATTAAAAACGGTATTGTATGCTGAATTTCGTGGATTGGCGGCTAATTTAGTAGAATATTGTAGAGACAATTTCTCTCTTCTTACATAGAGTGATGGTTCATTTGATTCAGCATAAAGACTTTCAATAGGTGAAGTTCGAAAAGCACCTAGTGCTAGACGTAAACCTTGATGATGTATAGTGTCCAAAGATTTTAAATAAGATTTCCTAGCAGATCCATAGACTATGGAGCCATAGTCCAATTTGGAACGAATTAATGATCTATAAAGATTTAAAAGAACAGTGCGATCTCCTCCCCAGTCGGAACTGGACAGGACTTTAAGAATATCAAGAGCTTTTAAACATTTAGCTTTTAAAGCTTTGATATGGGGAATAAAAGACAATTTGTTATCGAACAAAAGACCCAAAAACTTCGCTTCAGTGACGACTGGAATTGGACTGCCGTAAATAGTTAGAACAGGATCTAAATGTAACTTTCGTATTTGACAGAAATGAACACACTGAGTTTTTGTTTTAGAAAATTTAAAACCATTTTCTGTTGCCCAAGTTTCTATATTATTCAAACACCTTTGCAGTTTAAATTCAATGGTTTCCATATTTTTGGAACGATAAAAAATTCCAAAATCGTCAACAAAAAGCGAACAATCTGGGTCTTTTACACATTTAACTATATAATTGATTTTTATGCTGAACAAGGTTGGTGATAAAATACTACATTGTGGTACACCTTGTTCTTGATCAAATGTGTCCGATAATGTATTTCCTATGCGAACATTAAATGTTCGATCGGACAAGAAATTTTGAACAAAAAGTGGCAATCGGCCTTTAAGGCCCAAGTTGTGTAAATCTTTCATGATGCCATATTTCCAAGTCGTATCATAGGCCTTTTCTAGGTCAAAGAATACAGCTACGACATGTTCTTTTTTAATAAAGGCATCACGTATAAATGATTCTAAGCGAATCAAATGATCGTTAGTAGAGCTGTTTTTTCTAAATCCAGCTTGAAATTTAGTGATAAGCTGATTCGATTCTAAGAACCAAACCAGCCTATCATTAATCATTCTCTCCATTGTTTTACATAAGCAACTTGTCAAAGCAATAGGTCTGTAATTAGTGGCTTCAGTATGATCTTTATTAGGTTTCGGAATAGGAATAATGGTAGCTTTTCTCCAGTGTTCAGGAAACTTTCCAGTGATCCAAATATCATTCAAAATATTTAATAATGTTTCCAATGCCTTGTTGGGTAAATGTTTCAAAATTTGATAGTGTATGTCATCAGGGCCAACAGCAGTATCATGAGATTTATGGAGAGCATCTAATAATTCTTTAGTAGTGAAAGGTAAATTATATTTTTCGTGATTTAATGAGGAAAAATTTAAATTCTTTTTCTCTTGATCTTGTTTAATATTTTGGAAACTTTCTGAATAATTTGAGCTAGAGGAGTTTTCTGAAAATTTTCCCCCAAGGCATTGGAAATGTCTTTAGCCGTTGAACATATATTTCCGTTCGATTTGATATGGACATGTTTATTTGATTTGTTTTTGCCACTAATTTTTCTAATCATGTCCCATATTTTCTTAGTTGGTGTTCTGGTATTCAGTTTGGAGACGTATTGCTGCCAAGATGCTTTTTTGGCTGATTTTATTGTTTTGCGAGCTTTAGCTCGCATATGTTTGGCATGGATAAGATTTTCTTTTGTTGGTTGTTTATTGAATTTTCGTAATGCAGATTTTCTTTTATTGATTGAAGTTTTAACTTCATCATTAAACCAAGGTCTGTTTCTTTTTGAAAAAGTCGAGGATTTAGGAATACATTTTTCAGCAATATCAATCAATTCAACAGTAAAATCTTGTATATCACTTGCAGTTTTAAAAAGTTCAGGGTCGAGTTTTTCATCACATAATTGATTAAACTTTTCCCAATTTGCTTTATTCAAATTCCATCTGGGGTGACGATCCTCATGGGTCGATGCAATTTCTTCAATTACTATCGGAAAATGATCGCTCCCATGGAGATCGTCCACAACAGACCAATCAAAATCTAGATAAATATTTGGAGAGCAAATTGAAAGATCTAAAGCAAAATAATTTCTTGTGGGAGAATGAAGATATGTTGGTTGTTTATCATTAAATAAACATAAATCATTTTCAGCAATAAAATTTTCTATGATTTCTCCTTTGTCATTTGTATCCGAGCAACCCCATAATTTGCTGTGACTATTAAAGTCTCCTAATAATATATAAGGACTAGGTAATTGATTAGTTAAATTTTCTAAATCTCGTTTGGAAAAATTATAATGAGGTGGAAGGTATACAGAACAAATCGTTATGGATTTGGATAAAGTGACGTTTACAGCAACAGCTTGTAAATTAGTGTTTACATCTATTTTCCTATGAGGAACGTCAGATTTCACCAGGATTGATGTACCTCCTGATGCCTTCTGATTATCCGTTGTGATATGATTGTACATACTGTAACCTTTGAAATTAATATTATCTGTAGTTTTCAAAAAAGTTTCTTGGAGACAAATGACATTAGGAGAAAAAAGTGTAGATAAAATTAAAAGTTCGTTAAAATTGGCTTCAAGTCCTCGACAATTCCATTGAATTATTGACTTCTTATCCATGATTGAATGGAGAGAAGATTAAAACAAGGAATTTAATCCTTTTATCTTTTATTATTATGCTTTGAGAACGTGGAGGGATCAACATCCAACTCCATGTCCTCAAGGGTGCCGTACTGATTAGCCAGTTTTACTGGATCAGCCGACGCCCCTTTACTGTTCGGGTTTGATCCTTTATGCTTTTCTTTGCCGTTCTTTTCTTTTTGATCTGCTGTCCCTGATGTGGATCGGGAGTGAGATCTGTTAGAATGTTTGCCGTTAGGTTGTGAACTGGTCTGTGAAGTTTGTCTAGATTCTGATCTTGAATGATGAGTAGATGTAGGTTGTGACGATGTAGTAGGTTGCGACGATGTAGTAGGTTGTGACGATGTAGTAGGTTGTGAATATGTGATTTTGGGTTTAACAGAAGGTAATAACTTTAGAATGGGGTTTAATTTCAAAATCTTTTTCGTTGAATTGAGTAGATGTTTCTTTGGTTTCAGGTTTGCTGGCAAGGCAGGGTTCGCACTAGCGGTCGCCAAAGTCGCCAAATGCGAAAACAAAATAAATCTGGCGCAAATCTGTGTCAATTGGCGAAAACTAGTGGCGAAAAAAAACTATAAAGAAGAAAGACCCATCCCGGTTATTGCCGACTTAAGCCGTTTACTGACACGTGTATTTCACACCTTTTCTTCCACTCACTCAACAATTAACACCTTTGACTATTGAACAGATTAGCAAAATACCCGGTGTTAGACAACCGATAGACTTTGCGGTCAAGGTTGATCAATAAAGAAATGGGCGACAAAGACGGATGATGTAAAATGTAGAAGTTGATCAGGGCTTCCGTAAGGCGGACGTACGGCGTATATTACGTCCTGAAATCGCTTCCGGACGCCAAAATTAAACATCAAAGGCGTTCCGCGAACTCCCGAAAATTTCACTGCACGGCCGGAAATCATTACCGAGACGTATAAACCCGCCCACTTTTAGCGGTTTGTAAAAAGTTTGCCATCTATCTATCTATCTACTGATACTGCGTCGGTCACATTTGACCATTACCGCAGGTGTACATTACCTACACTCCGCCTTCTTAGCTGAAACCGCTTTCTGTGTTTATTGAGTACTAAGGACGTCCCATTTTCTGCCTGCGCGGTATTATATTGACAGTCAGAATCACGTGCGTCGGCACACCTTTGATCGTCATCGGTGTGTGAAAAACGTGTCGAGGTGATTGCTCGGTGTTTGCATATAAATAAACGGATTAGTAGTCGAGGATAAACTAATTATCTCATTGACGATAAGTGTTTTTTTAACTCTGTAAACTTGTTAATGTTTAAATTAAAGCGGATCGTAATTTAGGTGTTTGGAAGTGAGATTAGCATTAGCGATGCAAAGTGTGACAATAGTTTCAAAGATAGATACACATTTTTTTTTCTTGAGTAAATAGCAGGTGTTCACTAGGTGAAATGACAAAATAATTTCTAAAATCCGAAAATGTCGCCACGTTTTGTATTTAGCGGCCCAGTCAACACTATTCCAGTCATTTTTGAGTCGGCCAGTTTACCTATCCACACTTTACTAGCCAACTAAAAGAATATACAGGTTATTAAAAATGCAATCAAGAGATTCATAGATTTGAAGTGTGACCGAGTTGGTTTGATCGAAAACCTGGGGTCTTTATGCGCATCTACTCTTGGATAATGGACCATTACACACATCCATAAAGGCCACAAAAGGACAGTATGTGCATTTAAGGCTTAACCCTTTAAGTGCCAAGGAAAATTGTAGAGCAGATGACAATCTTTTTTATCCATGTTCTGCATTTTACGAAGAAGTTTCTACAACTGGCTCAGGTTTTAAGATTTTGGCACAAAAAAAATTAGATTGGCGAAAGTGATGGCGAAGGAAAAATAAATCCTAGCGCGAACCCTGCAAGGGACTGTACAACTTTTGCGAAAGTGGTTTCTGGTTTATTTTCGTGAATTTTCTTTGCTTCTAAATATGTTACGTTTTGTGTTACTTTAATTTTCATAATTTCTTTTTCTGATTTCCAAACTTCACAGACATTTGACTTTGATACATGATTTTTGCCACAGTTCACACACTTTGGAGGATTCTTACAGTTAAGGGTGTGATGATCGGTTCCACCGCATTTTTCACAAACAGATCCATCAGGGACAGTGCAGTCGTTTTCGTGATGACCAAACCTCTGACAGTTGAAACAACGCAGAGGATTTGGTACATAGACGTCAACCGGTATTATTCTGTAAAAGATCTTTAGTGATTTCGGTAAGGATGTTGAATTAAAAGTTAGTAGGAGAGTGTTTGTTTCTATTAGATTTCCGTCTTTTTTGATTTTAAAGCGTTTACAGGCTGTTACTCCTTGATCCTTAAGGTATTCGACAATGCTGGCTTCTGTTTCCTGTTTCAACATTCTGTCACGGATAATGCCTTTACATGAGTTCAATGTTTTATGTTCCGTGACAGAGACATTCATATTAAAGAATTTGTTAATTTTTAGTAGATTTTCAGTTTGCGTTTTACGATTCGTTTCAACTAAAAGGGTTCCATTTTTCAATTTTTTTTACGTTTTTTGGTGTGCCTATTAAAGATTCAATTTGTTTTTCAATTACGAACGGCGAAAGAGTAGTAACGGCCTTTTCATCCTTACTCGAAATCACTAAAAATCGAGCAAAATTGTCATTGGCTTTGAAATTGAAAGTAGTCGGTTCCGGGTCGTCATTTGATAAATCCAAAAATGCTCTTTTTCTAGCGTTTGATCCCATGGTGATAAATTATGATTCGAT
The DNA here is from genome assembly GCA_963580285.1 of Lucinisca nassula. Classification (NCBI taxonomy): domain Eukaryota; kingdom Metazoa; phylum Mollusca; class Bivalvia; order Lucinida; family Lucinidae; genus Lucinisca; species Lucinisca nassula. Next base: position 163,773 of record CAUZLF010000660.1, read on the forward strand.
AGCTATGCGCCCCACCCTCCTTGGAGCCCTACAAGGGGACGTTTAATGGAAATGGATCTCCTATTTCCAACGCCAAGGCTACATGGCTATTATACTCGATGACAGGACCAGAGTCCTTTCGCTCCATTTCTGTTTTACGACTCCCAACTATGCACCCAGATTTTCATGAAAAAATGAGGAACAGTTGAGACCCATCCCCACCCATATTCTCTCCCTCACAGAAGTTTCTGCGGAATTTCCCCAGTACAAGCCCACCGATTGATCCATCAGCCGCCGCCCATTAAATAACACTCAAAGATAGAGGAATAAGACAAAATTACACCCGGTTTGTACCATAAAGATACGTAAAAAGAAAGAAGGAAGACAAGGACAAGCTGTGCGATTCTAGAGCTTGGCACGACTGAGCCGATTGATTCAGGCCGGATCTAGCCCAAACCCCTCTTCTATCTGAAATATGGGCCAAAATGATGTGTTGAAAAGCTGGAGATCCCTGGGCTTTTCTCAATCATCAGGATCCCTTCTTCCAGCATACGAGACGCCACTCACGGCAAACAAGTGGCTCCTGTTTCAACAAGGAATTTCATCCCCATTCACTACAGAAGGAAAGTGATCTGTATATTTTATTCCCTACAGACAAGGGAGGCCGAAAACGTTTGCTTAAATAAAAGCTTGGCTCTGAAAACAGGAGATCCTTTGCTAAATATGAGATCCACGATTATGATAAGAAATTATTGAGGTGATAAGTTTCAGAGAGAACAAAGGATTTTATAAACTAATAAAGAATAAAGCTGTGTTAGATGATGACGAACACTTCAGAACTTCGTAATAAGTATCCAATTCTGTTAACATTGATGTAACATAAAATAACTTTGGGGTAACATGAAATGACAAGTTACTTATCTTGTAACGTATACAAAATGCATCTTTCATTGATGTGCAGAGTGAATGAGCATGAAAAGGTGGCACATACACAGTACAAACATATACAGATGAGGTTTCTTCTTTGTGGTGCGCGACCCACCAGCAATGATGATACACATACAAATGCAGCGTGGTAGTAACATGAGATAGGAAAGGTTTAAAAGGATAGATCTCGCGTAGTGAATTGTAAAAAATTTGGTAAGATGCATTTGAATAAATTGAATTACAAAATAATACCGGTCGAACGGACGATTGTTCTGTATGTTGGAGGCTTTTACCCAACTGCCACAGAAGCTGAAGGCAGCCACCTATTTCGAGGCACCGGGTGGTCTCGGCAGTGGGACTGTTTTCGGTGAGGTCTTACCACTCTGCCACACTCCCGAAGGCAGCCGCCATATTTCTATCCCCCGGGCAGGCGCGGGGCCTAGTGTTGGATGGATGGATGGATATTTTGTTTAAAGACGCTCAACCCTAATAGGGCATATAGCGTCTAAAAATTATTAGGTAGTAGATATAAAATTGTTATTGAAGTTTAAAAGTTAAAATATTAATGATTACAGTTTATTAAAAATCCGATTTCTTTAAGAAAATTGATTAATTGATAAGATGGTATGTCATTAAAAAGATCTTTCATTGTTGTAACATTAAAATATTTTGAGCGTATATGATGAAATTCTACACATGAAATGAGAAAGTGTTCAACTGTAAACGGTTCGTTACAAGATATACAGAAAGGTGCTTGTTCGTTTTTTAATATGTAGGAATGAGTGAGTCGTGTGTGTCCAATACGGCATCTTGTGAGTTTAGTCTGGTCTTTCCTATTATAATTCGAAAAAGTACATTTGGTATGAAAATTTGGTTGAATTTTATTTAATTTATTATTAGTTTCTTTTTCCCAAATTGATTGGCATTTGTTTTTTATATATAGGTTTATGTTCGATTTTAAATCTGAAGAAGGAATTTTTAAATTGGTAATAGTTAACGATAATGCTGATTTGGCTTCCAAATCAGCTAACTCATTACCACGGATATTTACATGACTGGGAAGCCAGCAGAATATGATCTCCTTTGAGACGGAAAGATAGTGGTATTTTCTTAAAATTTGTTGAATCAAGGGGTTTCTGTGCTGTTGATCTTTCAGAGCTTTTAGTACAGAAAGGGAATCGGAATAAATGATGAAATGTCTTTCAGGTTGATCTCGAATGTGATAGAGTGCGATATGGATTGCTTTTGCTTCAGCGGTAAAAATAGAGCTATTATCGGGTAGTCTAATGCTATCAGTGAAATTCGGACTAATGACAGAACAAGCAACTTTCTCATCTTGTTTCGAACCGTCAGTGTAAATGGAAATGTGATGTTTAAAATGCGATTTAATTTCTAAAAATTCATTTTTAAAAATATGTGATGGATGGATGGATGGATGGATGTTTTATTTAAAGACGCTCAACCCTAATAGGGCATATAGCGTCTAAAACAGTTATATATTATACATAAAATTGTGCAAGATTAAACAATTAAAATTTTAATAATTACAGTTTGTTAAAAAGACCGATTTCTTTAAGAAAATTAATTAATTGGTAAAAAGGAACATTATTAAAAAGATCTTTCATTGTAGTAATGTTAAAATATTTTGAACGTATATGATTAAATTCAATACATGAGATGAGAAAGTGTTTAACAGTGAACGGTTCGTTACAAGATATACAGAAAGGTGCTTGTTCGTTTTTTAAAATGTAGGAATGTGTGAGTCGTGTGTGTCCAATACGGCATCTCGTAATTTTTGTCTGATCTTTTCGGCTATAGTTCAAAAATTGGCATTTACTGTAAAAATTAGGTTGAATTTTATTTAATTTATTATTAGTTTCACTGTCCCAAATAGATTGACATTTTTTCTTTATATATGTATTGATGTTTGATTTGAAATCAGAGAAAGGAATTTTTAAATTTGTAATAGTTAACGATAATGCCGACTTGGCTTCCAAGTCAGCCAATTCATTTCCACGAATATTAACATGACTTGGAAGCCAGAAGAATATAATCTCCTTGCAGACAGAAAGGTAATGATATTTTCGTAAAATTTGTTGAATCAAGGGGTTCCTGTGCTGTTGGTCTTTCAGAGCTTTTAATACAGAAAGGGAATCAGAATAAATGATAAATTGTTTTTCGGATTGATCTCGTATATGATAGAGTGCTATATCAATTGCTTTCGCTTCAGCGGTAAAAATAGAGCTATTATCGGGTAATCTAATGCTGTCAGTAAAATTCGGACTAATGACAGAACAAGCAACTTTCTCATCTTGTTTCGAACCGTCAGTGTAAATGGAAATGTGACGTTTAAAATTGGATTTGATTTCTAAAAATTCGTTTTTAAAAATATGAGATTCTACTTCTGTTTTCTTATTTTTATTTAAATCTAAAATAATCTTTGGAGCACTTAACGTCCATGGCTCTTTTGATGGTAACGTAAAAGATTGAATATTATTAATATTAATATTGGCCTCCATAAATAATGGCTTGATTCTTAGGCCAAGCGGTTTAATAGCCGATGGTTTGTTGTTGTAGAATCGTTCGTAATTAGGATTAAAAACAATGTCATATGCTGAATTTCGTGGATTGGCGGCCAATTTTGTAGCATATTGAAGAGACAATTTCTCCCTTCTAACATACAGTGATGGTTCATTCGATTCAGCATAAAGACTTTCAACAGGTGAGGTGCGAAAGGCACCTAGTGCTAGACGTAAACCTTGATGATGTATAGTATCCAAAGATTTTAAATAAGATTTCCTAGCAGATCCATAGACTATGGAGCCATAGTCCAATTTGGAACGAATTAAAGATCTATACAGATTTAAAAGAACAGTGCGATCTCCTCCCCAGTCGGAACTGGACAGGACTTTAAGAATATCAAGAGCTTTTAAACATTTAGCTTTTAAAGCTTTGATATGGGGAATAAAAGAATTTGTTATCGAACAAAAGACCCAAAAACTTCGCTTCAGTGACGACTGGAATTGGACTGCCGTAAATAGTTAGAACAGGATCTAAATGTAACTTTCGTATTTGACAGAAATGAACACACTGAGTTTTTGTTTTAGAAAATTTAAAACCATTTTCTGTTGCCCAAGTTTCTATATTATTTAAACACCTTTGCAGTTTAAATTCAATGGTTTCCATATTTTTGGATCGATAAAAGATTCCAAAATCGTCAACAAAAAGCGAACAATCTGGGTCTTTTACACATTTAACTATATTATTAATTTTTATGCTGAACAAGGTTGGTGATAAAATACTACCTTGTGGTACACCTTGTTCTTGATCAAATGTGTCCGATAATGTATTTCCTATGCGAACATTAAATGTTCGATCGGACAAGAAATTTTGAACAAAAAGTGGCAATCTGCCTTTAAGGCCCAAGTTGTGTAAATCTTTCATGATGCCATATTTCCAAGTCGTATCATAGGCCTTTTCGAGGTCAAAGAATACAGCTACGACATGTTCTTTTTTGACAAAGGCATCACGTATAAATGATTCTAAGCGAATCAAATGATCGTTAGTAGAGCTGTTTTTTCTAAAACCAGCTTGGAATTTAGTGATAAGCTGGTTTGATTCTAAGAACCAAACCAGCCTATCATTAATCATTCTCTCCATTGTTTTACATAAGCAACTTGTCAAAGCAATAGGTCTGTAATTAGTGGCTTCAGTATGATCTTTATTAGGTTTCGGAATAGGAATAATGGTAGCTTTTCTCCAGTTTTCAGGGAATTTTCCAGTGATCCAAATATCATTCAGAATATTTAATAATGTTTCCAATGCCTTGTTGGGTAAATGTTTTAAAATTTGATAGTGTATGTCGTCAGGACCAACAGCAGTATCATGAGATTTATGGAGAGCATCTAATAATTCTTTAGTAGTGAAAGGTAAATTATATTTTTCATGATTTAATGAGGAAAAATTTAAATTCTTTTTCTCTTGTTCTTGTTTAATATTTTGGAAATTTTCTGAATAATTTAAGCTAGAGGAGTTTTTCTGAAAATTTTCCCCCAAGGCATTGGAAATGTCTTTAGCCGTTGAACACATATTTCCGTTCGATTTGATATGGACATGTTTATTTGATTTTTTTTTGCCACTAATTTTTCTAATCATGTCCCATATTTTCTTAGTTGGTGTTCTGGTATTCAGTTTGGAGACGTATTGCTGCCAAGATGCTTTTTTGGCCGATTTTATTGTTTTGCGAGCTTTAGCTCGCATGTGTTTGGCATGGATAAGATTTTCTTTTGTTGGTTGTTTATTGAATTTTCGTAATGCAGATTTTCTTTTATTGATTGAAGTTTTAACTTCGTCATTAAACCAAGGTCTGTTTCTTTTTGAAAAAGTCGAGGATTTAGGAATACATTTTTCAGCAATATCAATCAATTCATCAGTAAAATCTTGTATATCTGATGTTATCTTAATGTATGTTCTCACCGGTTTATTGCAATGGTTATGTAATTTTCGGGAAACAGATTCATATAAGTCGATCGACTTCTTTCTGGATCCCTTCATATACTGTATATTGTAATGAACATTAATACATATTGTATGTTTGTATTATGCATGTATTATGAATAAATATGTTTAAACCAAAATCTTGTATATCACTTGCAGTTTTAAAAAGTTCAGGGTCGAGTTTTTCATCACATAATTGATTAAAATTTTCCCAATTTGCTTTACTCAAATTCCATCTGGGGTGACGATCCTCATGGGTCGATGCAATTTCTTCAATTACTATCGGAAAATGATCGCTCCCATGGAGATCGTCCACAACAGACCAATCAAAATCTAGATAAATATTTGGAGAGCAAATTGAAAGATCTAAAGCAAAATAATTTCTTGTGGGAGAATGAAGATATGTTGGTTGTTTATCGTTAAATAAACATAAATCATTTTCAGCAATAAAATTTTCTATGATTTCTCCTTTGTCATTTGTATCCGAGCAACCCCATAATTTGCTGTGACTATTAAAATCTCCTAATAATATATAAGGACTAGGTAATTGATTTGTTAAATTTTCTAATTCTTGTTTAGAAAAATTATAGTGTGGTGGAAGGTAAACAGAACAAATCGTTATGGATTTGGATAAAGTGACGTTTACAGCAACAGCTTGTAAATTAGTGTTTACATCTATTTTCCTATGAGGAACGTCAGATTTTACCAGGATTGATGTACCTCCTGATGCCTTCTGATTATCCGTTGTGATATGATTGTACATACTGTAACCTTTGAAATTAATATTATCTGTAGTTTTCAAAAAAGTTTCTTGGAGACAAATGACATTAGGAGAAAAAAGTGTAGTTAAAATTAAAAGTTCGTTAAAATTGGCTTTCAGTCCTCGACAATTCCATTGAATTATTGACTTCTTATCCATGGTTGAATGGAGAGAAGATTAAAACAAGGAATTTAATCCTTTATCTTTTATTATTAGGCTTTAAGAACGTGGAGGGATCATGGTCCAACTCCATGTCCTCAAGGGCGCCGTACTGATTAGCCAGTTTTACTGGATCAGCAGACGCCCCTTTACTGTTCGGGTTTGATCCTTTATGCTTTTCTTTGCCGTTCTTTTCTTTTTGATCCGCTGTCCCTGACGTGGATCGGGAGTGAGATCTGCTCGAATGTTTGCCGTTAGGTTGTGAACTGGTCTGTGAAGTTTGTCTAGATTCTGTTCTTGAATGATGAGTAGATGTAGGCTGTGACGATGTAGTAGGTTGTGATGTGGGTTTTGGTTTAACAGTAGAGGTAATTACTTTAGAATGGGGCTTAATTTCAAAATCTTTTCATTAAATTGTGTGGATGTTTCTTTTGTTTCAGGTTTGCTGGCAAGGGATTGGACAACTTTTGCGAATGTGTTTTCTGGTTTGTTTTGTTGTATTTTCTTTGCTTCCAAATAGGTGACGTTTTGTGTAACTTTGATTTTCATGATTTCTTTTTCTGTTTTCCAAACTTCACAGACATTGGATTTAGATAAATGATCTTTTCCGCAGTTCACACATTTTGGAGAATTCTTGCAGTTTGTAGTGTGGTGGTCGGAACCACCACACTTCTCACAAATAGACCCATCAGGGACAGTACAATCATTTTCGTGATGCCCAAACCTCTGACAATTGAAACAACGCAGAGGATTGGGCACGTAGATTTCGACCGGTATTATCCTGTAGAAGATCTTCAGCGATTTCGGCAAGGAAGTGGAGTTGAAAGTGAGTAGAAGTGTATTGGTATCAATGAGATTTCCGTCTTTTTTTTTTACTTTAAATCTTTTGCATGCCGTTACACCTTGTTCTTTTAAATAATCGATTATGCTGGCTTCTGATTCGTGTTTTAGCATTCTGTCACGGATAATTCCTTTACAAGAGTTGAGTGTTTTATGTTCCGTGACAGAGACGTTCATATTAAAGAATTTGTTTACTTTTAGGAGGTTTTCAGTTTGTGTTTTTCGGTTAGTTTCTATCAAAAGTGTCCCATTTTTTAGTTTTTTGACGTTTTTCGGAGTTCCAATTAATGCTTCTATTTGCTTTTCAATTACGAATGGAGAAAGAGTTGTAACGGCTTTATCTTCCTTGCTCGAAATCACTAAAAATCGAGCGAAATTGTCATTTGCTTTGAAATTGAAAGTCGGTTCCGGGTCGTCATCGGATAAATCTAAAAATGCTCTTTTCCTGGTGTTGGATCCCATGTTGATAAATGATTCGATAGCTATGCGCCCCACCCTCCTTGGAGCCCTACAAGGGGACGTTTAATGGAAATGGATCTCCTATTTCCAACGCCAAGGCTACATTGCTATTATACTCGATGACAGGACCAGAGTCCTTCCGCTCCACTTCTGTTTTATGATTCCCAACTATGCACCCAGATTTCAAAGAAAAATGAGGAACAGTTGGGACCCATCCCCACCCATATTCTCTCCCTCACAGAAGTTTCTGCTGAATTTCCCCAGAACAAGCCCACCGATTGATCCATCAGCCGCCGCCCATCAAATAACACTCAAAGATAGAGGAATAAGACAAAATTACACCCGGTTTGTACCATAAAGATACGTAAAAAAGAAAGAAGGAAGATAAGGACAAGCTGTGCGATTCTAGAGCTTGGCACGACTGAGCCGATTGATTCAGGCCGGATCTAGCCCAAACCCCTCTTCTATCTGAAATATGGGCCAAAATGATGTGTTGAAAAGCTGGAGATCCCTGGGCTTTTCTCAATCATCAGGATCCCTTCTTCCAGCATACGAGACGCCACTCACGGCAAACAAGTGGCTCCTGTTTCAACAAGGAATTTCATCCCCATTCACTACAGAAGGAAAGTGATCTGTATATTTTATTCCCTACAGACAAGGGAGGCCGAAAACGTTTGCTTAAATAAAAGCTTGGCTCTGAAAACAGGAGATCCTTTGCTAAATATGAGATCTACGATTATGGTAAGAAATTGAGGTGATAAGTTTCAGAGAGAACAAAGGATTTTATAAACTAATAAAGAATAAAGCTGTGTTAGATGATGACGAACACTTCAGAACTTCGTGATAAGTATCCAATTCTGTTAACATTGATGTAACATAAAATAACTTTGGATGGATGGATGGATGGATGGTTTATTTAAAGACGCTCAACCCTAACGGGGCATATAGCGTCTAGAAAATTATATATTATGCATAAAATACAGTAAGGTTAAAAATTAAAATCTTAATAATTACAGTTTATTAAAAAGTCCGGTTTCTTTAAGAAAATTGATTATTTGGTAAGATTGTACATCATTAAAAAGTTCTTTCATCGTTGAAACATTAAAATATTTTGTTCGTATATGATGAAATTCTACACATGAAATGAGAAAGTGTTTCACTGTGAACGGTTCGTTACAAGATATACAGAAAGGTGCTTGTTCGTTTTTTAAAATGTAGGAATGAGTCAGCCTTGTATGTCCAATACGGCATCTAGTGATCTTTGATCTTTTCTACTGTAATTTGTGAAAGAGCATTTGGTATTAAAGTAAGGTTGTATTTTATTCAATTTATTATTTTCGTTTTCCAAAATAGATTGACATTTATTCTTTATATACTTATTTATGTTGGATTTAAAATCTGAAAAAGGGATTTTTAAATTTGTTATATTCAACGATAAGGCAGATTTAGCTTCTAAGTCGGCTAACTCATTCCCACGGATATTAACGTGACTGGGAAGCCAGCAAAAAATGATCTCTTTCGAGGTGGAAAGGAAGTGATATTTTCGTAAAATTTGTTGAATCAGGTGGTTTCTATGCTGTTCATCTTTGAGAGCTTTCAATACAGAAAGGGAATCTGAATAAATGATAAAATGTTTTTCGTATTGGTCTCGAATATAATAGAGGGCAATATCGATTGCTTTCGCTTCAGCGGTAAAAATAGAACTATTATCGGGTAATCTAATGCTATCAGTGAAATTCGGACTAATGACAGAACAAGCAACTTTCTCATCTTGCTTCGAACCGTCAGTGTAAATGGAAATGTGATGTTTAAAATTGGATTTGATTTCTAAAAATTCGTTTTTGAAAATATGTGAATCGACTTCCGATTTCTTATTTTTGTGCAAATCTAAAATTATCTTTGGATGATTTAATGTCCATGGTTCTTTTGATGGTAATGAGAACGATTGAACATTTTGGACATTAATATTGGCCTCTTTGATTAAAGGTCTGATTCTTAAGCCAAGAGGTTTAATAGCCGATGGTTTGAGATTATAAAATCTTTCATAGTTAGGGTTAAAAACACATTCATATGCTGAATTGCGTGGATTTGCGGCTAACTTAGTAATATATTGAAGAGACAATTTCTCTCTTCTAATATAAAGCGATGGTTCATTTGATTCAGCATACAGACTTTCCACGGGTGAAGTACGAAAGGCACCCAATGCTAAACGTAAACCTTGATGATGTATAGTATCCAAAGATTTTAAATAAGATTTCCTAGCAGATCCATAGACTATGGAGCCATAGTCCAATTTGGAACGAATTAAAGATCTATAAAGATTTAAAAGAACAGTGCGATCTCCTCCCCAGTCGGAACTGGACAGGACTTTAAGAATATCAAGAGCTTTTAAACATTTAGCTTTCAAAGCTTTGATATGAGGAATAAAAGACAATTTGCTATCGAATAAAAGACCCAAAAACTTCGCCTCAGTGACGACTGGAATTTGACTGCCATATATTGTTAAAACTGGATCTAAATGCAACTTTCGAATTTGGCAGAAATGAACACACTGAGTTTTTGTTTTAGAAAATTTAAAACTATTTTCTGTTGCCCAAGTTTCTATATTATTTAAACACCTTTGCAGTTTAAATTTAATGGTTTCCATATTTTTGGAACGATAAAAAGTTCCAAAATCGTCAACAAAAAGGGAACAATCTGGGTCTTTTACACATTTAACTATATTATTAATTTTTATGCTGAACAAGGTTGGTGATAAAATACTACCTTGTGGTACACCTTGTTCTTGATCAAATGTGTCCGATAATGTATTTCCTATGCGAACATTAAATGTTCGATCGGACAAGAAATTTTGAACAAAAAGTGGCAATCGGCCTTTAAGGCCTAAGTTGTGTAAATCTTTCATGATGCCATATTTCCAAGTCGTATCATAGGCCTTTTCTAGGTCAAAGAATACAGCTACGACATGTTCTTTTTTGATAAAGGCATCACGTATAAATGATTCTAAGCGAATCAAATGATCGTTAGTAGAGCTGTTTTTTCTAAAACCAGCTTGAAATTTAGTGATAAGCTGGTTTGATTCTAAGAACCAAACCAGCCTATCATTAATCATTCTCTCCATTGTTTTACATAAGCAACTTGTCAAAGCAATAGGTCTGTAATTAGTGGCTTCAGTATGATCTTTATTAGGTTTCGGAATAGGAATAATGGTAGCTTTTCTCCAGTTTTCAGGGAATTTTCCAGTGATCCAAATATCATTCAGAATATTTAATAATGTTTCCAATGCCTTGTTGGGTAAATGTTTTAAAATTTGATAGTGTATGTCGTCAGGACCAACAGCAGTATCATGAGATTTATGGAGAGCATCTAATAATTCTTTAGTATTGAAAGGTAGATTATATTTTTCATGATTTAATGAGGAAAAATTTAAATTCTTTTTCTCTTGTTCTTGTTTAATATTTTGGAAATTTTCTGAATAATTTGAGCTAGAGGAGTTTTTCTGAAAATTTTCCCCCAAGGCATTGGAAATGTCTTTAGCCGTTGAACATATATTTCCGTTCGATTTGATATGGACATGTTTATTTGATTTGTTTTTGCCACTAATTTTTCGAATCATGTCCCATATTTTCTTAGTTGGTGTTCTGGTATTCAGTTTGGAGACGTATTGCTGCCAAGATGCTTTTTTGGCCGATTTTATTGTTTTGCGAGCTTTAGCTCGCATATGTTTGGCATGGATAAGATTTTCTTTTGTTGGTTGTTTATTGAATTTTCGTAATGCAGATTTTCTTTTATTGATTGAAGTTTTAACTTCATCATTAAACCAAGGTCTGTTTCTTTTTGAAAAAGTCGAGGATTTGGGAATACATTTTTCAGCAATATCAATCAATTCATCAGTAAAATCTTGTATATCACTTGCAGTTTTAAAAAGTTCAGGGTCGAGTTTTTCATCACATAATTGATTAAACTTTTCCCAATTTGCTTTATTCAAATTCCATCTGGGGTGACGATCCTCATGGGTCGATGCAATTTCTTCAATTACTATCGGAAAATGATCGCTCCCATGGAGATCGTCCACAACAGACCAATCAAAATCTAGATAAATATTTGGAGAGCAAATTGAAAGATCTAAAGCAAAATAATTTCTTGTGGGAGAATGAAGATATGTTGGTTGTTTATCGTTAAATAAACATAAATCATTTTCAGCAATAAAATTTTCTATGATTTCTCCTTTGTCATTTGTATCCGAGCAACCCCATAATTTGCTGTGACTATTAAAATCTCCTAATAATATATAAGGACTAGGTAATTGATTTGTTAAATTTTCTAATTCTTGTTTAGAAAAATTATAGTGTGGTGGAAGGTAGACGGAACAAATCGTTATGGATTTGGATAAAGTGACGTTTACAGCAACAGCTTGTAAATTAGTGTTTACATCTATTTTCCTATGAGGAACGTCAGATTTTACCAGGATTGATGTACCTCCTGATGCCTTCTGATTATCCGTTGTGATATGATTGTACATACTGTAACCTTTGAAATTAATATTATCTGTAGTTTTCAAAAAAGTTTCTTGGAGACAAATGACATTAGGAGAAAAAAGTGTAGATAAAATTAAAAGTTCGTTAAAATTGGCTTTCAGTCCTCGACAATTCCATTGAATTATTGACTTCTTATCCATGGTTGAATGGAGAGAAGATTAAAACAAGGAATTTAATCCTTTATCTTTTATTATTAGGCTTTAAGAACGTGGAGGGATCATTGTCCAACTCCATGTCCTCAAGGGCGCCATACTGATTAGCCAGTTTTACTGGATCAGCAGACGCCCCTTTACTGTTTGGGTTTGATCCTTTATGCTTTTCTTTGCCGTTTTTTTCTTTTTGATCTGCTGTCCCCGACGTGGATCGGGAGTGAGATCTGCTAGAATGTTTAGGTTGTGAACTGGTCTGTGAAGTTTGTCTAGATTCTGTTCTTGAATGATGAGTAGATGTAGTAGGTTGTGACGATGTAGTAGGTTGTGAAGATGTAGGTTGTGACGATGTGGTTTTGGGTTTTACAGAAGAGGTAATAACTTTAGAATGGGGTTTAATTTCAAAATCTTTTTCGTTGAATTGTGTTGATGTTTCTTTGGTTTCAGGTTTGCTGGTAAGTGATTGAACAACTTTGGCGAATGTGGTTTCTGGTTTATTTTGATGAATTTTCTTAGCTTCCAAATATGTGACGTTTTGAGTGACTTTGATTTTCATAATTTCTTTTTCCGATTTCCAAACTTCACAGACGTTTGATTTGGATAGATGATTTTTTCCGCAGTTCACACACTTTGGAGAATTCTTGCAGTTGACAGTGTGGTGATCAGTACCACCACACTTCTCACACACAGATCCATCAGGGACAGTACAATCATTTTCATGATGCCCAAACCTCTGACAATTAAAACATCGCAGAGGATTGGGCACGTAGATTTCGACCGGTATTATTCTGTAGAAGATTTTTAGAGATTTCGGCAACGTAGTTGTGTTGAAAGTTAGCAGTAGAGTGTTGGTGTCTATTAGATTTCCGTCTTTTTTAATTTTAAATCGTTTGCAGGCCGTAACTCCTTGCTCTTTCAAATAGTCGACAATGCTGGCTTCAGATTCTTGTTTAAGCATTCTGTCACGGAGTATTCCTTTACATGAGTTTAATGTTTTGTGCTCCGTGACAGAGACGTTAAGGTTGAAAAATTTGTTTATTTTTAGAAGATTTTCGGTTTGAGATTTACGATTAGTTTCAATAAGGAGAGTTCCGTTTTTCAATTTTTTAACATTTTTTGGTGTTCCAATTAAAGCTTCAATTTGTTTTTCAATGACAAAAGGTGAGAGTGTAGTTACGGCCTTTTCTTCGTTGCTCGAAACCACTAAAAATCTTGCAAAATTTTCATTTGCTTTAAAAGTGAATGTTGTCGGTTCCGGGTCGTCATCAGATAAATCTAAGAAAGCTCTTTTTCTATTGTTGGATCCCATGGTTGAAATTTATGTTTCGATAGCTATGCGCCCCACCCTCCTTGGAGCCCTACAAGGGGACGTTTAATGGAAATGGATCTCCTATTTCCAACGCCAAGGCTACATTGCTATTATACTCGATGACAGGACCAGAGTCCTTCCGCTCCACCTCTGCTTTATGATTCCCAACTATGCACCCAGAAAAAAATGAGGAACAGTTGGGACCCATCCCCACCCATATTCTCTCCCTCACAGAAGTTTCTGCTGAATTTCCCCAGTACAAGCCCACCGATTGATCCATCAGCCGCCGCCCATCAAATAACACTCAAAGATAGAGGAATAAGAAAAAATTACACCCGGTTTGTACCATAAAGATACGTAAGAAAGAAAGAAGGAAGATAAGGACAAGCTGTGCGATTCTAGAGCTTGGCACGACTGAGCCGATTGATTCAGGCCGGATCTAGCCCAAACCCCTCTTCTATCTGAAATATGGGCCAAAATGATGTGTTGAAAAGCTGGAGATCCCTGGGCTTTTCTCAATCATCAGGATCCCTTCTTCCAGCATACGAGACGCCACTCACGGCAAACAAGTGGCTCCTGTTTCAACGAGGAATTTCATCCCCATTCACTACAGAAGGAAAGTGACCTGTATATTTTATTCCCTACAGACAAGGGAGGCCGAAAACGTTTGCTTAAATAAAAGCTTGGTTCTGAAAACAGGAGATCCTTTGCTAAATATGAGATCCACGATTATGGTAAGAAATTATTGAGGTGATAAATTTCAGAGAGTACAAATGATTTTATAGACTGATGAAGAAATAAGCTGTGTTAGATGATAACGTACACTTCAGAATTTAGTGATAAGTATCTGATTCTGTTAACTTTGGAATAACATGAAATAAATTTGAGGTAACATAAACGACAAGTTACTTATCTAATAACGTATTTAAAATGCATCTTTCATTGATGTGCAGAGTGATGGAGCATGAAAAAGTGACACATACACAGTACAAACATATACAGATGAGGTTTCTTCTTTGTGGTGCGCGACCCACCAGCAATGATGATACACATACAAATGCAGCGTGGTAGTAACATGAGATAGGAAAGGTTTAAAAGGATCGATCTCGCGTAGTGAATTGTAAAAAAATTTGGTAAGATGCATTTGAATAAATTGAATTACAAGATAATACCGGTCGAACGGACGATTGTTCTGTATGTTGGAGGCTTTTACCCAACTGCCACAGAACCTGAAGGCAGCCACCTAGTTCGAGGCACCGGGTGGTCTCGGCAATGGGACTGTTTTCGTAGGGGTCTTACCACTCTGCCACACTCCCGAAGGCAGCCGCCATATTTCTACCCCCCCGGGCAGGCGCGGGGCCTAAAAATATGTGAATCAACTTCAGATTTCTTATTTTTATGTAAATCTAATATGATCTTTGGATTAGTTAATGTCCATGGTTCTTTCGATGGAAATGAAAATGATTGAATATTTTGGACATTAATATTGGCTTCTTTAAATAAAGGTCGTATTCTTAGGCCAAGAGGTTTAATTGCGGAGGGTTTATTTTCGTAAAATCTTTCATAATTAGAGTTAAAAACACATTCATATGCTGAATTGCGTGGATTTGCAGCTAATTTGGAAGCATATTGAAGAGAATTTTTCTCTTCTAACATAAAGTGATGGTTCATTAGATTCAGCATAGAGACTATCAACGGGTGAAGTGCGAAAGGCACCTAGTGCTAAACGTAAACCTTGATGATGTATAGTATCCAAAGGTTTTAAATAAGATTTCCTAGCAGATCCATAGACTATGGAGCCATAGTCCAATTTGGAACGAATTAACGATCTATACAGATTTAAAAGAACAGTGCGATCTCCTCCCCAGTCGGAACTGGACAGGACTTTTAAAATATCAAGAGCTTTTAAACATTTAGCTTTCAAAGCTTTGATATGAGGAATAAAAGACAATTTGTTATCGAATAAAAGACCCAAAAATTTCGCCTCAGTGACGACTGGAATTGGACTGCCGTATATAGTCAGTACAGGATCTAAATGTAACTTTCGTATTTGGCAGAAATGAACACACTGAGTTTTTGTTTTAGAAAATTTAAAACCATTTTCTGTCGCCCAAGTTTCTATATTATTTAAACACCTTTGCAGTTTAAATTCAATGGTTTCCATATTTTTGGAACGATAAAAAATTCCAAAATCGTCAACAAAAAGCGAACAATCTGGGTCTTTTACACATTTATCTATATTATTAATTTTTATGCTGAACAAGGTTGGTGATAAAATACTACCTTGTGGTACACCTTGTTCTTGATCAAATGTGTCCGATAATGTATTTCCCATGCGAACATTAAATGTTCGATCGGATAAGAAATTTTGAACAAAAAGTGGTAATCGGCCTTTAAGGCCCAATGTGTGTAAATCTTTCATGATGCCATACTTCCAAGTGGTATCGTAGGCCTTTTCTAGGTCAAAGAATACAGCTACGACATGTTCTTTTTTAATAAAGGCATCACGTATAAATGACTCTAAGCGAATCAAATGATCGTTGGTTGAGCTGTTTTTTCTAAAACCAGCTTGAAATTTAGTGATAAGCTGGTTTGATTCTAAGAACCAAACCAGCCTATCATTAATCATTCTCTCCATTGTTTTACATAAGCAACTTGTCAAAGCAATAGGTCTGTAATTAGTGGCTTCAGTATGATCTTTATTAGGTTTCGGAATAGGAATAATGGTAGCTTTTCTCCAGTTTTCAGGGAATTTTCCAGTGATCCAAATATCATTCAGAATATTTAATAATGTTTCCAATGCCTTGTTGGGTAAATGTTTTAAAATTTGATAGTGAATGTCATCAGGGCCAACAGCAGTATCATGGGATTTATGGAGAGCATCTAATAATTCTTTAGTAGTGAAAGGCAAATTATATTTTTCGTGATTTAATGAGGAAAAATTTAAATTCTTTTTCTCTTGTTCTAGTTTAATATTTTGGAAACTTTCTGAATAATTTGAGCTAGGAGTTTTTCTGAAAATTTTCCCCCAAGGCATTGGAAATGTCTTTAGCCGTTGAACATATATTTCCGTTCGATTTGATATGGACATGTTTAAATGATTTGTTTTTGCCACTAATTTTTCGAATCATGTCCCATATTTTCTTCGTTGGTGTTCTGGTATTCAGTTTGGAGACGTATTGCTGCCAAGATGCTTTTTTGGCCGATTTTATTGTTTTGCGAGCTTTAGCTCGCATATGTTTGGCATGGATAAGATTTTCTTTTGTTGGTTGTTTATTAAATTTTCGTAATGCAGATTTTCTTTTATTGATCGAAGTTTTAACTTCGTTATTAAACCAAGGTTTGTTTCGTTTTGAAAAAGTCGAGGATTTAGGAATACATTTTTCAGCAATATCAATCAATTGATCAGTAAAATCTTGTATATCATTTGCAGTTTTAAAAAAATCAGGGTCGAGTTTGTCATTACATAATTGATTAAAATTTTCCCAATTTGCTTTATTCAAATTCCATCTGGGGTGACGATCCTCATGGGTCGATGCAATTTCTTCAATTACTATCGGAAAATGATCGCTCCCATGGAGATCGTCCACAACAGACCAATCAAAATCTAGATAAATATTTGGAGAGCAAATTGAAAGATCTAAAGCAAAATAATTCCTTGTGGGAGAATGAAGGTATGTTGGTTGTTTATCGTTAAATAAACATAAATCATTTTCAGCAATAAAATTTTCTACGATTTCTCCTTTGTCATTTGTATCCGAGCAACCCCATAATTTGCTGTGACTATTAAAGTCTCCTAATAATATATAAGGACTAGGTAATTGATTAGTTAAATTTTCTAAATCCCGTTTAGAAAAATTATAATGAGGTGGAAGGTAGACAGAACAAATCTTTTGGATTTGGATAAAGTGACGTTTACAGCAACAGCTTGTAAATTAGTGTTTACATCTATTTTCCTATGAGGAACGTCAGATTTTACCACGATTGATGTACCTCCTGATGCCTTCTGATTATCCGTTGTGATATGATTGTACATACTGTAACCTTTGAAATTAATATTATCTGTAGTTTTCAAAAAAGTTTCTTGGAGACAAATGACATTAGGAGAAAAAAGTGTAGATAAAATTAAAAGTTCGTTAAAATTGGCTTTCAGTCCTCGACAATTCCATTGAATTATTGACTTCTTATCCATGGTTGAGTGGAGAGAAGATTAAAACGAGGAATTTAATCCTTTATTTTTTATTATTCTTTGAGAACGTGGAGGGATCATGGTCCAACTCCATGTCCTCAAGGGCGCCGTACTGATTAGCCAGTTTTACTGGATCAGCCGACGCTCCTTTACTGTTTGGGTTTGATCCCTATGTTTTTCTTTGCCGTTTTTTTCTTTTTGATCCGCTGTCCCCGACGTGGATCGGGAGTGAGATCTAGAATGTTTAGTGTTCGGCTGTGAACTGGTCTGTGAAGTTTGTTTACTTTCTGATCTTGAATGGTGAGTAGATGTAGGCTGTGACGATGTAGTAGGTTGCGACGATGTTTTTGGTTTAACAGTGGAAGTAATTACTTTTGAATGTGGTTTGATTTCAAAATCTTTTTCATTAAATTGTGTGGAGGTATCTTTGGTTTCAGGTTTGCTGGTAAGGGATTGAACAACTTTGGCAAATGTGTTTTCTGGTTTATTTTGTTGGATTTTCTTTGCTTCTAAATATGTTACGTTGTGTTACTTTGATTTTCATAATTTCTTTTTCTGTTTTCCAAACTTCACAGACGTTTGATTTGGAGAGATGATTTTTTCCGCAGTTCACGCACTTTGGGGGGTTCTTGCAATTTTGAGTGTGATGATCAGTGCCACCGCATTTCTCACAAACCGACCCGTCAGGGACAGTGCAATCGTTTTCATGGTGTCCAAACCTCTGACAATTTAAACATCGCAGAGGATTGGGCACGTAGATGTCAACCGGTATAATCCTGTAGAAAATCTTTAATGATTTCGGCAAGGAAGTGGTGTTGAATGTCAAAAGAAGTGTGTTCGTGTCGATGAGATTTCCGTCTTTTTTGATTTTAAAGCGTTTACAGGCCGTTACGCCTTGATCTTTCAGATACTCCACGATGCTGGCTTCAGTTTCATGTTTTAACATTCTGTCACGGATAATGCCCTTGCAAGAATTTAAAGTTTTATGTTCCGTGACAGAAACGTTCATGTTGAAAAATTTGTTGACTTTTAAGAGGTTTTCGGTTTGAGATTTTCTATTTGTTTCGATTAAAAGTGTTCCGTTTTTTAATTTTTTGACATTTTTTGGAGTACCAATTAACGATTCGATCTGTTTTTCAATAACAAACGGTGAAAGAGTCGTAACGGCCTTTTCTTCCTTGCTTGAAATCACCAAAAATCTAGCGAAGGTTTCATTAGCTTTGAAATTGAAGGTAGCCGGTTCCGGGTCGTCATCAGATAAGTCTTAAAATGCTCTTTTTCTCGTGTTGGATCCCATGGTGATAATTTGTGATTCGATAGCTATGCGCCCCACCCTCCTTGGAGCCCTACAAGGGGACGTTTAATGGAAATGGATCTCCTATTTCCAACGCCAAGGCTACATTGCTATTATACTCGATGACAGGACCAGAGTCCTTCCGCTCCACTTCTGTTTTATGACTCCCAACTATGCACCCAGATTTTAATGAAAAAATGAGGAACAGTTGGGACCCATCCCCACCCGTATTCTCTCCCTCACAGAAGTTTCTGCTGAAATTCCCCAGAACAAGCCCACCGATTGATCCATCAGCCGCCGCCCATCAAATAACACTCAAAGATAGAGGAATAAGAAAAAAATTACACCCGGTTTGTACCATAAAGATACGCAAAAAGAGAGAAGGAAGTAAAGAACAAGCTGTGCGATTCTAGAGCTTGGCACGACTGAGCCGATTGATTCAGGCCGAATCTAGCCCAAACCCCTCGTCTATCTGAAATATGGGCCAAAATGATGTGTTGAAAAGCTGGAGATTACTGGGCTTTTCTCAATCATCAGGATCCCTTCTTCCAGCATACGAGACGCCACTCACGGCAAACAAGTGGCTCCTGTTTTAACAAGGAATTTCATCCCCATTCACTACAGAAGGAAAGTGACCTGTATATTTTATTCCCTACAGACAAGGGAGGTCGAAAACGTTTGCTTAAATAAAAGCTTGGCTCTGAAAACAGGAGATCCTTTGCTAAATTTGAGATCCACGATTATGATGAGAAATTATTGAGGTGATAAGTTTTAGAAAGAACAATGGATTTTATAAACTACTAAAGAAATAAGCTGTGTTAGATGATGACGTACACTTCAGAACTTAAGTATCCGATTCTGTGAACTTTGGTGTAACATAAAATAACTTTGTGGTAACATGAAATGACAAGTTACTTATCTAATAACGTATACAAAATGCATCTCTGTTTGATGTGCAGAGTGACGGAGCATGAAAAAGTGACATACACAGAACAAACATATACAGATGAGGTTTCTTCTTTGTGGTGCGCGACCCACCAGCAATGATGATACACGTACAAATGCAGCGTGGTAGTAACACGAGATAGGAAAGGTTTAAAAGGATAGATCTCGCGTAATGAATTTTGTAAAAAAGTTGCAAGATGCATTTGAACAGTTCTATTCACAAGATCATACCGGTTGAACGGACGATTGTTCTGTATGTTGGAGGCTTTTACCCAACTGCCACAGAAGCTGAAGGCAGCCACCTATTTCGAGGCACCGGGTGGTCTCGGCAATGGGACTGTTTTCGGTGGGGTCTTACCACTGCCACACTCCCGAAGGCAGCCGCTATATTTCTACCCCCCGGACAGGCGCGGGGCCTCCTAGTGTTGGAAACCATGGTGATAATTTATGATTCGATAGCTTTGCGCCCCACCCTCCTTGGAGCCCTACAAGGGGACGTTTAATGGTAATGGATCTCTTATTTCCAACGCCAAGGCTACATTGCTATTATACTCGATGACAGGACCAGAGTCCTTCCGCTCCACTTCTGTTTTATGACTCCCAACTATGCACCCAGATTTTAATGAAAAAAATGAGGAACAGCTGGGACCCATCCCCACCCGTATTCTCTCCCTCACAGAAGTTTCTGCTGAATTTCCCCAGTAGAAGCCCACCGATTGATCCATCAGCCGCCGCCCATCGAACAACACTCAAAGATAGAGGAATAAGACAAAATTACACCCGGTTTGTACTATAAAGATACGTAAAAAAGAAAGGAAGATAAGGACAAGCTGTGCGATTCTAGAGCTTGGCACGACTGAGCCGATTGATTCAGGCCGGATCTAGCCCAAACCCCTCTTCTATCTGAAATATGGGCCAAAATGATGTGTTGAAAAGCTGGAGATCCCTCGGCTTTTCTCAATCATCAGGATCCCTTCTTCCAGCATACGAGACGCCACTCACGGCAAACAAGTGGCTCCTGTTTCAACAAGGAATTTCATCCTCATTCACTACAGAAGGAAAGTGATCTGTATATTTTATTCCCTACAGACAAGGGAGGCCGAAAACGTTTGCTTAGATAAAAGCTTGGCTTTGAAAACAGATCCTTTGCTAAATATGGATGGATGGATGGATGTTTTGTTTAAAGACGCTCAACCCTAATAGGGCATATAGCGTCTAAAAATAATTAAGGTATTAAATATAAAATTGTTATGAAAATTTAAAAGTTAAAATATTTACTATTACAGTTTGTTAAAAAGGCCGATTTCTTTAAGAAAATTGATTAATTTATAAGATGGTATATCGTTAAAAAGCTCTTTCATTGTTGAAACATTAAATTATTTTGTGCGTATATGATAAAATTCTATACATGAAATGAGAAAGTGTTCAACTGTGAACGGTTCGTTACAAGATATGCAGAAAGGTGCTTGTTCGTTTTTTAATATAAAGGAATGAGTGAGCCGTGTGTGGCCAATGCGGCATCTTGTGATTTTCGTCTGATCTTTCCTACTATAATTCGAAAAAGAGCATTTGCTATGAAAATTTGGTTGAATTTAATTTAATTTATTATTGGTTTCTTTTTCCCCAAATAGTTTGACATTTGTTATTTATATATTTATTTATGTTGGATTTAAAATCTGAATGCGGAATTTTAAAATTAGTTATATTTAACGACAATGCCGATTTGGCCTCTAAATCGGCTAACTCATTTCCACGGATATTTACGTGACTGGGAAGCCAGCAGAATACGATCTCCTTTGAGACGGAAAGGTAATGATATTTTCTTAAAATTTGTTGAATCAAGGGGTTTCTGTGATGTTGATCTTTGAGAGATTTCAATACAGAAAGAGAATCTGAATAAATGATAAAATGGCTTTCAGGTTGATCTCTAATGTGATAAAGTGCGATATCAATTGCTTTCGCTTCAGCAGTAAAAATAGAGCTGTTATCAGGTAATCTAATGCTGTCAGTGAAATTTGGACTAATGACAGAACAAGCAACTTTCTCATCTTGTTTCGAACCGTCAGTGTAAATGGATATATGAGGTTTAAAATTGGATTTGATTTCTAAAAATTCGTTCTTAAAAATATGTGATTCTACTTCGGATTTCTTATTTTTGTTCAAGTCTAAAATTATCTTTGGGGAGTTTAATGTCCATGGTTGTTTAGATGGTAAAGAGAAAGACTGAATATTGTTTATATTAATATTGGCCTCTTCGAGTAATGGTTTAATTCTAAGGCCAAGAGGTTTTATCGCTGATGGTTTGTTGTTATAAAATCTTTCATAATTATCTTTCATAATTAGGGTTAAAAACAGAGTCATATGCTGAATTACGTGGATTTGCGGCTAATTTTGTAACATACTGAAGAGACAATTTCTCTCTTCTTATATAAAGTGAAGGTTCATTTGATTCAGCATAAAGACTTTCAACAGGTGAAGTGCGAAATGCACCTAGTGCTAGACGTAAACCTTGATGATGTATAGTATCCAAAGATTTTAAATAAGATTTCCTAGCAGATCCATAGACTATGGAACCATAGTCCAATTTGGAACGAATTAAAGATCTATAAAGATTTAAAAGAACAGTGCGATCTCCTCCCCAGTCGGAACTGAACAGGACTTTAAGAATATCAAGAGCTTTTAAACATTTAGCTTTCAAAGCTTTGATATGAGGAATAAAAGACAATTTGCTACCGAATAAAAGACCCAAAAACTTCGCCTCAGTGACGACTGGAATTGGACTGCCGTATATTGTTAAAACTGGATCTAAATGCAACTTTCGAATTTGGCAGAAATGAACACACTGACTTTGTTTTAGAAAATTTAAAACCATTTTCTGTTGCCCAAGTTTCTATATTATTTAAACACCTTTGCAGTTTAAATTCAATGGTTTCCATATTTTTGGATCGATAAAAGATTCCAAAATCGTCAACAAAAAGCGAACAATCTGGGTCTTTTACACATTTAACTATATTAATTTTTATGCTGAACAAGGTTGGTGATAAAATACTACCTTGTGGTACACCTTGTTCTTGATCAAATGTGTCCGATAATGTATTTCCTATGCGAACATTAAATGTTCGATCGGACAAGAAATTTTGAACAAAAAGTGGCAATCGGCCTTTAAGGCCCAAGTTGTGTAAATCTTTCATGATGCCATATTTCCAAGTCGTATCATAGGCCTTTTCTAGGTCAAAGAATACAGCTACGACATGTTCTTTTTTGATAAAGGCATCACGTATAAATGATTCTAAGCGAATCAAATGATCATTAGTAGAGTGGTTTTTTCTAAAACCAGCTTGGAATTTAGTGATAAGCTGGTTTGATTCTAAGAACCAAACCAACCTATCATTAATCATTCTCTCCATTGTTTTACATAAGCAACTTGTCAAAGCAATAGGTCTGTAATTAGTGGCTTCAGTATGATCTTTATTAGGTTTCGGAATAGGAATAATGGTAGCTTTTCTCCAGTTTTCAGGGAATTTTCCAGTGATCCAAATATCATTTAGAATATTTAATAATGTTTCCAATGCCTTGTTGGGTAAATGTTTTAAAATTTGATAGTGTATGTCGTCAGGACCAACAGCAGTATCATGAGATTTATGAAGAGCATCTAATAATTCTTTAGAAGTGAAAGGTAAATTATATGTTTCATGATTTAATGAGGAAAAATTTAAATTCTTTTTCTCTTGTTCTTGTTTAATATTTTGGAATTTCTGAATAATTTAAGCTAGAGGAGTTTTTCTGAAAATTTTCCCCCAAGGCATTGGAAATGTCTTTAGCCGTTGAATATATATTTCCGTTCGATTTGATATGGACATGTTTATTTGATTTGTTTTTGCCACTAATTTTTCGAATCATGTCCCATATTTTCTTAGCTGGTGTTCTGGTATTCAGTTTGGAGACGTATTGCTTCCAAGATGCTTTTTTGGCCGATTTTATTGTTTTGCGAGCTTTAGCTCGCATATGTTTGGCATGGATAAGATTTTCTTTTGTTGGTTGTTTATTGAATTTTCGTAATGCAGATTTTCTTTTATTGATTGAAGTTTTAACTTCATCATTAAACCAAGGTCTGTTTCTTTTTGAAAAAGTCGAGGATTTAGGAATACATTTTTCAGCAATATCAATCAATTCATCAGTAAAATCTTGTATATCACTTGCAGTTTTAAAAAGTTCAGGGTCGAGTTTTTCATCACATAATTGATTAAACTTTTCCCAATTTGCTTTATTCAAATTCCATCTGGGGTGACGATCCTCATGGGTCGATGCAATTTCTTCAATTACTATCGGAAAATGATCGCTCCCATGGAGATCGTCCACAACAGACCAATCAAAATCTAGATAAATATTTGGAGAGCAAATTGAAAGATCTAAAGCAAAATAATTTCTTGTGGGAGAATGAAGATATGTTGGTTGTTTATCGTTAAATAAACATAAATCATTTTCAGCAATAAAATTTTCTATGATTTCTCCTTTGTCATTTGTATCCGAGCAACCCCATAATTTGCTGTGACTATTAAAATCTCCTAATAATATATAAGGACTAGGTAATCGATTTGTTAAATGTTCTAATTCTTGTTTAGAAAAATTATAGTGTGGTGGAAGGTAGACAGAACAAATCGTTATGGATTTGGATAAAGTGACGTTTACAGCAACAGCTTGTAAATTAGTGTTTACATCTATTTTCCTATGAGGAACGTCAGATTTTACCAGGATTGATGTACCTCCTGATGCCTTCTGATTATCCGTTGAGATATGATTGTACATACTGTAACCTTTGAAATTAATATTTTCTGTAGTTTTCAAAAAAGTTTCTTGGAGACAAATGACATTAGGAGAAAAAAGTGTAGTTAAAATTAAAAGTTCGTTAAAATTGGCTTTCAGTCCTCGACAATTCCATTGAATTATTGACTTCTTATCCATGGTTGAATGGAGAGAAGATTAAAACAAGGAATTTAATCCTTTATTTTTTATTATTAGGCTTTAAGAACGTGGAGGGATCATGGTCCAACTCCATGTCCTCAAGGGCGCCGTACTGATTAGCCAGTTTTACTGGATCAGCCGACGCCCCTTTACTGTTCGGGTTTGATCCTTTATGCTTTTCTTTGCCGTTCTTTTCTTTTTGATCCGCTGTCCCTGACGTGGATCGGGAGTGAGATCTGCTCGAATGTTTGCTGTTAGGTTGTGAACTGGTCTGTGAAGTTTGTCTAGATTCTGTTCTTGAATGATGAGTAGATGTAGGCTGTGACGATGTAGTAGGTTGTGATGTGGGTTTTGGTTTAACAGTAGAGGTAATTACTTTAGAATGGGGTTTAAATCAAAATCTTTTTCATTAAATTGTGTAGATGTTTCTTTGGTTTCAGGTTTGGTGGAAAGGGATTGGACAACTTTGGCGAATGTGGTTTCTGGTTTATTTTGTTGAATTTTCTTGGCTTCCAAATATGTGACGTTTTGAGTGACTTTGATTTTCATAATTTCTTTTTCCGTTTTCCAAACTTCACAGACATTGGATTTTGAGAGATGATTTTTTCCGCAGTTCACGCATTTTGGAGAATTCTTGCAGTTGATAGTGTGATGATCGGTACCACCACACTTCTCACAAACAGATCCGTCAGGGACAGTGCAATCGTTTTCATGGTGCCCAAACCTCTGACAATTGAAACATCGCAGAGGATTGGGTACGTAAATTTCGACCGGTATTATTCTGTAAAAGATTTTCAGCGATTTCGGCAACGTTGTGTTGAATGTAAGAAGTAATGTGTTGGTGTCGATAAGGTTTCCATCTTTTTTAATTTTGAATCTTTTACAGGCCGTAACTCCTTGTTCTTTCAAATATTCCACAATGCTGGCTTCCGTTTCCTGTTTTAGCATTCTGTCACGGATTATTCCTTTGCATGAATTTAATGTTTTGTGTTCCGTGACAGAGACGTTTAAGTTGTAGAATTTGTTAATTTTGAGAAGATTTTCCGTTTGTGATTTCCGATTTGTTTCTATCAAAAGGGTTCCGTTTTTCAATTTTTTAACATTCTTTGGCGTTCCGATAATAGCTTCAATCTGTTTTTCAATTACAAAAGGTGAAAGTGTAGTTACGGCCTTTTCTTCGTTGCTCGAAACCACTAAAAACCTTGCGAAATTTTCATTAGCTTTGAAATTGAATATAGCCGGTTCCGGGTCGTCATCTGATAAATCTAAAAATGCTCTGTTCCTTGTGTTGGATCCCATGGTGAAAAATTATGATTCGATAGCTATGCGCCCCACCCTCCTTGGAGCCCTACAAGGGGACGTTTAATGGAAATGGATCTCCTATTTCCAACGCCAAGGCTACATTGCTATTATACTCGATGACAGGACCAGAGTCCTTCCGCTCCACTTCTGTTTTATGACTCCCAACTATGCACCCAGATTTCAATGAAAAATGAGGAACAGTTGGGACCCATCCCCACCCGTATTCTCTCCCTCACAGAAGCTTCTGCTGAAATTCCCCAGTACAAGCCCACCGATTGATCCATCAGCCGCCGCCCATCAAATAACACTCAAAGATAGAGGAATTAGACAAAATTACACGGTTTGTACCATAAAGATACGTAAAAAAGAAAGAAGGAAGATAAGGACAAGCTGTGCGATTCTAGAGCTTGGCACGACTGAGCCGATTGATTCAGGCCGGATCTAGCCCAAACCCCTCTTCTATCTGAAATATGGGCCAAAATGATGTGTTGAAAAGCTGGAGATCCCTGGGCTTTTCTCAA
Organism: Lucinisca nassula; assembly: GCA_963580285.1. Taxonomy (NCBI): domain Eukaryota; kingdom Metazoa; phylum Mollusca; class Bivalvia; order Lucinida; family Lucinidae; genus Lucinisca; species Lucinisca nassula. The sequence goes on from CAUZLF010000660.1 coordinate 190,603, forward strand.
TCATCAGGATCCCTTCTTCCAGCATACGAGACGCCACTCACGGCAAACAAGTGGCTCCTGTTTCAACAAGGAATTTCATCCCCATTCACTACAGAAGGAAAGTGATCTGTATATTTTATTCCCTACAGACAAGGGAGGCCGAAAACGTTTGCTTAAATAAAAGCTTGGCTCTGAAAACAGGAGATCCTTTGCTAAATATGAGATCCACGATTATGGTAAGAAATTATTGAGGTGATAAGTTTCAGAGAGAACAAAGGATTTTATAAACTAATAAAGAATAAAGCTGTGTTAGATGATGACGAACACTTCAGAACTTCGTGATAAGTATCCAATTCTGTTAACATTCATGTAACAAAATAACTTTGGGGTAACATGAAATGACAAGTTACTTATCTAATAACGTATACAAAATGCATCTTTCATTGATGTGCAGGGTGAAGGAGCATGAAAAAGTGACACATACACAGTACAAACATATACAGATGAGGTTTCTTCTTTGTGGTGCGCGACCCACCAGCAATGATGATACACATACAAATGTAGCGTGGTAGTAACATGAGATAGGAAAGGTTTAAAAGGATAGATCTCGCGTAGTGAATTGTAAAAAATTTGGTAAGATGCATTTGAATAAATTGAATTACAAAATAATACCGGTCGAACGGACGATTGTTCTGTATGTTGGAGGCTTTTACCCAACTGCCACAGAAGCTGAAGGCAGCCACCTATTTCGAGGCACCGGGTGGTCTCGGCAATGGGACTGTTTTCGGTGGGGTCTTACCACTCTGCCACACTCCCGAAGGCAGCCGCCATATTTCTACCCCCCGGGCAGGCGCGGGGCCCCTGGGCAGGAACTTAAACCGTTAACTGGAAAACTGCAACTGTCTTTAATCAGCATTACGTTTGATTTCGATGCAGCCGGATGACCAGTCTTGCGCATCAGACAGCTATCGGAGTTTGCCGTTTTCCCGTTCAAACGGAATATTTGATTTAACGACCCCCGAGATTCATTTAAACTGGATGAAAGCCGGAAAATAGTCACCCGACTTTCGGCGTCTGGTACGCGGCCAGAGCGAGGCGAGAACTACAGCGGTGAAAACCCAATATTAAGTAACTGGTGTTGTGTCCCGAAAATTCGGTGATGCACAGATGTTAGTTCCAAGCTCGCATTGGGCAGTAATATTCGATTGCTTGAATGGGCTCATTGGGTCATTTTGACACGCGAGTTGCAATTGGTTAGCGTATTATAATCACGTGAAAAAGTCAGTGAAATGAACACCTAAACCCAACATTAGAGACAACAAGAGGGCCATGATGGCCCTGGATCGCTCACCTGATCCATAGTGTAACAAGTGGGCCCCAGAGAGGGCCATTATTGGCCCCAGGGCTTGAATGTGCATAATGTTGAGGGAGGTCTTAAAAGTGAAGCTTCATACCAAACATCAACAAAGGCTATAATTTGAACAATCTTGGCAAAGGTCCACTAGATGAAGCTACACATCAAATATCAAAGACCTGGGCCTAGCGGTTTCAGAGAAGAAGATTTTTAAAGATTTGGCATATATAAGCCTATGTAAAACCAAAGGGCCCCGGGACGGGGGCATTGTTTGCCCCAGTACAATAATTTGAACAATCTTGGTAGGGGTCCACTAGATGAAGCTTCATACCAAATATCAAAGACCTGGGCCTTGTGGTTTCAGAGAAGAAGATTTTTAAAGATTTTCCCTATATAAGCCAATGTAAAACCAAAGGGCCCCGTGGCGGGGGCATTTTTTGTCCCAGCACTATAATTTGAACAATCTTGGTAGGGGTCCACTAGATGAAGCTTCATACCAAATAACAAAGACCTGGGCCTTGTGGTTTCAGAAAAGAAGATTTTTTAAGTTTTTGGTGAAAAATTCTATTTTTGGCTCCTGTGACCTAGATGTGCAATGGACCGGAACCATTTGAACAACTTTGAAAGGGGACCACCTAAGGATCATTCCTGTGAAGTTTGGTTAAAATCCGATCAGTGGTTTAGGAGGAGATGTTTAAAGAAATTGTTTACGCACGGACGCACGCACGCACGACGGACGACGGACAAAAAGTGATTCCAAAAGCTCACCTCGTCACTACGTGACGGTGAGCTAAAAAGGGGTTTACGGGGGGTATAATTCTTATTTCTGCTCCCAGACAAATGTGGGTACTTGTTAGAACGGCCTCAAAGAAGCGAATCTGGCGAGCACTCAACCTATGTACTAAGAAAAATCACGGATTTTATAAGGAAATAACCAATTTTTGAGATGTGAAAAATGCACTGTCGCAAGGGTGTAGTAATATATTCGGATAGGAAGTTCTGCGAGACAAGTGCCAGTTCAAGCACAAACTACTTGTCGATTTTGCGCTGGGTTGAGTAATGGCGAAATTACATTTAATATTTTAACGATTCAACTGATGTTCATCTTTAAAAATAATTAAAATAAATTATTAAAATAAAGACTTTTGGATGCGGAATATTTAATACGAAAACCAATAAACATTAAATTTAGTCCAAGTTCGTTCGGATGTCTGGCCCTTCAAATAGTTTGAAGTCTACTTTAACACCATGAGGAGTGTTGTAACAAGCCATAGATATCCTGCAAATAAAGTGTTGTGTAGTTTATACAATGATAAATCTTTACTGTTTTTACAATGAATGTAAATGACTTAACATGTTAAGAGCTATAAACTTTGAGATTCACATTACGAGAGTTTAACATTACATGCGATATAAATCTCCTCACGCAAGCCTACTTCGTGTCTGGAACACACTGGTGTTGCGAAAGCCCAATATGCTGAGAAATACGGAACATTTGAGTCACGTTAAATGAAATTCTATTTGTATATGTAGGCACAAGGGTTGACAGTTTTTAAACTACACACCGACCTTCACATTGAGCCCAGGGCCATGAAAGTCGGGTAAGTACTAGATATTGTCATCAGATTTGTGTGACACCAGGTCAGATCCACTTATGAATGCAGGTGCTAGAGTGATGGCCGTTTTATAAAAAAAAAGCCACGGTGACCTTTAGCTTGAGCCTAGGATCCCCTGAACGTTGAACATTCTCTAGATAACATACGAATGTACATAACATACCCAACGTGTTTATGAAGTTACAAAATAACCCGTCAATAAATGTAGGCGCTAAAGCGATTACGATACATAGATATGGGACAAACCCTATATCTCACTCAACCTCGCTGTGCGGGGGGATAATTAGCCAAGATGAACTAGCTACCCGTGCTACATTTAGAAGCGTGATATGAAAGTATAGAAATTCTGTGAAATTGAAGTTGCATCTGCCACCACCCAAGAACGTAGCTTTAAGCTATAGGTTTATGAATGATATCTAAATAGGAGGTACATACTGTCTATGATCCACTACAATTAAGGTCATGCCGATCTGTAAGTCCAGAGAAGGCCCGAATCGAACCCAAGATACCTGTAGCTTCGAATCGAATCCAAGATACCTGTAGCTTCATAAGACAAGTAGCTTTACTAGCAGTAGGTGGCTCGGTTTGGCTACCTTCGAGTGCAGATTGTATTTTGTATTTTCTCGCCTGTATTTTTTTGCCTTTGGGATCATTGATTCTACAGAGTTGAAAATATTAGAGGGTCACTGATTGGGCCTAACTGGCCAATGTTAGCCCAGAACTACTTTTATACTGCATACTTCAATGTGGTGTACTCTTTGCTTCCAAACGATAAGCCTTTTGTATAATGTATTCAAGGAAAGCTCCAATAAACTGGCTGAAGGGATACCGCTAATGTAATATTACCAAGAAGTATTGGTGCTCCACTGCCTGCAGGTAGTATATGTAGCATTCTGTTGGTCTCAAAGAATCTGTCACCAGCTTCTAATGTACTGTTGTCAATGCTTCGCTTTTTCTTGGTGCAGCTCTGGAATTAAGGTTATAAACATTTAATATTTCGGATGGATGGTTGGATAATTTCTTTGAAGACGCCCAACCCTATTTAATATTTCAATTATTGCCGGATATTATAAATGCATGTTATACCAATAGACTTTACATGAATGGGCCGATCAGAAGCAAGTTCTCGGCTAAGTCTCATGAGTTCAAGCAGAGTACAAAACCTTAATAAACTGAAAACTATGTACAAGAGTTCCTCGTCGTCGAGGTTTCGACCCCATCATTGATTATTTTTCACCCACCTATTTTAAAGTAAAGATGTTTTAAAAAATTATTTCCAGAAACTACAGGAGGTCCATAAGCCAAATTGCTCCTTCACAAACAAAGGCAACCGCAGAAAAGTTGAGCCCATTTGTTTTAAACTATTTACGCATTTCAGCGAGCTGCTTTAATCCATTTTAGTTACGTGTTTACATAGTGATACAATACGTGTTTACATAGTGATACACTAAGAAATTAAAACCAATTTATTATTTCTGACAACTACACTGCATGTTCATTTTATGACTCTTGACACAACCCACCGTTCATTTCATTAAAGGCTTATCAAAGGCATGGATTGTGCTGCTTAAAAGCACACCTAGAGAGATCAGAAACTGCCTCGTATTTACATGGGTAACAAAACATTCAGAAGACCGTTTTCCTTTTCTATTTATAGAAATCAGGAACTGATACGTTCCAATCCAAAATCCCTCTATATCACAATGGAAAGTTACTATCACAAGGGAAAGTAGTAAAGTGATGGTAAATCGAGTCAACAGCTTTTTTTCCAAACAGGTGTTTACTGACCATCCAAACCGTAACTAATAAGGTACATACATATGGGGATTAGAATCCGAAACCCTAACAAAATTGAACATGAAGGAACCACAGCAAAAACACAGACTTTGAACATTCAGTAAATATTACTGGTTGGTTTAAGTTAAGTTTAGTGGAACCAAAAATAGATGGATCCATATTTTATTTATAGACGTCAACACCCTAAGAGGGCATCAACTAGAACAGATGCAAGATTATAATTTTATTGAAAGCTAAAAGTAATATAACCGATTACTGTTTGTTAAAAGACCGATTTCTTTGAAGAAATCTATCAGTTTGTATTCGAGTTTAACGGCTCTGTCAACAACATTTAGGTCATTTTTGAGCCGGTCAGTACTCATCTACACTTCCTGGACAGGCTTTACGTAAGCGGTTAGCCAGTATAGTGCACATTCTGTCCCCAGAAACAGACACCTGCCCTTTTTGCATCAGCGGGAGAGAATGACCGTAGGAGAGATTTCGTGATCAATCTCTATGAATGTTGCCGGCCGCGGCAGGTATGGAACCTGCGTCCTGATCATCAGTCAGACTCATCCGACTTCGCTACCGAGGCCGGCTTATTGATCAGTAAGTATGTTGTTGAAAATGATTTTTTTTTGTTCTAACATTAGAATTTAATGATCGCCCAGAAGATCTTGTACAAAAGATAGATAAATGTTTAACTTTGAAGGGTTCGCTACAATGCGTTATATATTTTTTAATAGAGAATGAGTCTAGTGTCCATTCCACATCTATATGTTCGCTTGATCTTTTAGACAATTAGAAACCACATTTGCTGTTAAAATTTAATGTTATATCCATATAGTTCTTTTTCCAAAAAATGACATATGGATTTACGAGAAAAAACGCCGAACGGCACCGGACAGTTTTTCATTCTCTTGTAGAGGAGCCAAACAGACCACAGCAATTAATAGAAAACAAGATAATGTCCCTAAGAAACTTTAAGAAATCTCGTTTTAATAGTTATTTAAAACGAAAATTCCAATTTTGGCGGTTTGGTCTCAAAAAAGCAATTTTCATAAGTCTAAGAGCTGAAAAGTCTGCAGCAGTTGAGTATCAAAAAGTACCCCTTAGAACAAATGAACAAGAATTAATATCCTGTTTTTCAAGCCTGTGCCTCCCCCACCCCCCAAAATAAAAAATATATATCGACATGAAACATCTATAGTTTATCAACGACTGAGAGTTCAACGTTCAAGCGTGATAAGACTATTCCAGGTTTTAGGGGAAGCAGGTTTCGGATGTTTTTTCACGTGATTTTAAAATTATAAATCAGTTTCTGATCTTGCCATTATGTAGAAGTCGTGGCCAAGTGGTTAATATGATGCAGTACGATCCTCGGTAAAACTAAATCGCGCAATATATAATCCGAACAGAAGGCGCTTTGCCTAAAACGCGGACTAGTCCAAACTTAAATGCAGTCACGTCTTAATGCAGTCACGTCTTACTGCGTTTTAAACGACTATACAACTTGCAAGTAATAAGGTAATATATCTTAACAAAAACAACAAGAGATGTGTTTGTGAAACACTAACATGTCCCCGGTCAAGGCCTCATATCAAGGTCAAGTTCACAGGTCAAAATTGTATGCATGAGTGAAGCTCTTGTCAAAAGGAACCTATATGCCGAATATTAATGCTCAACCTCGAACGGTTCAAAAGTTATGACCTAACGTTAAAGTTGTCCAAGTACAAACAAACTGACAGGGCAAGCACAATATGTCCCCGCTATAGCTATCTGGGACAAAATCCCTCGAGCAGGATTTGAACACACCCACCCCCCTCCGATAAATCCGGTCTTTCACTACACTGCACTATCAAGGTTGCAAGGGAAATAAGGGAGGTATACAAGGAAACCTGAATATACTTATGTTCGAAAAAATGACAATTTTCACCCAAACCTGTTCCTTGCTGTTAATCGATTGTACATGAAAGGGGTACATCCAATGAAGGTAGCAATCCAATGAAGAGTGAAAGTAATAAAGGTTACCAAAAGGTAAACCTCTGAACATGCCCGATGCCCACCCGTTCGGAAATTGTTAAAAAAGCTCTTCTAACCCATTTTGTACCGGAACACTTAACGGTTAACTGGAAAACCGGTCATGCCCAAAGTAGGCGCCACAGAACGCGCCTGATCAGGGCCTACACTATTTGACAAAGTTAAGTCATTTCCCAAACAGATTTGGGTAGATTCTACCAGACATCCTGAATTTTTAAAAGGACTCCTTGCTATATATAAGAAATGTACAATAGGGTAAAACGTTTTTAAGAACCCGCCCAAAAATATAGGCGCTAGAACGATGACAAGTTTTATTTAAAAATAGCCACTGTTACCTCGACCCGAGCTCAGGACCCTGTAAAGTCTTAAGCAACATTTGTGTGATGATATTAATATATTAAACAAATGTCAACACTAGAGCAATGACAAAGTTTTTTAAAACAGCAACACTGACCTTTACTTTAGACCCAGGACACTCAGTCGAACGAACTTGTTTGAGATATTACCATAAGCAATATCGTTGTGACAGTTGTATGTATATTCGTATAGAATAAAACTACGTTCCTCCACCGGAATTCGAATCCCCGACCCTCTGATCCGCACTTGAACAGTATCCACTGCACCGGGACTTCAAATGTTAACCAAAATGTTAACCAGAAAAACCGAAGTTCGAAAAATGACCATTTTACCAAAAGTTTGGTCCTTTGGGTCATTAAATGAAGACCTAATATGAAAGCAATTCACTGAAGGATACAATAAAGGTAACGCATTTCTTTGAAAAATAACGAAATGGAAAGCTCGGACGACGTTCGCCCGTGCTCTGAACATCGCTATTTCCATCGATCGGATTTAAAAAAAAAAAAAACGTCCACAAATCGGAGTGAGGAATCTTTAATCTTGTTATTGTTCAGGAGGGAAAGAAACAAACATTAAATTACTCTACCTTTAGGCGTTAAAAATAGCTGCGTTTGTACTAACGTGCTGAAAAAAGTTGGAAGGAAATTTTTTATATTTTTTCTGCTGAAAAATATAAACAAAACGGGGTCGGGCTTTGTGTTTTTGTACACCTGGTTTGCTAATGACATTGTCACGTTGAAGCATGCACTATACATAATATATCATATATCAAACCATTATAGATGAATAAAATCAGCTGTAATTTGGAAGGTACTAAATGCAAAAGCTACAAATATGTACCTTAAAACGCGAATTTACTATGGGGAAACTGCAAAGACTACGCTGGTGAGGGTCGGAAATGAAAATTGTAGAGTGTTTAAATTTGAATTGTTCTTTTGATAAAAATAGAGTCGGGGGTCTGAAGCATTGATGTTTCCATTTGGCCTAAAAATAGCGGCGTTTCCGCTAACCTGACCGATCCGGTCAGGTTAGCTGAAACATCGCTATTTTAGGCCAAATGGAAACCTCAATAGCGGAAAGCCAAAAGGTTAGTTAATTTCCGGTTCGAACATGCGTATGTTCGGTCCGCCCAATGTTACAATGCATGTACATCTGTATTAAGCAATGATTGACCGTTTATAAATTAGAGATGCAAGTGCGAATGAAAGAAACTAAGAAATCACACTGCATACTGTAAGATGTATTGATTATTGACGGGAAACATTGGATCACATTTCCTGCCCGGGAGCAATATTTGCCCGAGACCAAAGTCGACGGCATGTATCGCTTTCAAGTGGTGAGATTTGATCCAATCTTCCTGTCGTGATCCAATGTTCCCAGTAGAGAATAAAAATAATTGTTCTACTGCAAAGCTTTAGTGTTTTGCAAAGAAGTCTTGTAACCGGTATCTTGAAGTAATGGCTACAGTTTACGTCATCAAACTTCAGCATGGACGGTGAAACATGGACGGTTGATCGGTGAAACATACAGAATGAAGCTTTTATAACTCTGTACAGAACGAATTAATACATAAACAAGTTGTAAAATATTGTGTTGCATGAAATCATTTTGCAATCATTTCTCACCAACTGAACAGTGAATCGACCAATTCAGTGAATGCGAACGCTAGTAGGAATATTTTTTTTTTTTTGCTCACGGGGGAAATAACCGCCCTGACTCTGTACAATATAATTTCTAGAAATTCTTTTGAAGAACATTAAAGGATATTCTCGTCCCATGAGTTGAGAACTTTCTGACGACATTCTTTAAGTCGTCAAAGGCAACACAGCGTAGATTGGTTTTAGACATGTTAATGACATGTTAATGACTCGCTTCTGAGCGTTTTTCTAATGCTGTTAATTTCATTACAATGTACTGACCGCTGCACAGTTTGAACTTCCCGATGATGGACACACTTTGACCGTACAGTGAAAATAGACGTCATTGCTGTCGTAGAATTTGAAGACGTAGAGAGTGACGTAGTAGCGGTTGATAAGGGCAACGATGGATGAAACCGATGTAAAATCACTGCTAACCAAGTCGTCATCATCCGCACATCTGTTGACAGATATAACTATATATAACTATATATGCCATAAAGCTGAAGGTTGCGTTTGGAAACCAACACGAGTTGATTCAAGTCCAGATTCTAGAGATTTGGAATCATCTTACAATCACGTCGACCCGCATAGTGCATTTTTCATATCTCCAAAATGTCTTCTGGTGAAAAGCATTTATATTTTTGCTATAAATGCTCAAAACATAGAACCGGTTCTAATGGGCGCACACAACCTAACGAGTACCCACAATCTACGTTTTGGAACAGATCAGAAAAATAATGAATGCCCCCGTAAACCCCAGTTCTCTACAAAGTGGGGTTTAGGGGGTCTTCATTTCACGGACATGTTCACGTGATGAAAAGTAGAAGTAAAACAAAGATCAGGAATCGATACAAATAACTTACTCCACCCATCAAAGACACCAAAGGGAAAGAAATACAAACATTAAGCGACCAGACCATATTGGAAACCTAAACAAAGGTAGGCCATAAGGACAGTTACTTCCCCACAAAATGGCCATATGGTCATCCAAAATTACAAAACACAAGTGATACACACAGTAAGTAACAAACAACATAAATAAATCGCCTTGAAACGGTTAGTGGAATGATTTCCACTGGGGGGCTTAAATCGAATTTAAGTGGCCACAATCCTCGCCCTTACTTCCGTCGCCATTTAGACATAATTTGTTCAGTCCGCATGAAGGCCTCCTAACTCAGTGCAACATCTCCGTGAACACAAAAAATCAAAGAACCACAGAGGTGAGACAACGGTGAGGACTAGACAGCAAGAAACCACTGAAATGCTGGAGCAAAAGAACAACAGTTAGACTCCGATGGGCCCGATAGAGAAACCCGAGTAAGATGGACAGCACCGATGAGCTTCTGTGGTTCGTAACTTTGGGTCGATTGACAAAAGCCCTTGTAAGCGGTACATGTGTTAACCAAGGTTTAGAACTGGTCTAAAATCTGACAAAAATTAAAGGGATTATCTCGCCGTTAGCAAATCTAAGAGTTTGTAATTTTAAATTACAGCTCCACGGCCCCCGTATATCGGGGCTTGAAGAAATAGATGGGCAGCATGATGCTTCCACAGCAGAGCTGAAACCGATCTCCCACGATTACTGGTAAACCGCTTAGTGGATCCAAGCCTGCACAGGAAAGCGTTGCGAGTCTGACCGTCCATGCTCGGTTTCATTGGGCGACAGGGCTCCAGACGTCATTCCATCTACATGTCGGGTAAAATTCCCACAAAATCTGAAGCAATGTCTCCATAATTACCTATACAGTGTTGAGGGGGAATTTAAATCCCAAATCAAACAAATTACAGCTCAAATCAGTCTACCTTTGTACATGCTCCTAACGTTTTACCAAATTTAGGTTCTGACTAGTAGCAGACCATGCAACTAGCTTAAGAAACTGCAATACACTATAGCAAGCATACAATGTACAAAGTTTAACTTTACGTACCCGTTGGTAAATAACGATTTTGATGTACCAGTGTTGTCTGTACCAGAATAAGCTGTGCAACTAGGCAGTGCGTAGTAATCGCCTGCAAGACAATAAATGCAATGTCAAAAGCAATAAAAGTATGAAAATCAATACGTCAGTATGAAAGAGCAATACAAGGTTAGCATTTAAGAGCATTGCAAATACTGTGTTCATGCTTCCTTTATATACCCTCCCATGCGAGACTGCTCTCACTCTTGTTGTCCTTACTATTTATGACTAAATGGCCTTTCGGATGAACCCTTCTTCGTACCATACATTATGTGTGTTCATTCGAATCAACTTTCGAATGACAATGTCATCCACCATAAATAATTATACCACAATCAGTTGAGAGTTACATAATGCGAGCGCTCGCTCTGTAGCATAAGTGTAAGCAACGGGCCGCCACAAAAAAAGCGTTTCGCAGCGCTTCGTAACAGTGTTTGGAGCGGCCTCATTCTACGTTGCATAGCAACCAGGCGAAAAAAAAAAATGGTGGCGCACGACGTCGCGACGAATTGAGTGTCCGTTTTGAGCCATTTTAATTATTTTAATCTCAATTTGAGCAGAAACGGTAAACTTCACTGAAGCAAGCACCGCGTTTTTTTTTCTTAGAATTTTCTGGGTTTGAAAATCGCCCTATTTTGGCAGCCATTTTAGAAAGCGCCTCAATTGAGTGGAGTGTTGCATAGCACGGAAAAAGCGCTATTATAAAGGGCTCGTCTCATTCAACTATCCCCAGGCATTCTAGTAACCTATAAAGGGGGTCGAATAACTGCACGCTATAATCGGTAGAGACCCATACCTTATGACTTATAATAAGTCTAGTGACCGTTTATAGACCGGGCCTACTTTTCAGGTCACCAATTTACAAGTGTCAACAATTAACATGCAACCTTTATACATGGGAAACAAACGAAACTGCAAGTTGAAGGCATTTATTTTGAAACAGTAGGACACCCGTGTGTTCATAATCGTTCTATTGTCCACTGATATACTGCGTCCCTTAATAGGGTGATTAGTAGCTCTTGTTTAATCCCCTGCATTAGGCACTTACGGGGAAAATCAATGTACACTAGTCAACCTTTAGTAAACTAAAGATTTTCCCCAAGGTGGCCCCTTACCTGTTGAAGACAGGTGATCTCTTCAGCCAGCACCGAGGGTTATATAATATGTAAAGGAATGATAGTCGTCAATAATCAAGAATAAATGCCTTTAACATCTTTGCAATATTTATTTGAACAGTTTCAGAAATTTCAGCTAAATTCTTACCTTCTCTGCCTTTCCTGGTTGAATAACTGCACTGCTACTGCAGTTGCATATCAACCTCAAATAATTTCTTAAGCTAATATAAACTATTTGCAGATTTTTATACAGAATGTAAAGCGCTGAGAAACTTATTCTAGCGTCCATGTTGTTTCCCAAATCTATGTGGCGCGGTGACGTCACGTTATACTACGTGTGCGCGCCATGGCACCGAATTTCGTTAATGTCGTTTAACATGCCACACCACCTGCTGTATTTGTTTGAATTTGCTATATTATTGCAAAAGCCCTTGTTTTGAATGGCGGTATAAACTAAATACATGATTAGTGCCTGTAAATAAAATAATCGGTTCGCCGCGACAATTTTATAGGGGCTCGCTAAAGCTAGCCCCTAAAAATTTGTCTAAGGCTCGCCGATTATATTTTATTAATGACACTATGTATTTACTATATCTTAAACAACCATTCGACTTTAATAACTAGGTTCACCAAAATTTAAGCTGCAAACAAATTTTCTGCCAAAAACTAATGGTTTCCGCGGGAGCCCGTGACCTTAAAAAAAAATCAAAACAGCAGTCATTAAAAAGCCCAGATCAGACAAATGTTAAATTAAATTTTGTACCGATTTTGACCAACATTCATAAATTCTTAAATTATATAAGTTTTAGATAAGCCATTTTTTGGCCCTAAAAGGACCAGATTTTATGATCAACCTCAACGAAAGAATGTTGCAGACCCCGGCATGTACCGAACCCGCGTGCTGCTGGTCACCCTTCAGACGCGCATCCGACCGAGCTACCGAGGCCGGCAGACGTATAGTTAACTGAATCTACTAGGTAAAGCTATTTATTAATTGATTATCCCATATTACACAAGGTCAAACAATATTCAAAAATCATAAATCATGTTTTTAATTGCGTCAATTAATAAAATTGTCATTAATCAAGTAATTTCGTATTGGCCCAGTTACAGGTCCTCTGTCAGCTGTATTGTTTTAAGGGGAATGAGAAAACCTAGCACATTTTCCCGCCATTTTTCAAAGGGAGACAACTTTTGAGACTTCCTGTTCGCTTTCCTATAAACCCTGTCCCACTGACACCGACAGCTGTCAACTGTCAGCCTTCGGCCTCGTGCCAATACAGCAGACCTCGGACCTGTAACTAGGCCAATACGAAATTATTTGATTAATAACATTATAGTTAAGACTGGTGTTGTGCGATATTCGAAATCAACGCCTTATTTCGAGTGAGCATATATACAGTGCTCAGACCGATACAAGCAAGACATTTTCAGTCGCGGTTTGATGCATCACTGAGCACAGTATGGGTATATAGGGGACCTTACACGAGTGTTCATGTATGATTGAATTTATTAAGCAGTTTATTAAATAGTTTTCACAGTATTTTATTATACTAAAATATTGAATTATCTTTTTATGTTTTTTTTTTTATTTATTTACATATATTTTTTTATTATTATTATTATTATTATTATTATTACATATTTCTCTTTGCATTGCCATCTTGAACAAATTTTCCTACTGGTATCGCTTGTGTAGCTATTTTTATATTATATTGCTTATAACTGTACGTTGTCTCAAAAACGGGTCAAACTTAATTTTTTCATTCAGCAATATTCTCTTATGTACAGTAAAATGGTGACATTTTGTCTTAGGCTATCAACTGCCATCAAATTAACAGCTGATATATATTACGGGAGAAGAACCTTATAAGTATCCATATGCTTCCGTTCTAATCCTGTCATTATTTCATGTGTTGTGTATATCTGTGTTGTATATCGAAGAATGAAATAAATATGTTTAAACTAATTTATTAAGCAGTTCAGGAAAAGGGATAAAATGTGAGGCTTTGCCGAGCGTTTTATCTTTTCCTCAACGAGTTTATGAAATTCAATAACACGAGCACGAATGCAAGATTCTATTTATCATACATTAAAAACTCATTTTACTCCCGATTGTTTACAAAAATGTCAATATTCCGCCATTAGTAAACGCGAGGTTAACGACGCCGTACACGTAACATTACGTGATGTATCTAGCTAATTTGCATATTTAATCCACTGGTGGATTATCGAAAATATAACGTAGTTATTACATTCCGATGCGACGTCCTATGATCTATTAATCCTTGTCCTGCTGAATATTACGCCCACTACCGATTATCAGCCAATCAGATTACTTGATGCACATAATGGCAACAATTTCATAAACTGGATGGCAAACAATGAAGATCCTGATCAGATGGCTTCTTCTGGATCTACATTGTTTCAAAGATGAGGCATATCCGGGCTCAGCAGGACAAGGGTTAAGATAAAAATGCTTTACTTGGTACGTCTAATGTCCAGTAGATAGAGTCTCCAACATCAGCCTCTGTTACTTCAGCGGCTGTGAGTGAAGAAATTCCACGTAGTTCTGTTGATACAACAAAACTTGGGGTCACGGCCGCCTCTGTTGATGTCTCTAAACTGCAAGAAGTGAAACCATTGCAGAAACAATATTGCATAACTGACAACTGCCGACAAGGTTGTATAAAAACAACAATTTCCAGGCCGGCCGCGGTAGCTCAGTCGGATACGCGTCTGCCCATCAGGAGGGCGTGGGTTCGACACCTGCCGGGGTCGGCAACATTCTTTTGGAGTTTATCATGAAATCTTTTCTACGGTCAGTCTCTTACGCTTGCTCAGGAAGGACAATTGTCAGTTTCTGGCGAAAGATTGTGCAGTGTACTGGTTAACCGCTTACGTATAAGCCTGCCCAGGAAAGTGTGGATCGGTAAATTGACCTCAAAAAGGACCTAAAATGGTGTTGACTTGGCCGTTAACCTCCAATGCAAATAAAATTCAGAGAAATGTTGGGTCTGCAATGTTGAGAGCCGAGAATGAAATACAGCTCAGGATATTTAGAGTTGTCAAGAAACGCTATGATATTTGTTCCCAAACGCTATGATATTTTTTCCATAACAAAGTCCATCACGTGAACAAATCCGTATAATGTACACCGCCTAAACCAATTTAGTAGAGAAAACTGGGGTTTACGGGGTAAAACTTATTTCTGCTCCAATTGATAAGTTGTGGGTACTCTTAAGAACCGCCTCATTTCGGTTCTAACGAGCACCAACAACCTATGTTTGAAGTATAAGTAAGAAAAATACAGAATACAGGGAAAGTAGCCATTTTGGAGAGGAGAATATGCAAAAAATCGCGCGGTTGTGTTATCGTAATGGAAATTTCAAGTAGTAAAATTGGTCGATGTTGTGCGACTGCATGACAACTTTGTATGTTGTTTTCCACATAACTGGCGATGTACTGCACATAACTTGCTATGTTTTGTAGGGTTTCTTTAAGACAAGTCTTACGTGGCAGCTAGGCTGTCGTCTACTGTACGATCTACTCCGGCGTCCGCTATCTGGTCACAGCGGATGGTATAGGAATCCACTGTGTCACCTCCAAATATAGAGTCGGCACCGGCGGTTGCCGCTCGATCAGAGAAATGGATGACAATGTCTTGGTCCTGGAAGAAAATGTAGAGGACAAATAGCCAAAGCATAATGTATATATTGAGAAATAAAGCGGAAACAACGATTTACCAAATCGTGTGTGGGTTTGGCCGTTACGAAAACATGCCTATACAAATACATGATAAACTGTACCGCCGAAAAAGTAAAATTTTATGAAAAAATTGTGATATTTCATATTTCTGTTCAATAAATAGATTGTGGGTACTCGTTAGAACCGCCTCGTTGAGTCGTTTCTAATGAGAGCCCGCAATTTATATTTTAGAGCAGAAATAAGAAAAATAAGGTAAACCCCCTGAAAACCTTAGCTTCACTATAAAAGTGGGGTTCAAGGGGGTCAAAGTTATAAACGAGTACTTTCGCGATGTAAAATTGAGAATGGGCTTCTTTTAGAGATATTGTAAAAAAAGATTTTATATGAATGTTAGTATAAAACTGAAACCCCAAGTGTTAGATATAGAAGATCTTACATGAGTGTTCATGTATTATTGAATTTATTAAACGAGTTTAGGAAAAGGTATAAAATGCGAGGCTTTGCCGAGCATTTTATCCCTTTTCCTTAACGAGTTTAATAAATTCAATAATACATGAGCACGAATGCAAGATTCTATTTATCATACGACATTTAAACGTATTTTATTCACAATTGTTTTTATAAAATATGTCAATATTCGGCTGTTAGTAAACGCGACGTTATGGACGTCGTACATGTAACGTTAGGGAACGTATCTAGCTAATTTGCATATTTAATCCACTAGTGGATTATCTAATATATTACATGGTGTTATTACACTCAGACGCGACGTCATATGATAAATAATTCTTACATATTGCAACAAGTGATTAAAATTAAATCGGCCCCTGCCCATCGGGACTTTAAGAAATATGGGCTGCATGATGCTTCCACGCAGAGCTGAATCTGACCCGCACACGAGTATTGTGTAAACCGCTTAGAGGATCTAAGCCTGCCCAGGCAAAGCGGTGTGCACGAGTCTGACCGTCCATGCTTTTAAACCCTATTGGTTTCACTGGACGACAGGGCTTGAGATGTTATTTCATCTCAATGTCGGGCAAAAGTCCCACAAAATTGTTGTTAGAAACGTCTCCAAAAAGACCTTTACAGTGTTGACGGGGACGTTAAACGCCAAATAATCAAAAATCAATGAAAATTAAATGTGAAGAGATTGACTGCGATTGTGCTTGCTAACAGGAATGGCCATAATGATGGGTCATAAAGAGCAACCACAAACAAAACTTAAAATAGGAGCGACGGCAATCAGGAATCCTACAATTAACCTATAGCTGCCAACAGACACCAAAAGTAAAGACAAAGATGAAAAAACGTACGCCAAGGTGCACGACCCGCCAAAAATGACTAATTTCAGCAACCACGCAGTTCGTGCATCTATGCCTTACACCGAATGCACTCGTTTGCCGCATTACGAAAACACGCCTATACAAATACATTGCAACCTTTATTGACAAAAAATGAAAAAAAATAAATGAAAAATTGTGATTTTTCTTATTTCTGCTCAAAATAAAGAGTGGATACTCGTTAGAACCGCCTCAATGAGGCGGTTCTAACGAGTACCCACAATCTATATTTTAGAGCAGAAGAAAAATAAGGTTCAACCCTGCAAACCCAGTTTTACTATATAAAAGTGGGGTTCGAGGGGGTCAAAATGATAGGCGTGTTTTCGCGATGGTCAGTTGAATCTATATTACTAAACCAACTTTTCATGCTTGCGTATGGCGCATGTGTGTATTAAGAGAGACGCGTGTGTTTGTGTGAATTCGGGTTTAACGTCGCTTTCAACAATTTTTCAGTCATATCACGACGGTGTCTGGTTGCGACAGGGAGCTCAATGCTCACGTTTATAGTGCTGCCTCACTGAAGTATCATGTCCCAGACACATTACATGATACCACACCCAGTCACATTATCCTGAAACTGGATCGACCAGTCCTAGCTCTACCCCGTAAATCTGAGAGCGAAACGAGGAGCAGCTAGTACCATTTTTAACGACTTTGGTATGTCGCGGCCCGGGATCGAACCCGAGACCTCCCGTTCTCCGGAGCGGACACTCTACCAACTGAGCTATCGGGGCCGGTGCGTGCGTATCTTTGAATGATTTGTGAGAGTTAACAGTGCTACGCTGTGAATTACGTCCCAATTTTGACTACTGATGTCACAACGGTCAGTTTTAAAACTGACCGACAAGATCGCCATTTGAATATACAGCATTTTATACTTCAGAAAGCTTTCAAGATTCTCGACAGAAAATTTCATGCTCATTTGAAGTCCACTTATTTGCAAAAGGCATTTAATGACATGCACCCAGCCAATCGAATCATGTGAAGCAATCGGCCGCCGACGGTTTTTCATGTAACAAAATGGCCGATTTGAACACTCAACTAAATTCTCGGGAAAACTGCTCAGCCATCAAGTGAATGGTTATTTCACAAAAAAATGTGCCAAAAAATGGTTCAATCTGTGAGGGAGCGTTTAGGTTATTTTATCCGGAGCTTTCCGTCGTCCAAAGGAAAACATTCTAAACCGCAGTCTCTGTTGACGGGACATGTATTCACTTAAAAATACTAAGGGAAACAAGAAACGCAATAGTTTCACTTATGAACTTGTGTATATTGATGAAGTTTTCTAATTTTTTGTATCTCGAGTGATGTACTGAATATTTCTGCCGTGTGCCGATTACTGAAAACGTGATTTGATGCGTTAAATGGCGTATATCAAAAACACAAAACCGATTAACGCGACACCATTCTTTGTGGCTTTAGAGTATTTCACGTCAACTACAGTGTAAAAAAATAATGAATTTTCTTGAAATCTTGCTTCTAACTCTTACTGCAACACAATGGGCCCAGCAGCAAAGGTGAGGCGTTTAACGCCATCCTAAGGTGCGAAATTGTGACCAACGCCACGCCAACGTTTCTTGTGCACTTTGCCGAAAATATCGCTACACACTTCAAGGTTGTCTTTATGTGCCTGTAACGTAATGTTGACGTCACTGAACACTTTTATCAGATAAGAATATCCAAAAGTTCTTTTGGAAGTATGGCTTAATTTAAACTTTCAAGACTTTGAATCAATATTGAAATCCCATCTTTAAATCGATTTTCAAAATGACGTTAATGACGTCAAACGCCAAAACAATTAGCGGATTTGGCTTTACTCATGTCCACACTTGTTTATCGAGTCTAGAAGCGTTTTGAATGAAGCAAACATGACTCCAGCCATGTTTTGGGGTTCGAGATTAATATTTTGCCGTTGTTTTCCGTGGGGTAAGTTATTTATGCGAGTGTCATTAGCTATACGTTTACGATTCCCCGTATTTTCTTGCCATGGTTCAGTGACTGTTTGATAGTAATATTTAAAACTTACACTTATCTAACAAAATTAAGACTTTTGTTTCCAAAAATTCAAATACGCATGAATGTTGCGTTCTTGTTTCCCTTAGTAGCGGTAATTAGCAAATCGTATTTGTGACAGTTAATTTTTATGACTGATTCACTCTTCTACCAGAATACAATAGGCTCAAATACATTGGACGTTTAGGATAGTTTTCTTTCATTTTTCATTTGAAAAAATTGGTCCAAAATGACATTTTTATGGTTACACAAAAAAAATGGCGCCGTTGCCTACTGCGAATTGCACGTTGATCGGGTATGAAATGCAAATTAGAATTACCAGGGCACAGTTTGTGATCTCTACGGTTGCTCCAGAGACTGAAACACTGCAGTCCGCAGCCGAGTTGCTTCCTGTATCCTCAACAGCTACCACGTTGGTGTAGGTACCACTGTCTGGGTTTGTTACTATAATTGTACCGTTGGGATAGCAAGCTGAAAATTGTAGAATCAAAAATATACCACCATAACCTCACCGTTAGAAAAAAAGATAGAATTGTACAATAAGACACCCGTGCGTCACTGCATTTTTCTCATCTCCAAAAAGTGTCAATTCTAAAAAATTTGTAGTATTCTTATTTATACTCAAAATATACTCAAAATATATGTTGTAGGTACTGTTAGAACCGCCTCATTGAGGCGGTTCTAACGATTAGCCACAACCAAGGTTTAAGGAACATAAGAAAATAATGTATACCCCCGTAAACCCCAGTTTTCTCTAATGTGGGGTGTAAGGGGGTGTTTATTTCACGGACTTTTAGCGTGATGTTATACTGTTGGATGGATGGATCCCAAAACTATGTAATGGCATAAATTTAAGGAATGCATAGGTTTATATTGAAACGACCATAAATCCGAGAATACATAAATTTGAATATAGCGGACGATTGGCTGATAAACGTTTTCTGCTTTAGATCCCAAAATAGTGCTGTATTGCATAGGGTATATGCTCTGGCATTTAAAAGCGTATTGCGCATACCTTGTAGACTTTGGGTCAAATGCATGCAGCGAATATCCTCAACTAGTTTTAGCTTTTTACTGCCCATACAGAACTAGCATTTCTAAAATATACCGGTAGTTATGGTGAAGATTATCTTTTCCGTAACTATCGATTTCCGATCATTTCCGTCACTTATTCTCTGCTCCGAACTTAGTTTGAGGGCGCTGTGTAGAAACAGTATACGAGACATTACGATAACACGCCCGTATGGCTAGTGCATTTTTTCACATCTCCAAAATGGCTACTTTTCTGATGAAAATCTTTGATATTTTTCTTATAAATACTACAAACATAAGATGTGGGTGCTCGTTAGAACCGCCTCATTGAGGCGGTTCTAACGAGTACCCACAACCTATGTTTTGGAGTAAAAATAAGAAAAATAATGTTTACCCCCTCAAACCCCAGTTTTCTCTATATAATGTGGGGTTTAGGGGGGTGTTCATTTCACGGACTTGTTCTCGTGATGACACAGCTTAATTTTGTTTGTTTCGAGGTTTAACGTCCCCGTCACTGTAAAGGTCATTTTGGAGACCTTGCTTCCAATTGTGGGACTTTTACCCGACATTGAGATGAAATGATCTCAAGCCCTGCCGCCCAATGAAACCAAAAGGGTTTATAAGCATGCACTGTCGGACTCTCGACTCGCATCGCCTTGCCAGGCAGGCTTAGATGCTTTATGCGGTTTACCGGTAGTGTGCGGGTCGGTTTCAGCTCTGCGTGGAAGCATCATACAGTCCATCTTTTTCTTCAAGCCCCGATGGGCGGGGTCGACTTACAAATGGTTTGCGGACTACAACTACGTATTTCATGTTACTTTAATGCTTCAGATGAAGCTTCGTTGGCTGCACGGTATTTATCCATTTATAGATATTGGCCAGTCACTCGTTTACATTTTGATAGTGTTTGTGTTAGATTTGAGGTTTAACGTCCCCTTCAACACCAAGTCATTTTGGACATTTTGCTTCCAATTATGTGGGATATTCGCCCGACTTTGGGATGCGAGTGACAAATGGACCGTTTTTTATCGAACAATTCATAAACTTGAATGTCCATCTGGAGGTCGTAAAATTAGTGGAGCCACCATTACGAAAACACGGCTATTGAAATGTGTTGTAAATTTCACCACCGAAAAATTCACCACCGAAAAAAAAAAAAAAAGATAAAAATCGTGACTTCTTATTTCTGCTCAAAATATAGATTTTGGATACACGTTAGAATCGCCTCATAGAGGCGATTCTAACGAGTACCCTCAATCTATATTTAAGAGCAGAAAGAAAAACAAGGTTTACCCCTGTAAACCCCAGTTTTACTTTATAAAAGTGGGGTTCAAGGGGGTCAAAATGATAGAGGCGTGTTCTCGTGATGTTCCACTCTGAAACTTCTCACGCTGGATGCAATGTCAAAATCGTATAAAAACGCGGCAAAAAAATAAAAATCTTTAGGTCGGTTCCCTGTAGGCAAACGTCCCGCTAGGACGAGGTCAAATCAAAGTCTGTACCGACGTAGATGTGACGTTGCGTGACGTGCATAAACGTAATGACGTACGGACGTTGATGCGACGCGACAGTTACCTCATGCGCCTTCTGGGTTACATCAAGAACATATGTAAATTTCGGAAACGATTGGTGACATGTCAAAAGTGGATGAAACCCTAGTGCCGAGAGAAAACCACCTACCGAGAGAGTAGTGAATGTGTACTTACTGTGAGCAAGTGATGCACTGGAGGAGATCCCGGCGGAAGCAAGTAGTGGCAACGCCAGCACTACAAGACCAAAGAAGGAATTCATTCTGGAAGAAAAAGTTGATGTTATGAGAAAAAGTCTGTTTACGAACAATGTGCTGCGCAGACTGCACAAAAGCTCAGTCTGATCAGCACATTGTTAAAATTGTCTACATTTTTAAAACACTCCTATACAAATTAATTGTTCATTTTTACGGCGGTAAAATTTACAGTTATATGATCAAAGATTTGATATTTCTTATTTCTGCTCAAAATATAGATTGTGGATACACGTTAGAACCGCCTTATTGAGGCGGTTCTAACGAGTACCCATAACCTATATTTTAGAGCAGAAATAAGAAACTAGATGGTGCAGTTTGTGAAATACCCCGTTTTTCATAGACTCGCTTTTTCCATGACGAACACTCGAGATATGGCAATGTCATACGTTTTGACCTTTGACTCTGGGGCCATGTTGGGGTCAAGGTCACAAAAATGTAGTCCACTGCCATCTACATACTATGTACTACCCACATGCAAGTTCCAAAAGTGCAACTTAAGTGGTTGCAGAGGAAATCTATTTACAAGAAACGTGACTGGCGGACAGACGGACCGACGCCCACTCAGCTTTGTTGAAAATATACCAGATTTTTCGAAAAAGCGGGTATAAAATGTGCCCCTATAAACCCCAGCTTCACTATATAAAAGTTGGGTTCAAGGGGGTCAAACCAAAGAGGCAAGTTTGCGTGATGTTTTCAGAAGCTGATAAAGCTGTCTAGATTGGTTTTGGTTTTTACGGCCCTTATCTCAGTTATTTCGAGTCCATCGTTAACCAGGTGGGCGGTGGGCGTAAACCGGAGTAACCGGAGAAGAAAACCCGTTGCAGAATTTGGTCGGTTTTGAGTTTTACTCCATGTCGCGAATACGTGTATATAAAAAGTTGACATTGAACACCGAGCAGTGAAAACCAAGCAACGTAGACACTTATTAGAGATTCTAAAAGGAAATTAGTCTCGTGCATAAAAAATACTCCAAGGAAATGCACGTTTTAAATAGCTTTTAACCGTATTTGTACCAAATGGAATCTTCCTTGTATTTAGCAGGAGTCCATTACAAAATTTAGGGGTGTGGTGTTTATCTTCAAAATTTATTTGAAAACGGCTGAAATTATTGCAAAAAGTGTAGGCTCTGATCAGACGTCGCGTTTTGCGGCGTCTGATCTGGTCCTGCACTGCTTGCTAGGGTGTCCGTCAATGGGTTTCTGGTACAAAATGGGATATAATTAATGGTCTCCGTTAGTTGCTCTGGAAGCGCAGATATGCCATTTTTACAAGTCTGTTTCGTTTGATTTGAGGTTTAACGTCCTCGTCAACACTACAGGTCATTTTGGAGACCCTGCTTATAATTTTGTGGGACTTTTACAGACAGAGATGAAACGACATCTCAAGCTCTGTCATCCAATGAAACCAATAGGGTTTATATGCATGGACGGTTCAACTTTCACTTTTCCTGGGCATGCTCACAACATCTAAGCAGTTTAACAGTACTTATGTGCGGTTGGTTTCAGCTCTGCGTGGAAGCATCATGCAGCCCATCTATTTCTTCAAGCCCCAAAGGGCGGGGGCGATAGTGTTTCTGGTAAAAAATTGGTTAAAAATGCTGGTCTCCGTTATCCATATCGCCTAGTTGGTCTGGAAGCGCACATGCTAAGCCATTTTTACACAGTCACGTAATGTTTATTGTACTCTTTGATTATTAAAACGCCGACAGCATTGATGCCTTCAGTTTGGTGTAGGCTGTGGAAAATGGTCCCCAATAGAGACTTGATACCATTTTAGACAAACAGTCATCACGAAAAAAGCCTATATAATTTTCACCCCCTTTAACTCACTTTTATATGGTAAAACATGGTTTTCAGGGGTAAACATTTGTCCTATTTCTGCTCTAAAACAAAGATTGGTGGTACTCTTAGAACCGCCTCATAGAGGCGGTTCTATTGAGTCCTCGCAATCAATGGTTTGAGCAAAAATAAATCATTTATTTTAATTTGAAAAGTTTCCATTTTGGGTGTTAAAATCTTCCAATACATTTGTATAGGCGCGTTTTCGTAAGGGAAGTTGTTGATTTGTTAGTTTATATTGGAGTTTAACGGCCCAATCAACACTATTTAGGTCATTTTTTAGCCTATCAGTTTACCTATCTACACTTTTCCAGGGCCGGTCTATACGCAAGTGGTTAACCAGTTAGTGCACATCCTTTAGCCAGAAACCGACAAATAGCGGAAGGGAGAGACTGACCGTAGAAAAGATTTCCCGATCAATCTATGATGCAGACCCTGACAGGCATCGAACCCATGTCCTGATCACCAATCATACGCAGATATCCGACTAAGCTACCGAGGCAGATGCGTATATTCTGACTAGACGTCTCATTTTGCGGCGTCTCTTCTGGGATTTTAAGGAAAGTCACTGTCCCAGTACACAGGCGTAGTCCAGATGTTACAGATTACCAATCTTTTACGTAATAAGTAAAAGCGCCGATAACTTTACTTTTGATTTTGCACATGATAAGCGACCGAGCATCACACGTTGCTAGAGCAACGTGAAATAGAGGTTTGTGCTGATGTTGCACAACGTTGATGTGACGTGACAATTTACGCCGTGTGCCGGCTGGGGCTAGTTACGGGTACGCAGGAATATACCATTGTTAATAGCTGGCACGATTGGTAATTACTTTTAAAGGCATTCTATTCCACCGTCTATCATCTACACCGGAAATAGAACCCGGTGAATCGATAAAAATGACCGAAGGATAAGGGGTGCCTCTTGAAAATGGATATTTTTACTGCTTGAAAGTTTTAGTTTTAGAATACTGTTATCAATATCAGTAGTGGACATAATTTGCTGCTGCTGTGAGAAGTGTTTTGATTATTAAACACACAATCGTGCAATTACAGACCGAATATTCGATAGCTGGTACCACGAACTGAATGGATTTTGACAAGTTCCTTGTTGTTTTTTTAATGCTTATGCCTTTCTACTGAACTTTTTCCACTTAATCAGATAGAACAATGATCAAAAAATAATTTGCAAAAGAAACTCGCCTCAAACTGTACTTTCAACACAACTGTTTGCCAAAACGTAAATTTACCTGTTGTACGGCGAATAGTAGATTGGTGTACGGCTTATAGCAAATTATTGTAACAGAAAGTGTACGGCGAATAGTTCCATGTTTATAGCTGATAACATTTTAAAAGTAACTCGACCGTTCCTACGGTGCTTCTCATACATCCATGAGGATTGTACTGCTCTGTATGTATGATGAAACGTATGTCTTGTCAAAGTTGGGTGTTATATTTTGTCAAACATGCTGCTTATGGATAACGAAATGTAAACAATGGTCGGCATGAACTGGGGCTAAATCAAGGGACTCACCTGTCACAACATCTTTATCCAGTGTCATCAGAATTTTATACACACACTTCAACAGTTTTCACCCATTCTCTCGTCATATTAGCAAGAATCAATCACAATATTGTAATGTTAGTTAGGAACTAATTACTATGTATAGTTTTAAGACCATATTTTGCCACATAGGCGTTATTTGGTGTTAAAAAGAAGTGCGCATTATGAAAACACGCCAGCTCAAATATAGACGCGTGGAATATGTTCTATAAAAGGGTTATCCTTTGGAAGCAAATAATACACCACATACAGTGATGACTCGAACACCGTTGTCTCTTTAACCATGGTTGATTCGAACTCGAAAATAAAAGAAAAAAACAACAACAAAAAACATACCGATTTGGAACGGTCAACAATAAGTTTTAGGGGTCTTAAGTTATTTTTACGACATCCAAACCATTACTTTTATTTTACTTGATGGGGTATAAACCTGATCATTCTGTTTTTTTTTTGGTCTGTTGCATGATGTTTTTCCTACTTACCGTTAATCAACAAGTGTAACAAAGAACAAATATAAAAGCCACAATGACTTTTGTCTGACGACGAACGCAGCATTAGTTGAGACTTGGTGGACCAAACGACACACATAGATTTTCACTGCAGTCCTTACGGGCCCCGCCCATCGGGGCTTGGAGAAATAGATTGGGATGCACGGTGCTTCCACGCAGGACTGAAACTACCGCACGTGAGTACTGGTTAACTTCTTTGATGGACTATGCCAGCCCAGGAAAAGTAGTCCAAGTCAAACCGTCCAGTGCATATAAGCCCTATTGGTTTCATTGGGCGACAGGGCTTGAGATGTCATTTCATCTCAATGTCGGGTAAAAGTCCCACAAAATTGGAAGCAACCTCTCAAAAATGACCTAAATGGTGTTGACGGGGACGTTAAACCACGACCAAACAAACAAACTGCAGTCCTTCGTCCCGCCCATCGGGGCTTGAAGACATAGATTGGACTGCATGATGCTTCCAGAGCTTAAACCTCCCACACACGAGTACTGGTAAACAGCTAATCGGCTGTAAGCCTGCCCAGGAAAAGTGGTGTGAGTCTGAACGTTCATGCATATCACCATATTGGTTTCATTCGGCGGCAGGGGCTAAGATATCATTTTATCTCAATGTCGGGTAAAAGTCCCATAAAATTGGAAGCAACGTCTCCAAAATGACCCATATAGTGTTGACGGGGTCGTTAGACTCGAGTCAAATTCAATCAAACAAACAAACACCTATTAGCTTCACATGACTCACATAGTCTAGCCAATTGAGGTATGCCTAGGCAATTGGTATATGTCATTCAACACAAGTAAATTGGACCATGCTTAGCACAACCCAAGGAATACAGCAGTAGAAAAAAAGTATACTTTAGTAGAAACTTTTTTTTTTCTTTTTTTTTTTATTTGTTTGTTTGAATTGAGGTTTAACGTCCCCGTCAATACTATTTAGGTCATTTTGCAGACTTTGCCTCCAATTTTGTGAGACTTTTACATACAGAGCCGCCGGACAAACCAAAGCAATTTACATGTAGGGAAGGTGAGATTCGCGCCATTTTGCCTGGACAGGCTTTGACACTCTAAGCGGTTTACCAGTAGTCATGCACGGTCGATTGGGAAGTTTGATTTTTGATTCATTGATTTGACGTTTAACGTCCCCGTCGACACTGTTAAGGTCATTTTGGAGACGTTGCTTCCAATTTTGTGGGACTTTTACCCGATATTGAGATGAAATGACATCTCAAGCCCTGCCGCCCAATGAAACCAATAGGGTTTATGAGCATGGACGGGCCGACTCGCATCGCTTTACCTGGGCAGGCTTAGATCCTATAAGCAGTTTACCAGTACTCGTGTGCGGGTCGGTTTTAGCTCTGCGTGGAAGCATCATGCAGCCCATATATTTCTTCAAGCCCCGATGGGCGGGGGCCGATCTGCATGGAAGTATCATGCAGTGTAATAGCTCAGCGGTTAATGCGTTTGCCTCTGATTTTAGGGGTCTGCGGTTCGATTTGCTGCAGCGGTAATAAAGTTGCGGTGTCCAAACATGCTACACTGGTATCATTTGCCGGGATAAATGCCCCAAAATGCACCGTCTATCGGATCGGGACGTTAACTGGACCCCCCTACCCCCGTGCAGGGAGAATCACCCCTTATGCAAGTTAGAGATCTTTATGTAATTACATGACGAGTTTAAACAATAGTTTATTAGTTAACTATACAATCATAACGTGTACTCAACTAATATACTATTGTTTAAACTAATCGTGTAATGTAATCACAATGATGGTGAGCTCTCAGATCCATTACCTGTGACAAATGGAGTCAAACAAGGCTGTGTGCTAGCCTAGACACTGTTCAGCATGATGTTCGCTGCCATGCTCACAGATGTTTTTCAGGAGGGTGACAACGCCATACCGATTAGGTTTCGCTTTGATGGGAAGCTTTTCAATCTCGGGAGGTTGCAAGCCAAATCCAAGGTGCAAACAGAGGTGCTAGAGGAGTTCGTCATTGGAGATGATATGGCACAAGGTGCATAATTACTATGTAGGTTTTCATCCTGCAGATCTGGAGTATGCGTAATGTACACCTGATAGTAATGGCCAATTATGTCCGATCGCAGTAGTGGTTTTAGGGGTACTCAACGGCCCAGTCAACACTATTTAGGTCATTTTTACCGAACAGTTTACCAAGCCACCCTTCTCCTGTGCAGGCTTATACGTAAGCGGTTATACTCTTGAATCAGCGGAAGGGAGAAAATGAAGGAGATAATGACCGAAGAAAAGATTTCATGATCAATTTCCTCCACAACAGTGTTGCTGATGGATGGATAGATAGATAGATAGATATAGATAGATAGATAGAATCTCCATGATCCGTTGGTCGGGGCAAGCATATATACCCTTAAAGTTGGGGAAAAAACGGAAATGGTCCATCATTGGCATTTAACAGTTAAGAATACAGGGGTAGCCATATCTATTCGCCGTACCCTTTTTTGGCTATATTCCGTACAGCTACCTGGTTGTAAAAAGCTAAACGCCGTACACATGGATTTTTGGTTTTTAATAAATACGCTTAGTGTATGATAAAATCATGACCAGAGAAAGTTCAGATTCTACCCATTATAAACAGAAACAGATGAAAGAAAGTTTAAGTGGAAATAAATCAATAAATTATAAAATCTGTGACCTATTTTCGAAAATGGTGGTCTTCACCCGGTACCAAGCATCGTTAAACTTGTGTTTCTGACTTTAAATCGATACATACAGCATAGAAAAACGCATAAAATCTTGCAGAAATCCCTCTGTTATTTCAAGGAAATAAATTTACACTTCGCGTGCAGAAAATAGATAAGAAATAAAGGTTACACTCACCGTGTTCCATGCCTACTTTCGGTTTCAATCGATTCACCGGGATTCTATTTCCGGTGTAGATGATAGACGGTGTATTCGTTAATTGCGCTGCGTACCAACGCAGCGCCATTTGTAATGGGTTTGAGAGACGGATTATGTATTCATGAAACGACTTTTCATTGATGTAAGCGAATTGTCCGTTACAGAAGTTCGCGTTATAGATGAAATTAAAACACTTTTTTAACAATTTTAATCTGCGACTTCATTCAGTTATACATTTACAATCTGAATTTTTGCCATTCGCATTCTATTTTTGATAGTTCGTTATTAAAAATCCAGAATGTATGTTCTTCGTTCTAAGCATCGAAAGGGTATTCGTTTTTGACAGTCGTTTTATTTTCAATCAGTACAGTCCTGAATATACTCCTGATATTTCATTGTTGAATTGTCCCAAAATTAAAATTCAGTGTTTGAAACAGATGTCGGTATGTCTATGTGTGTTTGTAATAGATGACAGGGTTTGTACACAGAATGGCACAATCTAAGGTTTAAAGTTATCCCTTTCGATTCCAATGATTGTTAACTGCGTAATAATTAAGCCTGTTGCTACAGCAAAGGTTAACCCTTTCAACCCTGAAGCCAAAGCACACATACTTATGCTAACAATGCAGATCCTAATGAGATGGCTCATAATGATCCACCTTATTCAGATATATTAGTTGCCATCCTGAAGACGCTTTTAAGCTAGATACTATATTTAGTAGAATGGACGTACCCAAAGTCAGTGATGGTAGAGTCCACTTCGGAAACTCAGAGGTGAAAGGGTTAAAGAGAAATAAATCAAAGCACTGGCAGCACTGATAGGTCGAGTATCTCTGAGTGTAGATAGGAAAAATGGCCCTCAATGGGGAACTTGAACTGTTTCATTTAACCTTTGAATAATTATACCTTAAGCAAATAGTGTAGACCCTGATCAGACACCGAGTCCTGATACGGGTCTACACTGTTTGCAAAATCCAGCACATGATTCCAGTCCAGATTCTACAGATATCTATCTAACCATGTACGCAACACTCTGAACTCACAGCGGTACAAATAACGCGTTTTTTATTATTTTTTACCGCTACCTTATTTCTTAAAAAAAAACACGTCTCTAAAATTTTGACCCCACTGACCCCACTTTTAACGGTGGTACACATTATGTTTTCTAATTTCTGATTAAAAATAGATTGTAAATGTCCGTTATTTCTGATTAAAAATAGATTGTAGATGCCCAAAAGAACCGCCTAACGAGTACCCACAATCTATGTTTTGAACAGAAATATGATAAATATCAAACTTATTTCTACCTGAAAATTTTCAGTTTTTTTTTATGGTAAAATTTCCAGGATATTTGAAAAGGTGTGCGCCAACGATGAAAGCACTGTGCTTAGTAACTTTCGGTCGATTGGCTTATAGATATTCATTATTCGATTATGGATATATATAATTCGAATTATGGATATCTGTTATGCGGCTGATTTATGGATATCATTAATTCGAATTATGAATGCCCATAAATCTAATTATGGATATCAATAATTCGAATTATGGATATCACTGAGTCGAATTATGGATATCCATAATTCAGTCCATTAGTCACTAATTCCTCTGTCAAATAAATACAATAAATAATGACTGAAAACAAAGGCTTTTGCAGTGAATTATGGTTATTCTTATTCGAAATATGGATGTCCATAAAACAGCGGAATAATTGAGATCTATGCTTTGATTGATTGATATCCATTATTTGAAATATTCGATATCCATAAATCTCTGAATTAATAATATCCATAAATCGAAGTATGGATATCCGAACTATGGATATCCATAAATGTATCTGAATTAATTCAGCCTGATTTATATATATCCATAATTCGATTTATGGAACATTTTTGAAAGGTTGCACGATTCAAAGATTATTGCTTTGTATTCTATCCTGTTCTCAAGGTTTTTAATGACAAGTCCATTGTGACCTTGACCTTTGACCCTGGAAATCAAAAGGGTTCATCCTCTCCATTAGGAACATTTGTGGAAGGTTTTATGCTTCTCTGATGACTGCTTTGTCTTCTTCCCTGTTTACAAGGATTTTAATGTCAAGTCCATTGTGACCTTGACCTTTGACCATTGACCTTGAAAATCAATTGAGTTCATTCTCTCTACATGGGAAACATTTATGGAAGGTTTGGTGCTTCTATGATGATAGCTTTTGTCTTCGATCCTGTTCACAAGGTTCTTAATGTCAAAATCCATTGTGACCTAGATATTTGACCATTGACCTTGAAAATCAATAGGGATCATCCTCTCTCCAAGGGGAATATTTGATGCTTCTGTGATGATTGTTTTGTCTTCTATCCTGTTCACAAGTTTTTATTGTCGTCCATTTTGCCTGGACCTTTGACCTTGAAAATCTGTAGGGTTCATTCTCTCTCTATGGGGAACATTTGTGGGAGGTTTGATGCTTCTATAATGATAGCGTTGTCTTCTATCCTGTTCACAATGTTTTAATGTCAAGTCTGTTGTGACACTGACCATTGACGCTCGGCCTTGAAAATCAAAAGGGTTCACCCTCTCTTCATGGGGAACATTTGTGGAAGGTTTGATGCTTTTGAGATGATTGCTTTGTCTTCTATCCTGTTCACAAAGTTTTTTAATTTCAGGTCGATTGTGATCTTGACCTTGGACCCTTGGCCTTTTAAATCAATAGGCTTCATCCTCTTTCCATGGAGAATATTTCCGGACTGTTAGATGTTTCTATGATGATAGCTTTGTCTTCTATCCTGTTCACAAGATTTTTAATGTCAAGTCAATTGTGACCTTGACCTTTGACCTTGAAATGAATAGTGTTCATCCTCTCTCCGTGAGGAACATTTGGGGAAGGTTCGATGCTTCCATGATAATAATTTTGTCCTCTATCATGTTCACAATGTTTTAAATGTCAAGTCCATTGTGACCTTTTCATTTGACCATTGACCTTGAAAATCAATAGTGATCATACTCTCTCCATGGGCAACATTTGTGGAAGGCTTGATGCTTCTACGATAATATCTTGGATCTTCTATCCTGTTCACAATGTTTTAATGTCAAGCCCATTGTGACATCGACATTCGACCCTTGACCTTGAAAATCAACAGGGTCCATCCTCTCTCCATGGGGAACATTCATGGTAGGTTTGATGCTTCTATGATGATCGCTTTGTCTTCTATCCTGTTCACAAGGTTTTTAATGTCAAGTCCATTGTGATCTTGAAATTTAACCCTTGACCTTGAAAATCAATAGGGCTCATCCTCTCTCCATGGAAAACATTTATGGAAGGTTTGATGCTTCTATGATGGTAGCTTTGTCTTCTGTCCTGTTCAAAATGGGTTTTTAATGTTAAGTCCATTGTGACCTTGACAGTTTGCCCTTGTCCTTGCAAATCAATAGGATTTATCCTCTCTCCATGAGAAACATTTGTGGAAGGTTTGATGCTTCTCCGATGATTGCTTTATCTTCAATCCTGTTCGCAATGATCCAAAAACACGGACACAACCACACTAGAACGCACGGCAGCGATGCTATATCACCACCGCAATTTTGTTGCGAGGGGATAATAACGAATAATCGGGTTATGTGCCATTGACTGGTGGTAGATAGATATCACAGAGATAATTCTGCAGCCATTCGAAATTACAAAGGATTTGGCACAATGCTCTTTATGACCTGCTCGCGAAGTATGATTTGCACTGCCGTCAATTGGGAATGGCCTTAGAAAACCTTTCCTATAATGAATAAGTAAGGAAAAGGCTAATTATTCTCGTGTATGAGGTCCAACCCTTTGAAGACATGCAAAATTATGAAACCTTTTAAAACAATTAAAGGTTACAAAAGTTGTTTTCCGCAGCGCTTTCTCCTTTGCTCCAACATGGAGCAATTTTTTACTTGTAATATAGATGTATAAAGTTTAATTTCGAGGGCTCGAAAGCCGATGCCCCATAACTATGGCCGAGTCTGTTCTCGAATCCCTAGGAAAACCTCTGCATAAGAAACATTGCGGAGAAATGCATTTCAATTTCCGACTGCTTATCTTGCGATTGTATGCTATGTGTACTCATTAGAACCGCCTCTATGGTTAGATTCTAATGAGTATTAATAGCATACATTTTATTATAGGAATAAGATGCCTAAATGTATCTCGTAATGCGAAGGCATTAACCCTCAATGGCTCGAACCACCCGTTTTTAACAGATTCTTGTTCCACAATATGTTTGAGCCATTGAAGTTTTGATTAGATTTTCAAAAAGAGGGCCATGATGGCCCTGGATCGCTCACCTGATCCATAGTATAACAAGTGGGCCCCAGAGAGGGCCATTATTGGCCCCAGGGCTTAAATGTGCATAATGTTGAGGGAGGTCTTAAAGGTGGAGCTTCATACCAAACATCAACAAAGGCTATAATTTGAACAATCTTGGCAAAGGTCCACTAGATGAAGCTACACATCAAATATCAAAGACCTGGGCCTAGTGGTTTCAGAGAAGAAGATTTTTAGAGATTTTCCCTATATAACCCTATGTAAAACCAAAGGGCCCCGGGACGGGGGCATTTTTTGCCCCAGCACTATAATTTGAACAATCTTGGTAGGGGTTCACTAGATGAAGCTTCATACCAAATATCAAAGTCCTGGGCCTTGTGGTTTCAGAGAAGAAGATTTTTAAAGATTTTCCCTATATAAGCCTATGTAAAACCAAAGGGCCCTGGGGCGGGGGCATTTTTGGCCCCAGCACTATAATTTGAACAATCTTGGTAGGGGTCCACTAGATGAAGCTTCATACCAAATATCAAAGTCCTGGGCCTTGTGGTTTCAGAGAAGAAGATTTTTAAAGATTTTCCCTATATAAGCCTATGTAAAACCAAAGGGCCCTGGGGCGGGGGCATTTTTGGCCCCAGCACTATAATTTGAACAATCTTGGTAGGGGTCCACTAGATGAAGCTTCATACCAAATATCAAAGTCCTGGGCCTTGTGGTTTCAGAGAAGAAGATTTTTAAAGATTTTCCCTATATAAGCCTATGTAAAACCAAAGGGCCCCGGGGCGGGGGCATTTTTGGCCCCAGCACTATAATTTGAACAATCTTGGTAGGGGTCCACTAGATGAAGCTTCATACCAAATATCAAAGACCTGGGCCTTGTGGTTTCAGAGAAGAAGATTTTTAAAGATTTTCCCTATATAAGCCAATGTAAAACCAAAGGGCCGCGTGGCGGGGGCATTTTTTGTCACAGCACTATAATTTGAACAATCTTGGTAGGGATCCACTAGATGAATCTTCATACCAAATATCAAAGTCCTGGGCCTTGTGGTTTCAGAGAAGAAAATTTTTAAAGATTTTTCCTATATAAGCCTATGTAAAACCAAAGGGCCCCGGGGCGGGGGCATTTTGTGCCCTAGCAGTATGATTTGAACGATCTTGGTAGGGGTCCACTAGATGAAGCTTCATACCAAATATCAAAGACCTGGGCCTTGTGGTTTCAGAGAAGAAGATTTTTAAAGATTTTCCCTATATAAGCCTATGTAAAACCAAAGGGCCCCATGGCGGGGGCATTTTTTGTCCCAGCTCTGCAATTTGAACAATCTTGGCAAAGGTCCACTAGATGAAGCTTCATACCAAATATCAAAGACCTGGGCCTTGTGGTTTCAGAGAAGAAGATTTTTAAAGATTTTCTCTATATAAGCCCATGTAAAACCAAAGGGCCCTGTGGCGGGGGCATTTTTTGTCCCAGCACTAAAATTTGAACAATCTTGGTAGGGGTCCACTAGATGAAGCTTCATACCAAATATCAAAGTCCTGGGCTTTGGTTTCAGAGAAGAAGATTTTTAAAGATTTTCCCTATATAAGCCTATGTAAAACCAAAGGGCCCCGGGGCGGGGGCATTTTTGGCCCCAGCACTATAATTTGAACAATCTTGGTAGGGGTTCACTAGATGAAGCTTCATACCAAATATCAAAGACCTGGGCCTTGTGGTTTCAGAGAAGAAGATTTTTAAAGATTTTTCCTATATAAGCCTATGTAAAACCAAAGGGCCCCAGGGCGTGGCCATTTTTGGCCCCAGCACTATAATTTGAACAACCTTGGTAGGGGTCCACTAGATGAGGCTTCATACCAAATATCAAAGACCTGGGCCTTATGATTCAGAGAAGAAGATTTTTTAAGTTTTTGGTGAAAAAAATCTATTTTTGGCTCCTGTGACCTAGATGTGCAACGGACCGGAACCATTTGAACAACTTTGAAAGGGGACCACCTAAGGATCATTCCTGTGAAGTTTGGTCAAAATCCGATCAGTGGTTTAGGAGGAGATGTTGTTTAAAGAAATTGTTTACGGACGCACGCACGGACGGACGCACGCACGCACGACGGACGACGGACAAAGTGATCCCAAAAGCTCACCTCGTCACTACGTGACGGTGAGCTAAAAATACACGAGAACATGTCGGTCATCTGCCTAGAAATACTATACTTAATAAAAAAGTTAACTATACCAAGTTCCGGGTGGAACTTAATAGATATTGGCAGCTATTGAGCTAAATGGCTGTTGACATGTAAATCTGACATTCAGCTAGAGAACTAGCAAACTTGCAATTGCCAGGCGCAGAAATATTTTTGTTCAAGATTGAAGACGATATCCTCTGAACATCGGATAACACTTTACTTTTACAACATATCGTGATCTCGCATTATAAGTGAGGTTTTAATTCGCGACATTCTCAAATTATTTCCCTTGCAATTAAACAGCCATTTTCGAACTGCTGTAATTTTTATTACTGTCAATTTGATATTTTCTCAAAAAAAAAAAAAAAAAAAAAAAAAACGCTTTGCTTCCACCATTGCTGTTCATCATGCTAAAAATACAGAAAATTCTTGTAGCACCAGCGGTTGCTATTTCCTATAGAGTTCCCATTGAAAGCAGCATTTGCACACAACTAAGAATTGGAGATCAATATGTGATAGCATGGTATCTAAAGAAATGTAACAAATTGTAGAAATGTTAGAAATTTTGGGTGCAGGTGTAATTTGTGATGTTAAATTATAGCATGGTTTAAGAAAATGACAAAGTGACCCCTTGGGTGTTTAATGTAATAGTCTACGATGATGTGTTTACTAAAACAAAAACGAATGGGGCTTTTGCATGGAAAAAAAAAAGTCTGGAAAAGAAGTCTTCTTACCAAAACAAACTTTGTGTAGATTTTATACGTAGAAGCCCTAGCAACAGAAGCAAATTTAGGTATAGGAACTTTTTGACAGTATATATTGTTCTGCAAGTGGTGCCAGTGACCGTCCATGCATATAACCCCTATTCGTTTCATTGGTGACATTTCATCGCAATGTCGAGTAAGACGATTTGAAGCAATGTTTCGAAAATGATTAAAGTGTTGACTGGGTCATGTTTGGCAGTATTACTACCCTAAGTTGTCTCCCTTCTAAATATAGTTATCCTATCGGACGTGGCGTCACATGTGGAAGTGAACTATCCCATCAGACGTCGCGTGACATACGCAAGTGAACTAGACAAAAGGAAAATGCAATAAATAAAACAAAAAAAATTGGCTTTCACATTCTAGCATTCATAAAATCTATCATCCGATGTGATTTTTCCAGATTTGCAAAAATGATTTACGTTGTGGCTGGAATGTATTGGGGAACTTTAAAGCGAAAGGAACTCATGAAGTCGAAGAGAAAAAAATATAAAAAGAATATACACGTACCTTTTTTTGTTTTTCATAAATGTATTGAATTTTCCTATTTACAATAAAAACCGGTGGGGTGTAAATAGCCCCACACGGCCGACACCTTTTGATTTACAAAATGAAACCTAACCAAAAAGACCTAAAAAAATTTACACATCGAGATCAGAAAGTAAAAAAATGAATGAGAAATACTGCAAAAGCCTAGATAGGGTGTTTTAATTGAACAATTGTGGAAGGAAGGAAAATTAGAAACGGATAGATTTGACTGAATACAATGAAACCCTAAGTGCACGCTATGGCGGTGCACTAAATTACAATAAATGCTATATATATTACAAACTTAGCCCTAACAGGTGTCGTAATGGCAGTGTTAGTAAATGAGTTAACTCTTATGCAAATGTGTCTAAATTATAAATCAAATAAATCTTAGAGGTTACAATTATAAATCAACATGGAAAAAAGAGGGATGGGAAAAAGGTTTCGTCCTTCATCGGTGCTCTGGCCGATGTCGCCAGCGTCATACAACAATGTTGTCTGAGGCTCACGGCACCGACGAGAAAAAAACACCCGAAACTTGGGGCTAGCACTGAAAACTGCTAATAATAATAATAATAATTATAATAGGACAAAATATGGTAAGGACAAAATATGATAAAGAACAACGCTACATCACTCACACACGGGTGGAGGACATAGCGTCGCCATGAAGGACGTGGGATGACGACAACATCAGACGACTAAGTTAAAAAAAATAGGGTCTCGACATGGCCAGAATGATACGAGCAAAACAGATCAAGATGGGTATACGGTGTAATACATGTATGTACATGACATCATAAAGTATATTGGTGGTTAAAGTACACCGTATATAGCCGGGATAAGGGAAAATCATTTATTGAACTTAAATCTTTTTTATGCATTTGGACCTTGGATATCGCCCTTACCTGTTAACGGGAAGTGAAGGGTTTGAAACCACAGCCGCACGTCCCGGTGACGAAAGATTGGTTCCTTTCCCCACTAGGACGCGAGACTGCATTATATAAAAAAAATAGGACAATTGAAACCAAAATATGGGAGGGGCGTAATTTGCAATAGAGTCAAACTCAGAAAGTATATAAGGGTTAGTGCGATACACGTAATTTTCACAATTTACATCGTTTAGTTTCAGACGGCTATGCCAGCCTGAAACGAGAAGGACGGTATTAATATACATTCACACATGTATTTACAATGCCAACCTCCATCCACAGACACGCGGACGGCCGCACCAAACAGCCGCCGCAGTCCGAAGATAGGCAAAACATGAATTTAAAACGATACGAAATTTATAAATACTTTAATCCACTAGACCAGCAGACCAGCTGTAGTCTAAGGAATTAAACTATTTATACGAAAAGTGAAAACATACAATGAGATTTATGTTGAGCCTTTGAAATAATAATTTGGATACAATTGTGCATTAAATGAAACTTTATCAAGACCTAAATCAAGTTTACAGAAAAATCCATCTAAAAAGCACCAATTTTCGATAAAAGATTCCAAAGACATTAAATGTTTATCAGCCAAAATACGAAATTGTAATTTACTAAAAAACTGAGACACTAAAGAAAAGAGGGAAATATTTTTATTTTCATGTTTAGCTAAATTTCGATTTATCCAGATAACATAGCGCGATTCGGTAAGTAAAATAAGACAGATTTCAGATATACGTTTTGGTAATTTTGTTAAGATATGAAAGCGAAAGACAAGTTCTGAAAAAGTTATCTGGTTTTGGGTAATTTTTCTGATTAAGGAAAGTACAATCTTATTCAAAGGCGCAACATATTTACATTCTAAAAATAGATGGTTGATTGTTTCAATATGGTTTTTACAAACAGGACATTTATCTTCTTTACTGATTTTTTTATGAAACAAGTAGTAATTAACATAAAGAACTTCATGTATGATCTTCCAGTAGATATCTCTTACTTGGGAGTCAATAACGGGAGAATACATATTTTTCCAAATAGATTTGAAATCAATTTCAGGGTAAATTTTAATAATCTTTGGAGATATTTTTAAAATAGTTAAAAGGGTTTCATAAAAAGTACTGGTTTTCATAGTTTTTATTGGGATGTTTTCATTAGATTTAATTTTCTAAAGGTAGCGAGACAAACCTCATAAAACTGTGGAACTGTATTACTATGAGGAAAAGAATTTGCAGCCAATGAAGGATTGAATTTCCTAAGTTGAATACCAAGCCAATATTTAGCAAAATAAGTCCTTAGCTTCATAACCGTTGATCAATTTTTGAATGTGTGATAGATACAAAGCTTCACATTTCAATTTAAAATTAGGAATATTAAGTCCACCGTTTAGAAAACCGAGGTACAGCGTTTCCCGTGCAACAGGCTCGAATTTCGAATTCCACACAAATCTAAAGCTAGAACGTGTCAATAATGTTAAATAATGAGAAGGAATGACATTCGCGGTTGCATAGTAAAGTATTTTCGATAACCCAAGAGAGTTCAAAACAGTAGATTTCCCCTTTAGAGATAATTTTCTTAACCGCCAAAGATTCAATGTTTTATCAAATTTAAGAAAAATTTTAGACCAAGTTTCATCTATATCTATGTCTTCCCCGAAATAATAGCCTAAGATTTTTATTGATTTCACCCAGCTTATGCCAAAAGGATGGTCAGATCTAGTTTTCCATTTACCGAGATATAATCCCTTTGATTTGTCATAGTTAATTTTCGAGCCCGAGATTTTACCAAATTGTTTCACCCAATAGAAATATAAATGAATAGAAGTATCACTTGTCAATATGCCAGTACTGTCGTCAGCGTATGCAGAAAATTTAACCTCTAAGTTTGACCCAGGTAATTTCAGACCTTTAATTTCCTCTAAGTTTCGAATCTTATTAGCAAAAGGTTCAAGGCAAATCACATAAAGTAGGGGAGATAAAGAACAACCCTGTCTAACACCTCGTTTGATTGGAAATGGTTCCGAAATAAAGTTGTTAACAATTACCGAAGAAGATATCAGTATATAACAGTTTAACCCATTTCAAGAAGTCATTGTCAAAACCAAAGGATGCTAAGGTGTCATACAAATACGACCATGATACTCTATCAAAAGCTTTTTCTTGATCTAAGGAAATGAAACATGCTGATAAGTTTTTCTGCTCAATATAGTCTGATATTTCGTAACAGGTGAACATTGTCAAAAATAGAACGTCCTCTAACAGCACAAGTTTGGTCAATATGAATAATTTTAGGTAAAACTTGACTAAGGCGATTTGAGATAACTTTCGAAATAATCTTGTAATCCGTGTTAAGAAGTGATATAGGTCTGTAACATTTCATTTCATCTGCCCTAGTTTCATCTTTACAAATAAGAGTGATATAGGAAAGTTTCTGACTCTCGGATAGTTCACCTTGTTCAAAGGCCAAGTTTATAATCTTACATAAGCTATCACCAAGTATATCAAAAAATGTTAAATAAAACGAACTTGAAAGGCCATCGCAACCAGGAGATTTATGAGGTTTCATGTTTTTCAAGGCAGACAGAATTTCAGATTTATATATTTTATTTTTGAGGTAATCGTTGTCGGAAGGTTCAACGTGTGGAAGATCATTAATAAAGAGTGAA
Organism: Lucinisca nassula; assembly: GCA_963580285.1. Taxonomy (NCBI): domain Eukaryota; kingdom Metazoa; phylum Mollusca; class Bivalvia; order Lucinida; family Lucinidae; genus Lucinisca; species Lucinisca nassula. Next base: position 230,450 of record CAUZLF010000660.1, read on the forward strand.
TTTAAGGACGAGTCAACAGGTTCTTCATGGTATAAAGATTCATAAAATGATTTGAAACATGCGAGTATGTCTGATGATGATGAGTATGATGTATTATTATGTATAATATTCCGGACCGTTTTAGATTTCGACTTCGATGCTTCTTTTTGAAAAAAATAACTAGTCGGATTTTCATTGGTTTCCAAATCTTTAGCCTTACTTCTGATCAAAGAACCTTTGGAGAGGGAAGTTTCAATTTCTTTCACTTTGGCTTTAATTTCATCCAAAAGTTTCAAGTCTGAAGTCTGATTAAGGTCCAAACGATTATATTTTTGTTTCAGAAGTTTTAATTCACCATACAAGTTCTTATTCCTAGTTTTAGAATAATCTATGCAAAATAATTTTATATTTCTCTTCATCTTGTCCCACCAGTTCAAATCCACATTTTCAGTTTTAGAAGTCATTTCCCAAAAAAATCTAAAGGCAGAGACAAAAGCTTTATCTTCGAGCAGCTCATCATTGAATTTCCAATAAGATTTACCAAACGATGTCCCAGCTCCATTTTGATCATTCAATTGCATCATAATAAAATCATGATCTGAACACACACAAGGTATAGTATCAAACCCAATCAAGTTTTGTTTCATAGTAGAAGAAATATAAAACCTATCAATTCTGGTACCTATCATGTCATAATTGTGTATATTTTTTCTCATCCAAGTTACAGCTCGTTTTTTTGGATAAAGATGCTTAAAACAATCAATCAAGCTCATTTTTTGAATTAGCGATTTGAAAGATTTCGATCCAATCATACCACGGTCTAAATTCCCACCAAGTTTGTCCAAGTTAGAATCCATGATAAAGTTAAAGTCACCACCAATAATAAGATTTTTAGCACCACAAAGATGTCTCGACAAGCTATGAATGAAGTCTAATCGTTCACTTGTATTGTTTGGTAAATACAAATTAAGAAGTCTGAAGTTTGTAAAGTCATCGACTGAAAAATCTAAACGAATCAATCTTCCATAGATATCAGTATCAAAGTTCTCAACAACCAGTTTTTCATTAAGGAGAAAAATAGCTACTCCACACGAGTTATATTTACCAAAGTTCCAAATACATCTTTTGCTTAGATTAAAATTTTGCTCAATTGATCTAGCCAAGGTCACATTATCAACATGAGTTTCTTGCAAAAGTAAAATATCAATTCCATTCTTAGTTGCAAAGTCCTTAATCAAATTTTGTTTGAATTCGGATCTAAATCCATTCACATTTAAACTAACTATCTTCAGGTTCATCTTGTCAAGTTATAAGTGTCTAAATTGTAAAAGGTAAACGTGAAGTTATCTAATGTTGAATATCGAAAAAACACCGAACCGCCAAGGTTATACGAGTAAGGAGATGTCATTAATTTATATCGATAATAAAATGTCACACAAAATAAGCAAGGTAAAAGATTAGGATAGGTGTACTTAAATAACGAATAAGCGTAGCGTGAATCAGAGACGATAGCGATAAGATCGGCTAAATGTACCCGGTTCACTGCACTGAAGTGGAACGGGTACATCCTACCAATACACGGTAGATTATAGATTACAGATGTAATAACACATATATACAGGATTAAACATTGAACATGAGGTTGAGTCGGTCGGGACGATGACAAGGCACGCAGGACAGCATAGTGTAGTTTACATAAATAATGAAAAGTGGTATTGTCAGGTAAGTATATATGATTATAAAATTGCATGGATGGAAGAGGACGGATAAGTATCAGAATAGCGAAAAAATAAGTTTGTACGATACAAATACAGGCAATAAAATTAAAGTTTATTGCCTTGAGTTTGTCAATATCCAAAATCAGTGTCCGATTCAGGTCCATGGTCGTATTCCAGTATAAGGCAATTTTTTAATAGTCCGAATCCGTAACTCGCAATCGATAAACAATCCAGTCCGAAATGATTTACAAGACGAAGGAATCATGAGCGTTCTCATGAGTCCTCCGTGTCGTAAATCGGATTAAACCCAACTTCTAATCTGAGAGGGTCCCGAGAGAGGGACCTGGCCTTCGCCGTCTTATTTGGCGTAATCCAGGACCCCTCCTCTCCGGAATCTCTGCTTCTTTTAAGACTACCGTCTCCTTCCTCTTCCATAGGGAGCCGCTGCTCCGGGTCCGGCGTCGCACCCCCAGAGGGACCGGCGTCCGGCGACTCACTTCCAGAGGGACCGGCGCCGCCACCAGGGGAGAGGACCCCAGCATCCAAGTCCGAAGACACGGAAGCCGGGGCCACCGGCTCCTCTGGGGCCATCGGCTCCTCCGGGACAGGGGGGGGGGAAACCGGACCCGGATCAGCCGCCCTGCCTTGATCCATAGAACCAATGTGCCTGATGTTCTCTACTACAGCGGAAAACCTTGAATTTGGACACCGTTGTCTCACGTGGCCAATATGATGGCACCCAAGACAATAAGGTGGTCTACCAGCCATTGTAAGTAAAATGGATTGGCCCGATTTAAAACGGACGAGATGCGGCACTTGTTGCTTGTGCAACTCGTCCGTTTTAATGCGGACCTCACGAACTCCGTTTAGAGTGACAAGTTTCTCATGAGAAGTTTTTAACAGGTCGATGTCAATAACTTTGCCATAAGAGCTGAAAATTTCGTAAAGTATGCTGTCGTCATAGTATATAGGCAACCAGTGTACTCTTATACTGACAATTTGTTCGGTCATCTTCATTATGTAGAACCTTTTATGCTGTATCAAAATCTCTTTCAATCCCATCATACGGTCAACGGTGTCAAGGTAATTGAAATAAATGGAGTAAGAGGAATCCGAGGCACTGACCTTGAAAATACCACCAACCTCGTCTGCTCCTATCCCGGCCTGGCATAGTCCATTCAAGAGTTCGCCATACGAGACTTGGTCCCTCGGGTTAACTGGGCTCAGCCTGACTGTTCTCGCAAGTCTGTCCTCATTGATATAATTGGTCTCAAAACCATCAAACTCTACTACTGGATTCATTTCTGCTGTGATAATACTAACGAAAGCTCGCTAGAAGCATATATATAAGACAAATGTAAGAACTGGTGTTCACAGTCCAATCTGCATACCCAGAATGCGGTTGTCTTATTTGAAAGCAGCACTAACCTGAATATGTTGTTTTCGTTGAACAAAGAGGAAATGTATATGTAAAGCGGCTCAATGTGGCTTTTATAGCTGACACGCTATCGCTAGCACGGCATGCACGGGTTGTATGCTATCACGTGCAACACGAAGTCACTCAACTGTTGAAAGTTTATACTGTATTAAAAGTTATACGAACGTCCTTATCTTGTTTGATGCTTGAAGAAATATATGGGCTGCATGATGCTTCCGAGCAGAGCTGAATCCGACCCACACACGAGTACTGGGATCTGTGCCTGCCAAGGCAAAGCGGTGTGCGCGTCGGACCGTCCATGCTTATAAACCCTATTGGTTTCATTGGGCGACAGGGCTTGAGATGTTATTTCATCTCAATGTCGGGTAAAAGTCCCACGAAATTGGAAGCAACGTCTCCAAAATGACCTTTACAGTGTTGACGGGGACGTTAAACGTCAAATCAAACAAACAAACAAACAAAATCTTGTTTGTTTGTTTGATTTGAGGTTTAACGTGCCTGTCAACACTATTTAGGTCATTTTGGAGACCACTACGAAAACACGACTATATAAATGCATTGTAAACCTTACCGCCAGAATAAAACAATGAACGTTTTAGAATGAAAAAATGTGATATTTTTTTTTATTTCAGCTTTAAATATAGATTGTGGGTACTCGTTGGAACCGCCTCAGCGAGGCGGTTCTAACGAGTACCCACAATCTATATTTTGGTTGCTTCCAATTTTGAGCGACTTTTCACAATGAGATGAAATGACATCTCAAGTCCTGTCGCCAATGAAACCACAATGCTTATATGCATTAAACGGTCTAAGTCACATCACTTTGCCTGAGCATGCTTAGTCCTTCTAAGCGGTTTACCAGTACACATGTGTGCTCAGTTTCAGTGAGTGAGTGTTTGCGTTTTACGTCCCACCAACAGCTAAGGTCATACGGAGACGGGACCTCGGTTTAAAGACTCATACGAAAGTCTGGAGAAGCCCGGGATCGATCCTGCGGCCCCTGGTTTACAAGGCGAGTAGCGTAACCACTACACCACGGAGGCTCCTGAGTGCTCAGTTTGAGCTCTGCGTAGTTGCACTATGCAGCCAAATCTATTTCTCCAAGCACCGATGCTCGGGAGTTGCGTCTTTTATTTTTGTGTTTGATTGATTGGAGGTTTAACATCCCCTTCAACACTATATAGGTCATGTTAGAGACGTTGCTTCCAATTTTGTGGGACTTGTACCCGACAATGAGATAAATTGACATCTCAAACCCTGTCGCCCAATGGAACCAATAGGGGTTATAAGCATTGACGGTCCGGCTCGCACCTCTTTACCTTGGGCAGGTTTAGATCCTTTAAGCAGTTTACCAGTACTCGTGTGCGGCCGGTTTCTGCTCTGTGTGGAAGCACATTGGAGCCCAGTCTGTATAACCAAGCCCCGATGGTCGGGGGCTGCGTCTTATCTTGTAAACTAAAAAGGAAAGCAAGGATCAGGACTTGACACAATTACCCGTTAGACTTCCGTCCAAGACACGAAAGGAAAAGAAGGACGTACATAAAACACGACATCATACAGGCCCCGCCCATCGGGGCTTGAAGAAATAGATTGGCTGCATAATGCTTCCACGGAGAGCTGAAACCGACCGCACACGAGTACTGGTAAACCACTAAGAGGATCTAAGCCTAACGAGGCAAAGTGGTGTGAGTATGCTTATAAACCCTATTGGGCCCAGATGGCATTTCATCTCAATGTCGGGTAAAATTGGAAGCAACGTCTCCAAAATTACCTTTACAGTGTTGTTGAGGACGTTTAACCTCAAATCAAACAAATCATGGAATTAAAACATGACCAATACATTACGAAAACACGCCTATACAAATACAATGTAAACTTTACCGCCGAAAAAAAAAGAAGATAATTGTAAGATTAAAAATTGTGATATTTTTCTTATTTCTGCTCAAAATATAGATTGTGGGTATTGATTGTGGGTACTCGTTAGTTCCGCCTCGATGAGGCGGTTCTAACAACGACTACCCTCAATCTATATTTTAGAGCAGATTTTTTTTTTTTTTTCAGTTTTTCGTTTATTTCATACTATTATTCACATATCAATATATTTCAGTCTACAGTATTCATAAACAATTAACATAAGTACTACCCTATCAACCAGGGCCCAGGATTACAATCGTTACTTAAGTAAAGGTCGACTTAACGATTTAAGGAGGAATTCTTATCTTAGTAAAGTATTTCCTTAAAAAGTGCATTCGAAAGCCACCTATTTCATTTACTTAGCTAAGTATTTAACTGCGGATAAAGTCGTACTTTTGACGGAAATTTTCACGACGATTAGCACGTAAGTTTCAATTACACATTGATGTAGGCGGCCCACCATTTTCCCGCGATCTGTCAAAAATCACTTCTTCTGTTTGATTGAATGGAGACAATTGAAAATATGATGGTTTAGTTTCCATTTCACTACATAAACCATGAAAAATGTTTTATACACTATAAAACGTGTTTCACTGAAGGATCACACTCGATCACGATTTGTGCGGAAAAACATTGGTCTCAATGTAGCACCACGACATATTCAAAACGCTGTTTCTACGGGGTCCCTTTAGAAACAAGAAATCATACAATATTTGAATATACAAACCAAAAGGCTTATATGCAGTGGACGGTCTGACTCACATCACTTTGCCTGGGTAGGCTTAGTCCTTTTAAGCTGTTTACCAGTGCTCGTGCCAGTGTGGTCGGTTTCAGCTCTGCATGGAAGCACCATGCAGTCAAATCTGAAGCCCCGAGAGGTGGGGGCGGAATCGGTTTAATAGAGTCTGTCCATGATTCAACCCTTCTCATGCCGTTAGGCGTATTGCATAATATTCAATACAATCTGGTACAGTAATGAATATATTCTGCACTATGGTGAAGAACAGGGAACCACCCCAAACTTAACCCCGGCTACAATATTGTTTTCGGATGTCATTATTATACATGTATGTAGTTGATATAGTCATTGACGACTAGATCAAATATCGTGCAGACAAACACGGAGAAAACCCGTAGCTCCAGTCGGAGTAAAACAAAGGAAAATCAAAGGCTTGAGAAGCCTCAAAGTCGGTGAATTACAAAAGCTGCATTTGAAACACTTTACATGTTCGATCCGGACTTACACTGTTTACCAGTACCCTACAGGCGTAAATTAACGTGCTTTGGATCGTGTACGATCGACACAAATTTACTAAATGGCAAAACGGAATTCATGCAGTTGTTCACGTGACCATCACTGATTTGGGAAAACCAATATTAATAGAACTGGAAACGTTGCGCTTTTGTTTGTTTGATTTGAGGTTTAAAGTCCCCGTCAACACTGTAAAGGTCATTTTGGAGACTGCTTCCAATTTTGTGGGACTTTTACCCGACATTGAGATGAAATGACTCCTCAAGCCCTGTTGCCCAATGAAACTAATAGGGTTTATTTGCATGGACAGTCCGCCTCGCACCGCGGTTCCTGGACAGGCTTAGATCCTCTAAGCGGTTTACCAGTACTAGTGTGCGGGCCGGATTCAGCTCTGCGTGGAAGCATCATGCAGCCCATATATTTCTTCAAGCCCCTATGGGCGGGGGCTAGAAACGTTGCGCTATTTTTATCGATGCAACATATGGAGGAATCGTGTGAACACCGAATACCCCTAGCAGACGCCGCGGAATGTGGCGTCTGCTCAGTAGGTTGCGCAGGGACTACACTGTGGCATTTGAGGGTAAAACGAAATAGTATAAGAATGCCAGGTTGGTCAGGTAACACGCTGTCACGTGACGTCTTACGGAACATTTCATTCATAAAGTATGCCAAGTCGAGTAAACATAGACTTTTTGTACTGTTGAGAACCCTGAAATGTTTAAGAGCAAACATGAGTAGCTCAAACTTTATATGTGGTACCGTTATTAGATATACAGCGTAGACCTAGATCGGATCGGATAGAGAGTAGATTGCTTCTTATCAGGGTGGGCACTGTTCGACATATGTATGTAGCAACAGTTTTGAACATGATTCAGGCCTGTACGCAAACTCTGAAAAGGGGCGGTTGACGGTGCGAATTTCAGGTATATTGCAGAAGATAAAAAACTGCATGAATCTGAGATAATTTCCAAAAGCGGGGAGGCGCTGCGTTTACACCTTCCCAACTGTGTGCGGACCTGCATTAACCGGTGAAATGATTTTTTGTTGTTGTTTAAACATATCGCTGAGTGGGCTCTATTACAGATCACTGTTATTCAGGATCTGGGATGCAGTGGCGGGACTGAGCGAGGAGAAAAGAGAGAGGAGAAACTATGATAAACATTGTAGATGCTGATCGATGGATCTACACTGTTTGCAGCTGCGACATGAAATATTCAGCACAGATTGTGTTGCATATGAGGTTAAGTATTAGCAGTGAAATACTCGAAATTCAGAAAGATGAATCGATATACAGAAGGGAAATAATTAAGCACATTAAAAAATGAAAAGTACATGTAAATAATTTGACGGAAAATGCTACCATATTTTTTTTTTTTCAGACAAAAATTGACTAAATACTTTTCTTATAATGAAGGATTTTACGGGTGCCCACAGTCTACGTTATAAAACAGAGAATCTGTTGCTTGCTATTGTCCGCGGGACTATCACTGACCATCTGATTGCCGTTGATCCTGAACTGGCATTCCTAAGACGTCAGAGAGCAGTGTTACAACGCATAATGTAGTAATGTAGTAATTTCTTCATTTTGATTTTTTTTACTACATTATGCGTTGGCATAGTCGACGCGAAATGAAGTAAAAAAATTATTTCATTTCGCGTTGATATGCACCATATCGACGCATAATGAAGTAATGATGGTAGAACATAGCTGTCTTCGAAAAGACTTAGGACATTAGTACTGGTAATCTGCTTGGAAGGTCTAAGCTTGCCCAAGAAAACTGCTGCGAGTCGGCCCGTCCATGTATATAAACCCTATTGGTTTTATTGGGCGGCATCTCAATGTCGGGTAAAAGTCCCATGAAATTGGAAGCAACGTCTCCAAAATGACCTAAATAGTGTTGACGGGGACGTTAAACCTCAAATCAAACAAATCAAACAAATCAAACAAAAGACAGACAGGCAGACAGACAGACAGACAGACAGACAGACAGACAGACAGACAGACAGAATGGACAAAAACTATATACCCCCTTGCATACTTCGTATGCCGGGGGTATAAATAGATGGGCTGCACGATGCTTCCACGCAGAGCTGATACCGCCCGTACATGAGTCCTCGTAATCTGCTTAGAAGGTCTAAGCCTGTCCAGGAAAACTGCTGCGAGTCGGCCCATCCATGCATATAAACCCTATTGCTTTTAATTGGACGGCAGCGATTGAGATGTCATTTCATCTCAATATCGGGTAAAAGTCCCATAAAATTTGAAGCAATGTCTCCAAAATGACCTAAATAGTTTTGACGGGAACGTTAAACCTCAAATCAAACAAACAAACTGTTGACGCATAATGAAGTAAAATTAAGTATGCCACCCATCGCCGCAAAATGAAATAATTCTTTCATTTTGCTCAAACCTCTTAGTATCGACGCATAATGAAGTAAAAACGACATTTTATTTCATTTCGCGTCGACTATGCCAACGCATAATGTAGTAAAAATTTCAAAATGAAGAAATTACTACATTACTACATTATGCGTTGTAACAGAGCAGCAAAAGAAGAAAATTATGGACTGTGCTCGTTTGTTTGTTTGATTTGATCGAGGTTTAACGTCCCCGTCATGTTTGTTTGATTTGATCGAGGTTTAACGTCCCCGTCAACACTGTATATGTCATTTGGCGACGATATTTCCAATTTTATGGGACTTTTACCCGATACTGAGATGAAAATTTTAATGACATCTCAAGCCCTGTCACAAATTGAAACCAATAGGGTTTATGAGCATGGACGGTCCGACTCGCACCGCTTTGTCTGGGCAGGCTTAGATGCTCTAAGCGGTTTACTAGTACTCGTGTGTGGTCGGTTTCAGCTCTACGTGGAAGCATCATGCAGCCCATCTATTTATTCAAGCCCCGTTTGGCGGGGCGGGTGGACTGTGCTTATGCACTTGAACATTGGCAAGCAGAATCTATATAATCAGACGCCACATAACGCGATGTCTGATCAGATCTACTTTGCTTGCTTAAAAGTAAACGAACATTCCGATTCTCAGTTTAGGACTATTTTCCCAACCTACACCCAGAGACGATCGACCCACCGGTACTCTCAGTGCTTTGATTTTGTAAGGAAACGTTATATTATAGCGCTTACACATAACATACATAGCAGGCGCATTCTTTTAACAGCTCTTAACCCGTGGGTTTTTTCTATTAATATTTTTCTCTCTTCATACATCGATTGAAGGTGCTCGTTAGAACTGTCTCAATTAAAATGTTCTAACGAGTACCCACAATCTTTGTAATAATAATGTATACCCTGTAGACACTATTTTTCTTTGTAGTAAGCGGGGTGACAGGGGTGCTCTTTACATTCATCATGTGAACAAGTCCGTTAAAGGAACACCCCCCTAAACCGTATACTTTATATAGGGAAAACTGGGGTTTACTGGGGTATACATTATTTGTTTTTATTTCTGCTCCAAGACAAAGGTTGTGGTTATAGGTTAAATCAGCGAATGCAGAGGATTATTTAATATGCCTCTAGTTTAAAGGACAGAGGCATTAAAAAATATCTATCTTCTTACACGGACTTGGGATAATGAGAGCAGGCAGTCATCACTTCATTTACCTGTTACTTGATCTTCAATTATCGCCTATTATTGTTGTTATCAGCAGACAAAACAAGAGGCTGGTGTAACTGTAACCGAATATAAAGCCCAGATAATAAGGATATTTAATGCATACATATCCGTAATATTTGACCATTACTTGCAGGTGCATACATATTATCCTGTATAGCTAATTAGGGTTGGGGTCGTTAACCTGGGTGGTTCTCCTGCACATGGGGGCTGCAGTTAATGGTGCACTTAGTGGCGACCATCCCTGTGGCGCAAGTTCGGACGCCATAATTTTTTTTGATGGGAATCGAATCAGAAATGTTACAATGGCATTCATAGACCAGGAATGTCATTTGACGTGTCACCCGAAAGGGGTCTTCTTGCATCAAAGACAAAATGCAGTATCTACCACGAACACAAACGGACTGATGCAGTCTATTTATATGATAATCGTTAGAATTGCACCCCCTCCCCACCCCCACGCCGATTCTAACCAATACCCACAACAAATATATTTTTGGAAAATTAGATCTATAGTATAGAAAACTGACAAATGATCAACTGCACGTAATCTTCGTTCTTCATGAGAGGGTGTGGCAGTATATTGTATTATAAATAAAGAAAGATCAAATGCGAAATTATTTCTACTCATTGTCCTGTTATCTAGAGCTTTATAGGATGTGTCCCATATATTTTGCTGGCTGGGGAATGTTACTGTATTTTTTTTTCTTACTTTTCCGTACCGAAACACAACAGTCTTGACCTCCGACCGATTGTATTCATCCGCCAGAAAATTTTAATATCGTAAATATATCAAACTGATTGTGCTAATGTATTGTAAATACATAAAATCATAGGTGTATCCCAAATCAAACAATTCTACGCCAAGGCTTTCAGATCTCAGATAAAACTGCAAAGACTACACAGTGGGCGGAGGAATATAAGTAGTAATAAGTCGTAGACAACCGCCGACCACTATAACTTCAAAAGCATTTGAATAGAAGGAAGCTGAAAAGTGTCATCGGACGATGACTAAGGTCTTGTGAATAAATTCACCGACCGAAAATGAAAAAATGGGATATAAAATCTCTGTACATTCCATCTCGGATTGCCCCGTCTTTTTTATGAATGAGGTCCTTATCTGCGTATAACCTTACAGTTGATGAGGCATAAAGCGCTCACTCACTCACCTCACAAACACACTCAATCACTCAAATGCACAAGCTTACAAGGGAGGTGGACGGCCCCCGCCCATCGAGGCTTGGAGAAATAGAGGGGCTGCTTGATGATTCCACGCAGAGCTGAAATCGACCCGCACACGGGTAGTGGTAATCCGTTTAGAGGATCTAAGCCTGCCCAGGCAAAGCGGTGCGAGAATATAAACCCTATTGGTTTCATTGGGCGGCAGGGCTTGAGATGTCATTTCACATCTCGATGTCGGGTAAAAGTCCCACAAAATTGGAAGCAACGTCTCCAAAATGACCTTTACAGTGTTGACGGGGACGTAAAAACTCAAATCAAACAAAACAAACAAGGGGGGTGGTACGCCTCAAACTTATTTTTATTTAGCATTTCAAGGCAAGGAGAAGAAGCATATGATTGGTTGTGGCCAATATCAGTTGGACACCCCAGTGACGCAAGATACTCGTCACCTTGCCTCACCCAACCAGCACAAGCCGACCACACGCGACCTCCAGTAAACCACTCAGAAGGCTTAAGCCTGCCCAGGTAAAGTGGTGCAAGTCGGGCCGACCATGCATATACGAGTTTGAATGGGCGACAGGGCTTGAGATGTAATTTCATCTCAATGTCGGGTAAAAGTCCGACAAAATTGAAAGTAACACTTCCAAAATCAAACCTAAATAGTGTTGCGAGGATGAATCTCAAATCAACCAAAAAAAAACAAAACAAAACAAAAAAAAAAACTTCTTTGTATTTAATAATTTTGATATCGCAAATCTTACACAAATGGTCATATGAAAGTTACGAAACGGGCCTTCGAATTGGATTTTAAATTGGATTTTATTGCCTTTACTATGACCATTTGCCCAGCAAATGTACATCGCTGACATACGTTACAGTTGTTCACGCCAAAATAGTAATTATTTACATTTCAAGTGTAAAGACTAATGTAAAGTAGAAGTAAAACAAAGATCAGGAATCGATACAATTAACTTACTCCACCCATCAAAGACACCAAAGGGAAAGAAACACAAACATTAAGCGACCAGACCATAATGGAAACCTAAACAAAGGAAGGCCATAAGGACAGTCACTTTCCCACAAAATGGCCATATGGCCATCCAAAATTAAAAGACACAAGTGATACACACAGTAAATAACAAACAACAACATAAATAAACCGCCACAGAAGAACCGCCTTGGAACGGTCAGTGTTCTATAAACCTATAGAAAACAATGCTATTCATACTCTCATGAACGCATCGAGGCATATGATTTTCCATGACGTCAAGTGACGCCCGTCTAAACCATGGTTCTCTATGATCTCATTGGGCGTTCCCCTCTTTATAGTAAGCTGCGTGTAAATGTTTTTCAGCTTTAACAGTTTGCCTTATAAGTGAGGAAAAAAGAATGTGAATATAAGAAATATTTTTTCGATGTTCATGAAGGTATGAACGACAGCGGGTCGCTAGCAAAGTTTATATGAACCCCTTCGGAGTTCATTTACTTTGCAAGCGACCCTGTTCGTTCATACTTTCATGAACAGCAGAAAAATAAATGCACGTGGCGTCATACTATTTCATGGCACTGAATATAAAGACGCCATATGATGGTTGTGAACATTGTATGTGTAAAAGTAGCTGGACGTGTATAAGCGTAGGAACATGGACCCGCTGTGCCACAGGATCAGTTTTTAAATAACAGACAAAAGTGATATAGGCCAGCCTTCCTCCCCCCCCCCCCCCCCCCGACACACAAACCTGTCAGCCCCGCCCACCCATCGGGGCTTGAAGAAATAAATTGGCTGCATGACGCTTCCATGCAGAGCTGAATCCGATCGCACACGAGTACTGGTCACCCACTTAGAGGATCTAAGCCTGCCCATAGGGATTTGAATTTTTCTTCTTCTTCTTCTTCTTCTTTTTCATGATTCAAGCCCCTATGGCATGCCCAGGAAAAGCGGCGCGAGTCGGACCGTCCATGCTTATAAACCCTATTGGTTTCATCGGGCGACAGGCCTGAGAAGTCATTTCATCTCAATGTCGGGTATAGGTCCAACAAAATAGGAGCAACGTCTCCAAAATGACCTGTATATAGTTGACGGGGACGTTCAACATCAAATATTTACATTTCCATTGTAAAGTCTAATGTAAACCTATAGAAAACAACTGCGTTCATACTTCCATGAACGCATTAAATCACATGATTTTCAGTGACGTTGAATGACGTCATTCTAAACCGTTGTTCTCTACGGGCGTTGATGACGTCAACGCTGCTCCGCTGTTTGTAAAAAAACAGCGTGTAAATGTTTTTCAGCTTTAAAAGTTTGCCTACAAGCTTGTTTTCGCCCAGTGATGAGGGGCAAATGATGTAAATATAAAAAATAAACTTAATTTTTCTGCTTTTCATGAAATTATGAACGACAGTGGGTCGCTAGCAAAGTTTACATGAACCCCTTCTGGGTTCATTTTACTTTGCACGCGACCCAATGCGTTCATACTTCCATGAACTGCAGAAAAATAAATTTCATTTCTTAAATCAATCAATCAAACATACACACGCCTACCCTGACAATAACAACCAAGTCGTTTAAGACTCCCTTTCGCTTGTAAGAACCTTCCTACAGCAAACAATAAATTGTTGCCCTGTTACCAGTATTATACAGTATTATGTAAAGGGAAGTTTTTATACAGGTCTATCGGTCGAAAACTGTGACACACCAAGGGAGAAATACATCCCAGTTGTTTTATACCTCATCGCCAAGTCGACTTTCGCTACAAGGAGGAAAAAAAAGTGGCTCGACCGGGACCCGAACACAGGGCCTCTTGTATATGATGCAAACACTTTACCGTCTCAGCTACCGAGCATGACTGGTGATTTCGAGCAAATAAAAGCTCTCGTGTTTGCCGTTGTTGATATATACATTCATTTGTCAAGGTCAAATCTTAAAAGTTAAGGTACCTACCTGGGTTACCTTAAATATTTAAGTATTTTCTTTGGTTAAGTATCGACTTAAACGAAAGAAATTCTTTGTAGTTCACTTTATATGATAGTTAAGTAAATACTTAGTTTAAGTAGGTACTTACAATTTAAGTACGCATTGTAATCCTGGGCCCAGTACTCTAAAGTATGGGTTTAAATGACAGTATAATAACTATGATAATTTTCATACGCCCACTGTTCCCTATCCCACATAGAGCAAAATACAGCGAAATTCCGCCATTAAGACCACCTAAAATTAAGACTAGTTTTGCTTTAAAAAGCTTATTTAGAAGGCTGCAGTTATTCTTCCTTCGTGTTTTTCACACGCCATGTCCTCTGGCCAGGGACCACCCTTGTGACCGCCCAAAAGCGGTCCCTAAGACCACACTTGAGCAGTCCCAAAGCCGCCTCCGGGACCGTCCAAAAGTGGTCCCTAAAACCGCCCTCTAACAGTCCCAAAGCTGGTCCCAATACAGGAATTCCACTGTACGTCTCTCTATGTCACTACCAAAACACGCCTACCCAACTCGCTAAAACATTCACCAACAAAAATAGACAATTTGCAGTTTGAGAAAATTTTAGCATTCCTTATATCCCGGTCACGAAACACGGACCGTGGGAACCAGCCAGACCCGCCTCGCGCTCCCGACGAGCACCCACAATCCACATCCCCGATCCGAGATGGGAGGAATAATGTACGTTCTCGTAAACACCAAACTCACTATTTAAAGTGTGGCACCGGGGGTCGAAATTGTGTAGGTGTGCCTTCGCAAAGCTAAACATAGTTCTCCCTCCGACCCGAGACAGACTTCGGGTGCCCGAAAGATCACCCAGACCCGCACCGAGTCCCAAGAGGAGACAAATAATTTCATGAAAGTGGAATTATGTTATTGCTCAGAGCGCAAATAATTGTAAGATTAAAAATTGTGATATTTTTCTTATTTCTGCTCAAAATATAGATTGTGGGTACTGATTGTGGGTACTCATTAGTTCCGCTCCGATGAGGCGGTTCTAACGACTACCCTCAATCTATAGTTTAGAGCGGAAATAAGAAAAATAAGGTGAGTGAGTGTTTGAGTTTTACGTCCCACCAACATACGGAGACGGGACCTCGGTGTAAAGACTCATCCGAAAGTCTGGAGAAGCCCAGGATCGATCCTGGGATCCCTAGTTTACAAGGCGAGTAGCGTACCCCCAACACCACGGAGACTTCTAAGAAAAATAAGGTATACGCCTGTAAACCCCAGTTTTTCTATATAAAAGTGGGGTTCAATGGGGTCAAAATTATATAGGCGTGTCTTCGTGATTAGAAAGCCGACACAAACTCCACCAAAAATAAAACTGCAAAAGCGGTTATCCATTGAAATAATAATAATTAATAATAAAAAACATAATCAGGTCATACCTGAAAAGTGCAAAAACCTACAATGAAAATAACTAACCACAAAAGCCATAACAAAAGCACCGAAATACCATGACAGTTATAAACAACAACAAAATCTCCGCCCAGGCATAAAAGTACACTAATAAACCGGCTGCATGATGCTTCCACGCAGAGCTGAAACCGACCCGCACACGAGTACTGGTAAACGGCTAAGAGGATCTAACCCTGCCCAGACAAAGCGGTGCGAGTCGGCCCGTCCATGATTATAAACGGTGGAGATGTCATTTCATCTCAATGTCGGGTAAAAGTCCCACAAAATTGGAAGCAACGTCTCCAAAATGACCTTTAAAGTGTTGATAAGGACTTTAAACCGCAAATCAAACAAAACCAAACAAATACTAATAAACTACAACAGAAGCACCGCCCTATGAATACAATGACAATGACAATGAAAACAAAACAAAAACAATACTAACAAGAGGCCATTGGGCCACAATGCTCACCAGAGCTCAGGGGGCCACTGCCCACTGGCAGCAATGTATTTTAATTAACCATGGAAGCCCCTGCAACCAAGGCTGCTACAGATAAATTTCGATCCAATCAGACTAGTGGCTTCAGAGGTCTGATCTCGCTTGAAGACAACAAATGACAATAGACAATTTCCCATCTGTGGCAACAAATAGGCCAAAAAGAACATTATTAAAGGAACATTTCTATGGCATTAATGTCATTTTTCAATTTTCCCCATTATAAGTCAATGGAAACTCTTAACTTGCCATAGCAAACAAACCAAAGAGCCAAATTTCATAAACCAGAGCTCAGGTGGGCACTGCCCAATGGAGCCCTGATTGGTGTCACTAAATGGGTCTTATAAAAAGGAACAGAGACATATATGGTTTAGCGGTGAGGATATGTATTGTTCCTGAGACGTAAGGCCTTTTAAGCAATGGAGGGATTCAGGCATGGCAGTTTCCAGAAAAGCCCAAGTTTGTTGTCACTGAATATGTCTTATCATAAAGATCAAGAATATATATGGTTAAATGGTGGGGATCTGAACTGTTTCTGAGATATGAGGCCCTTTTATTAAGTGAAAGTGAGAGAAATTGCCCCTGCGGACCCCCAGAGACCGGGTTGACTGAATGTGTCTAATAACAATGAACAAGAATATATGTGATTATAGGATGGGGTTTGAATGGTTTCTGTGATATATGGCCTATTATTAAGTGGAGTCTTATCATCAGGAACAAGAATATATATGGTTTAGGGGCGGGGATCTGAACTGTTTCTGAGATATATGGATTTTAATGAAGTAAAGGGATGGGGCATCCCCGTGGCACCCGGGGGGGGGGGGGGGGGGGCATGCTGGTGTCACTGTTTGCGTCTTATCATAAGGAACAAGAATACATATGGTTTAGGGGTGGGCTCTGAACAGTTTCTCAGATATATGGTCTTTTGTGAAATCGAGGGGTGGAGTGTGGCCCGGGCGTCCCTGGGGGGACCCCTAGGTTGGTGCCACCGAATGTGTCTTATCATAAGGAACAAGACTATATATGGTTTTGGGGTGGTGATCTGTAAGGTTTCTGGAATATTTAGCCTTTTATGAAGTGGAGGAGGTTGGGCATGGCCCCCGCACATCCCGGGGGACCCCCAAGTGGGTGTCACTGAATGCGAATTATCATAAGGGACGAGAATATATATGGTTTAGGGGTGGGGATCTGTAGGGTTACTAGGATATTGGACCTTTTATGAAGTAGAGGGGGTGGGGCATGGCCCCGGCACATCCCGGGGGCTCCAAGGGTGGTGTCGCTGAGTCCATCTTATCAGAAGGAACAAGAGTATATATGGTTTAGGGGTGGGGATCTCAATGGTTTCTGAGGTAAATGGCATTTTATGAAGTAGAGAGGGTGGGGCATGTCCCCGGCACATCCCGGGGGACCCCCAGGTTGTTGTCACGTAATGCATCTTAGCATAAGGAACAAAAATATATATAGTTTAGGGGTGGGGATCTGAATGGTTTTGAGATAAATGGCATTTTATGAAATAGAGGGGGCAGGGCATGTCCCCGGCACATCCCAGGGGACCCCCAGGTTGGTGTCACTTAATGCATCTTATCATAAGGAACAAGAATATGTATGGTTTAGGGGTTGGGATCTGTAAGGTTTCTGAGATATAAGGCATTTTATGAAGTGGAGGGGGCGGGGCATGGCCCATGCACAACCTAGGGGACCCTCAGGTTGACATAAAAGCATATGGCTGAGAGAAGTTTACTCAAGGAACATGTCTATGTAAGTTTTGTCAAACTATCTGCAATGACTTGGAAGTAAATGCCATTTTTCAGTTTTCCCCATTATAAGTCAATGGAAACTAAGTTGCCATAGCAACAAAACTAAAAGGCCAAATTTCATAAAAAAAAAACAAACAAACATAAAACCTGTAAAGGCAAATATGGTGAATATTTTCATAAAGTCTCAGCCTCCTAGAGCATATGGTTTCTGAGGAGATGATTTTTTAAGTATTTTTTTTTTCTATTTTTTGCATTTTGGTTTCCATGGCAACCAATAAAAATGAGCAGACGGCCTACAATCATACGGACGTAGATTGCCTATGGAACATTTCTATGAAAGTTTTGTCAAAATATCTGCAGAGACTTGGCAGTAAATGCCATTTTTCATTTTTCCCCATTATAAGTCTATGGAAACTACAAGTTGAAATGACCTAGACCTAAAACGGTTCCCCCAATAAATGCGCCTTATCGTAAGGAGCAAAAATATATCTTGTACTTTAGTACTGTATTCTGAATCGTTTGCAGGATAAAATGCATTCTCACTTTTCCAATACAAAAGCATATGTGTCAAAGTTTGACGTAGGCACAAAGAAGGTCAAGGTCAACCCAGGGTCACCATTTTAGCAATTTATGATCGGCCTACGTCCCAGATGCTATTTATCAAGTTTCGTGGAAATCTGCCCAGTGGTTCTGGAGAAGACTATTTATGAAGGGTTTTTACCATATATGGCTTGGCGGCTATTTTGGTCATGTGACCTGGACCTCATGAGCAAATTTTGGTTTCCCCATCCCATAGAGGCTCCATATGAAATTTGACTTCAATCGGCCCAACGGTTTCCGAGGAGAAGCAGTTCGAAAATTTTCACATTTTTCGCTTCGGCGAGGCTATACTAAATAGAATGCAATGTTTCGCAAGTTCGTTGGTTAGATCTCATTGATATCTATCAGTATGCCAAAAATTGTTTAAATATTCCAAGCGGTTAAGTCACTATCACCAATTTTCACAAACTTGTTACGGATTTTTCGCCTCGGCGAGGCTATACTAAATGGAATGTAATATTTCGCAAGTTCATTGGTTAGATCTCATTGATATCTATCAGTATGCCAAAAATTGTTTAAATATTCCAAGCGGTTAAGTCACTATCACCAATTTTCTCAAATGGGTTACGGACGGACAGACAGACAGACCATATATGGCTTCGCTACCATTTCTGTCATGTGACCTGGACCCCATGAGCAAATTTTGGTTTCCCCCATCCCATACAGGCTCCATATGAAATTTGACTTCAATCGGCACAACGGTTTCCGAGGAGAAGCAGTTCGAAAATTTTCACATTTTTCGCCTTGGCGAGGCTATACTAAATAGAATGTAATATTTCCAAGTTCATTGGTTAGATCTCATTGATATCTATCAGTATGCCAAAAATTGTTTAAATATTCCAAGCGGTTAAGTCACTATCACCAATTTTCACAAACGGGTTACGGATTTTTCGCCTCGGCGAGGCTATACTAAATGGAATGTAATATTTCGCAAGTTCATTGGTTAGATCTCATTGATACCTATCAGTATGCCAAAAATTGTTTAAATATTCCAAGCGGTTAAGTCACTATCACCAATTTTCACAAATGGGTTACGGACGGACCAACACATAGACCATATATGGCTTGGCGGCCATTTTGGTCATGTGACCTGGACCCCATGAGCAAATTTTGGTTTCCCCCATCCCATAGAGGCTCCATATGAAATTTGACTTCAATCGGCCAAACGGTTTCCGAGGAGAAGCAGTTAAAAAAATTTCACATTTTTCGCCTCGGCGAGGCTATACTAAATGGAATGTAATATTTCGCAAGTTCATTGGTTAGATCTCATTGATATCTATCAGTATGCCAAAAATTGTTTAAATATTCCAAGCGGTTAAGTCACTATCACCAATTTTCACAAACGGGTTACGGACGGACAGACAGACTGACAGAATGACAGACTGACAGAATGACAGACTGACACGGTGATTTTAGGGCACTTAGAAAATCAACCGACTTCAGTCGGTCGCTTTTTCTGCGGGTCGTGCAATAGTAACCAAACTAATGAGCCGATTTTCATAAAAAAAAAAAAAAAACGCCACAAACTTTCAATCCCCCAGGCCAAGTATGCTACAGATAAAATTTGGGTCCAATCCTTTGAAAATGTTGACGTCATAGGACAGACGACGACGACGACGACGGATAACTGCCTATCCTATAAGCTCCCCCGGAGCCTTCGGCTCTGGTGAGCTAAAAACAACAACAGAAGCACTGCCTAGGTTTTGTTTGTTTGTTTGATTTGAGGTTTAACGTCCTCGTCAACACTCTATATGTCATTTTGGAGACGTTGCTTCCAATTTTGTTGGAACTTTTACCCGACATTGAGATGAAATGTGAAATGACGGGGACGTTATACCTCAAATCAAACAAACAGAGCAGTTGGATCTCGTCATAGTTTGTGTATCCGAAACAGAAAGCAAGACAGTTTACAGACTTATTTGAAGACTGTTCACCGCTATTTCTATTTTGACTATATGACTGTTTTCATTCCAGTACATAAAGCAAACAGAGTAGAATGTGGCACCACTGTTTGCCTAACTCATGATGAAGTTCAGGTTTTAAGCTCACATGAGCACGAAGTGCTCATCATCAGTTGAGCTATTTTTATGGAACGCCAAAGCTGTCTGGAAGTAAGCGAAAAATTCCTGGTATGCTCTAACATATTTATATAGTACAAAACATCTTTATGTCCTGCTCACATTTTATTATATCCTGCATGATATTCATTATATGATGTATCACCTACATTATGTGTTGCAGAAACCTTATGATGTCCAGACAGCTTTGGCGTTCCATATATTTTGGTCGCTCAATGCGTGTCGTGTCGCGTCAGCACTTTCCTTTAAATGATGACTTTTCTTAAACGTTTGGGCCGATTTCATTCAAACTTCATGGAATAGGTTTTATAGGTGAGCCTTTACCGAAATAGCTGTGAAATAGCTATACAGCTAAACTGTTCTCATCACGTGAACAAGTCCGTGAAATGTACACCCCCTAAACCCCACTTTAAATAGAGAAAACTGGGGTTTACTGGGGTATACATTTTATTTCTTATTTCTGCTCCAAGACATAGGTTGTGGGTACTCGTTAGAACCTTCTAACGAGCACCCACAACCTATGTTAGGAGTAGAAATAAGAAAACTACCATAAATTTTCATCAGAAAAGTAGCCATTTTGAAGATGTGAAAAAATGCACTGTGTCGCACGGCTGTGCCAAGGTCGCCAGTGATAGAACTTATCTCCATCCATTGGAGACCAAATTCTATTTTTAGGAATGACTCCAAGTTGGTGCTGTAATGAACAAAATGGTAGCAAGAACAAATGCAATTGGCAAACTGTCAACATTCCATTGTGGTGAATGGTAAAATCAAAGCACTGAGAGTACTGGTGGGTCGAATGTCTCCGAGTGTAAATTTGGAACGAGGACTTACATTTAGACATTTAACCCTTAAATTCTTGTGCTGTAAGCAAACCATGTAGACCCTGATCACTGATCAGACGCTGCGTATTTTTTGGAGGCTCACCCTTAAAGTCCTGTACTGTAAGCAAACAGTGTAGACCCTGATCAGACGCCGCATTCTGATCTGGGTCTAAACTGTTTGCCAAGCCCAAACCACGATTCCAGCCCAGATGTTACAGATATCCCTTTTACGCAACACGCTGAACTAACTCTGCTATTTTCTATAAATAAGTTACATTGATTTCGATCACGTGGTCACGTGGACAACAGCACGAATTCAGTTTCTGCCCTTTATAACATTGGGTCGATTGTAAACCAATCGACCCAAAAAGTCTTTGGTCATTATCTTCCTTCCGCAGCAGTACGAAAACACACCGATTCAAATACATTGTAAATTTTACCGCCGAAAAACGAACATTGTCAGATAAAAATTGTGATTTTTTTCTAATTTCTGCTTTAAACCAGTGCTTCAGCTGAAGTGCACGACCCGCCGGATGCTTTTAGCTTTATGAGTGTTACCATATATGGGTATGGCGGCCATTTTGGTCATGTGACCTGGACCTAAAACGGTTCCCCCAATAAATGCGCCTTATCGTAAGGAGAAAAAATATATCTTATACTTTAGTACTTTATTCTGAATCGTTTGCAGGATAAACTGCATTCTCACTTTTCAAATACAAAAACATATGTGTCAAAGTTTGACCTAGGCACAAAGAAGGTCAAGGTCAACCCAGGGTCACCATTTTAGCAATTTATGATGGGCCTACGTCCCAGATGCTATTTATCAAGTTTCGTGGAAATCTGCCCAGTGGTTCTGGAGAAGACTATTTTTGAAGGGTTTTTACCATATACGGCTTGGCGGCCATTTTGGTCATGTGACCAGGACCCCATGAGCAAATTTTGATTTCCCCATCCCATACAGGCTCCATATGAAATTTGACTTCAATCGGCCCAACGGTTTCCGAAAGGAAGCAGTTCGAAAATGTTCACATTTTTCGCCTCGGTGAGGCTATATTAAATGGAATGTAATATTTCGCAAGTTCATTGGTTAGATCTCATTGATATCTATCAGTATGCCAAAAATTGTTTAAATATTCCAAGCGGTTAAGTCACTATCACCAATTTTCACAAACGCGTTACGAACGGACGTACAGACAGACCATATATGGCTTGGCGACAGTTTTGGTCATGTGACCTGGACCCCATGAGCAAATTTTGTTTTCCCCCATCCCACAGAGGCTCCATATGAAATTTGACTTCAATCGGTCCAACGGTTTCCGAGGAGAAGCAGTTCGAAAATTTTCACATTTTTCGCCTCGGCGAGGCTGTACGAAATGGAATGTAATATTTCGCAAGTTCATTGGTTAGATCTCATTGATATCTATCGGTATGCCAAAAATTGTTTAAATATTCCAAGCGGTTAAGTCACTATCACCAATTTTCACAAACGGGTTACGGACTTTCAGACAGACAGACCATATATGGCTTGGCGGCCATTTTGGTCACGTGACCTGGACCCCATGAGCAAATTTTGGTTTTCCCTATCCCATAGAGGCTCCATATGAAATTTGACTTCAATCGGCCTAACGGTTTCCGAGGAGAAGCAGTTTGAAAATTTTCACATTTTTCGCCTCGGCGAGGCTATACTAAATGGAATGTAATATTTCGCAAGTTCATTGGTTAGATCTCATTGATATCTATCAGTATGCCAAAAAGTGTTTAAATATTCTAAGCGGTTATGTCACTATCACCAATTTTCACAAACGAGTTACGGACGGACAGACTGACAGACTGACAGAATGACCGAATGACAGAATGACACGGTGATTTTAGGGCACTCTTAGAAATCAACCGACTTCAGTCGGTCGCTTTTTCCGCGGGTCGTGCAATATGAACTGAAGGTACACGTTAGAACCGCCTCATAAACCCCAGATGTACTATATAAAATTGGGGTTCAAGGGGGGTCAAAATATAAGGGCGAGTTTCCGTGATGGATTCAAGAAGGGCAGTCGTCATTTTCGGAAGAAAGAATATACTGGTTAACGGCTTACGTTTTAGCCTGCCGAGGTTTTTAACAACACGTCAACCTTTGTGTCGTCTCCCAGAAAAAAGAAGATATAGTAGAAAAGAGGAGAATGAATGGATAACTTATATAGTTCGAACAAATTGACCTGAGACTGGTGAACTCTATTAATTTAATTTCACACCCGACTGAATGTATGTATTTATCTTCGCCGTCTCCCCAAAATGGCGATATTGTTATTCAATACATAGTGATCGGTAAATGGGTCGCAATTCACGAGATGTCGAAAATTCACGAGGAGTTTACGAAAACCGACGTATTAGGCGATAGCAATGACTAATTTATTCATAAATGTCAGTCTCATGTCAAATTGTTCGAACTATAGAAAAAGAAGAAATAACACCATTCCCCTTATCTACCCTTACCTGCTGCAAGTAAAACCGGCCTTGTCCAACTGTAAGCCAATATCAGTTGGACGCCCCAGTGATGAAAAATACACATCGCCTTTGCCTCACCCAACCACCCCTTAGCCTGCCGAGAAAAAGTGTGGTTAGGATCGTTTTGACCTAAATGACGTGAATCGGGCAATTAAATTGAAAACAATCAAATGGTTCTCCTAAACTAACTGCATTGGAATGTTGCCTGCGCGACTGTTTATATGTACCAACATACGTAGCTAAAATGGTTTTGCCACGGTGAACAAGATGGCTGCCAGAGCTCAGAGTTAAATAATATGGGGCGCCGTTTTACTATTTAATCCGTATTTATAGATATCCATAAATCGAATTATGTGTAAATTCCGATTGGACCCCACATTCTGCAGCATCTGACTCAAAATTTCCTGTACTATAAGTAACAAAGTAGACTTTGATCAGACAGAGGCCATATTCTGTGGCATCTGTTCTAGGTCTACACTGTTTTGTCAACCTCAACCCCTAATATGGAAAATGGCAGAACCTATACAAACAATGTAGGCCCAGATCAGACGTCAAGTTCTGCAGCATCTGATCTGGGCCTTCACTGTTTGCCAATCCCGGGTTGCCAGTATCCCATTCTAAGTTTTCGGCACAAACTGGGTTAAAATGATGTAATTTATTCCTATAAATTCACAAACTGAATGTAAGTGTAAATCTTGATCAGATGGCTATCTGATCAGAATCTACATTGTTTGAAAGATAAGGCATATCCAGGCTCAGCAGGGCAAGGGTTAATTTGTTGGTTTGTGTTGAGCTTTACATCCATGTCAACACTATTTAAACATGCCAATACTATATACCAGCTTGATTCTTTTCTGTGCCTTGGCTCAGAGTTCATTTATTAATACTGTAATTAAATCTCTATCAGTGTATCTTGCATCACTGTTGTGTCCAACTGATATTGGCTCACAGTTGGACAAGGCCTACTATCCTTGCTGCAAGTATGGGTAGAGGGGGTAATGTTATTTCTTCTGTTTCTATATATACTTCTTTCCATTCATTTGCCTCTTATCCTCTGTCCCTCACTTTCATATCCTCTACTATCTCTCCTACCTCTTTTCTCCGTTTCTCTGAGGACCAAAAAAATGACCCACAAGGGTTGACGTGTCATTAAACACAAAACAATCAATCAGTCAAATCTTTAGTTCATAGAACTGTAAATATGGTGGGTATTTAGTGGTACATTAGCTAAAGTCTCCCTTATTTTTCGATAAAAATGTATGGTGTGTATACTTTCATTAAGAGCAAGGTGGTTCTAATAAATACCCACAACATATGTTTTATTGATAAGGAAAATTATCCTTTAACTATCAACATATACCCACCTTATCTACATCACTCCATCCAAAATAAACAGTTGTTTGGTGCTGATTCTGTATACTGCAGCGCAGATCCTTAAGCCACCTATATTATTTTCAAGAGCCTAGTAGTTATCTAGCCCATGTTTGCAGCTCTGTTTATAACTAGGTCAAACACCTGGGTCCTAACCTCTAAGTGACTTCTATTATACAATGAGAGCCAGAGTCACTGTACAATTTAATATATATACCTTCTGGCATAACAATATTAGTCACTTCACAGTTTGTTTTGAGTCCTACTGATTCATACCATATTATGCAAGCAGTGACAGAGCTATGTATAATAGTCTATCTTCAACTGCCTGTTGATCTTTTGACAGGTCAAAAACCTTGTTGTTTTTATATAAATGTACAATTTCAAAGAGTGATTAAGATGTTTCTGTTTAACCCTTCTTCTGCTTTGCGTTGGCTGGTTACTTTAAAATCATTATTGCAAACAGTGTTGATCCAGATCAGACTGGTCCTCTTATGCCCTTTTTGTTTAAATTGAGATTTAACGTCCCAGTCAACACTATTTAGGTCATTTTGAAGATGTTGTATCCAGTTTTGTTGGAATTTTACCAAACACTGAGAAGACATCTCAAGCCCTGCCACCCAATGAATCCAATATTGTTCATGTGCATAGATGGTCCAAATTGTACCAACTTGCCTGAGCAGGCTAGACCTAAAATAATTATATCCAACAGCCATTGTGTTCAGCAAGGGAAACCATTTTAGCAGCTTTGGTAAAAGGTCACCCAAGGAACATTTCTGTGAAATTATTTTGAAATCGGGACATTGGCCTACGAGGAGTTGTCGTTTAAAAGTTTTTCTATTTTTAGCTCTGGCGGCCATTTTGTTCAGCAAAACGAAACCGTTTTAGCAATTTTGGTAGGGGGTCAGACAAGGACCCACTCTTTGAAATTATTTTGAAACCGGACCATTGGCCTAGGAATAAAAGGGTTTTTTTTCTATTTTAGCTCTGGCGGCCATTTTGTTCAGCCATGCAGAACCATTTTAGCAATTTTGGTAGAGGGTCACCCGAGGAACATTTCTGTGAAATGATTTTGAAATCCGGCCATTGGCTTAGGAGGTGATATCGTCTTAAGGTTTTTCTATTTTAGATGTGGCGGCAATTTTGTTCAGCAGAGCGGAACTATTTTAGCAATTTTGGTAGAGGGTCACCCAAGGAACATTTCTGTGAAATTGTTTTGAAATCGGGACATTGGCCTAGGAGGAGATGTCGTTTAAAGGTTTTACTATTTTTAGCTCTGGCAGCCATTTTGTTCAGCGGAGCAGAACCATTTTAGCAATTTTGGTAGCGGGTCACCAGAGAAACATTTCTGTGAAATAATTTTGAAATCCGGCCATTTGCCTAGGAGGAGATGTCATTTAAAGAAATTGTTGACGGACAGACGGACGGACGACGGACACAAAGCCATAACAATAGCTAACCTTGAGCACTTTGTGCTCAGGTGAGCTAAAAATAAGGATTACCCCTCTAAACCCCAGTTTTACTATATAAACGTGGGGTTCAAGGGGGTCAAAACTCTATAGGCATGTTTTCCTGATGCCTGTCCAGCAACCATGACCAGCAAGAGTCTTGAAAAATTCGGAACCGCAACGGCAGTGTAGTGAGTGATAATACTCGGAGCAGACTGCGCATCTTCTGTTCGCAATTGTTGAATTTAATTTTCGAGGGCTTAGACATAATCTCACTATACATCTACAGCTCGATGGCGGGACCACCGATGGTTCGTCCACTATGGCTCATTACGAAAACATGCCTATACAAATGCATTATAAACTTTACTGCGTAAAACATGAATATTTTAAAATGAAAAAAAATGTGATATTTTTCTTATTTCTGCTCAAAATATAGACTGTGGGTACTCGTTAGAACCGCCTCATTGAGGCGGTTCTAACGAGTATCCGCAATCTATATTTTAGAGCAGGAATAAGAAAACTAAGGTTTACCCCTGTAAACGCCAGTTTTACTATATAAAAGTGGGGTTCAAGGGGGTCAAAATTATAAAGGCGTGTTTTCGTGATGTCTCTCGAATCCAGCTGTACAAGAGGGTCAAGACAGCGCGAATCGCTCACCTGACTTGAAGGTGGGACATAGCTATAGACGTGATGTAGATTATTGGCTTGATTTCTGTATTTGTTTGTTTGTTTGATTTGAGGTTTAACGTCCCCGTCAACACTGTAAAGGTCATTTTGGAGACGTTGCTTCCAATTTTGTGGGAATTCTACCCGATATTGAGATGAAATGACATCTCAAGCCCTATCGCCCAATGAAATCAATAGGGTTTATAAGCATGGACGGTCCGATTCGTGCGCACCGCTTTGCCTCTAAGCGGTTTACCAGAACTCGTTTGCGGGTCGGATTCAGCTTTGCGTGGAAGTATCATGCAGCCCATATATTTCTTCAAGCCCCGATGGGCGGGGGCCGGAAGTCTGTATTTAGAACTGGCTACCGCCAGCCATACTATTTAATTTAGTTACTTTTGTGGGGTTGTCACCAACGCAACTGTCTTGTGAATATAGGCATTATAGGACACATCAGCAGGCCTCATACTGACCATGCTTTTCCATGCCTGAAAGGCCTGATTTTGCAGCCTTAGCCCTTATCCTGATGAACACGACAACCATAACCTTTGCAAACAGTGTAGAAGAAGCCATCTGATCAGGATCTACACTGTTTGTAATGCAGTTTCTGAAATGAACAAGTTCATTATATCAAGCAATATGATTGGTGAATAGTCAGAAATCGGTGTGACCGAATAATCTTATTCAGCAGGATAAGGGTTAAATAGTCATTTTATATAGTCATATTAAACAGAATATAGGAAGAAAAATCAAACTTTAAAAGCCTGAAACCAAGAAAAAATCAAGCTCTTAAAGCCTGAAATCCTGCAAATGCCTGAAAAATATGAGACCCACATCAGTGACCCTCTGATAGTGGAATAAGCTGACCAAAGGTTTAAGCCGCACTTATTTTATGGGGCGCCGTTTTACTATTTAATCCGTATTTATAGATATCCATAATTTTTTTTTTTTTTTGGTTTGGGTTTTACGGCCCTTTCAAGATTATTTCACTCATATCGAGCCGATCGTTAATCATAGGTGGGCGAAAACCGGAGTACCCGGAGAAAAACCACCTGACCTTCCGTTGCAGAACTTGGCGTCTCACACGTGACCCGAGCGAGGCTCGAACCCACGGCGGTGAGAGACCTAACGACTAAGAGTCAGCGCTCTTATCCATTAGGCCACGGAGGCCCGTTTGATATCCATAATTATTTATGGATATCCATAATTGGAATTATGGATATCCATAATTCGAATTATGGATATCCATTATTATTTATGGATATCCATAATAATTTATGGATATCCATAATTCGAATTATTGATATCCATAATTCGAATTACGGATATCCATAAATCGAACTGAATTAATGATATCCATAAATCGAATAATGGATATCCATTATATCCATTATTCGATTTATTGATATCCATAAATCGAATTATGGATATCCATTATTCGGCTGATTTATGGATATCCATAAATCAAATTATGGATATCCATAAATCGAACTAGAGCTGTCAGTGAAACTGACCAGGGCCCCGGCAGCGCTATCAGAGGAGTAGGAAAATTTGTGGACGGACAGACGGACAGACAGACAGACGGACGGACAGAGTGATTACTATAGGGCACCCACATTTTCAGTGCGGGGCCCTAATAAGAAAGTTATGGAGGAATAATAAAAAGATTTGTGGACGGACAGACGGACAGACAGACAGACAGACAGACAGACAGACAGACAGACAGACAGACAGACAGACAGACAGACGGACGGACAGAGTGATTACTATAGGGCACCCACACTCACGTGTGACACTTCGTCACATTATGGTTAACATTTCTGCCAAGTAATATTTAAATCCATCCAGGAATAATAACAAAGTTATTAATTGGACACAGGAAAGACCCTTTTTTGACCTTTAACCTCTAAGTATGACCTTGACCTTTGAGGTACCGCGTGTGACACTTCGTCACTTTCTGCTAAGTAATATTTAAATCCATCCAGGAATAATAACAAAGTTATTAATTGGACACAGGAAAGACCCTTTTTTGACCTTTAACCTCTAAGTATGACCTTGACCTTTGAGGTACGGACCTGAGTCTTGCGCGCAACACTCCATCACATTATGGTTAACATTTCTGCCAAGTAATATTTAAATCCATCCAGGAATAAGAAAGTTATGGAGGATAAAAAAATTTGTGGACGGACAGACGGACAGACAGACAGACAGAGTGATTACTATAGGGCACCCACACTTTCAGTGCGGGGGCCTAATTATGGATATCCATACATCGATTTATGGATATCATTTATTTAAATCGAAATATGGATATCCATAAACCGAAATATGTATAGCCTTAATTCGAATTATGGATGTCCATAAATCGAATTATGGATATCCATAATTCTCCTCTGCAAATAAACATAATGAATAATGTCTGCTCCCTTTGCAAAACAAAAGGCAGCAGCAACAACAAAAAAAAAAAAACTCGACTATTTCGTCGGGTTTCCGATTTAGGTGTGTAATAAATCCAGGGCGGAGGTGGGGGTAATGTAGGGTAGGCTTAGTGGTGGTCTATGGTGTGGCAGAGATATGTTTAGTTTGATACGAGGTTTAACGTCCCCTTCAATACTATTTCATTTTGGAGACGTTGGTTCCAGTTATGTTGGGCTTAATGCCTTCATTGAGATGAAATAACATCCCATTGACTCGTACGACTTCGTTTGGACAGGCTTAGACCTTCTAAACAGTTTACCAGTACTCTCAGCTCATGCAGCCAAATCTTTGTTTGCTTGTTTGTTTGTGTCGGGGTTTAACGGCCAGCCAACACTATTTTAGGTCATTTTGAGCCGGTCAGTTTACCGATCTACACTTTTCCTGGGCAGGCCTATACGTAAACGGTTAACCAGTACAATGCACATTCTTTCGCCAGAAACGGACAACTGTCCTTCTTGAATCAGCGGAAGGGAGAGAATGACCGTAGAAAATATTCCAAGATCAATCTCCACGAATGAAAGTTGCCGACCCCGGCAGGTATCAAACCCGCGTTCTCCTGATCACAAGTCAGACGCGCGTCCGACTGAGCTACCGGGTCCGGCGCAGCCAAATCTATTTCTCCAAACCCCAATGAGCGGGAGCCAGGAGATATATCTGAATCTGCCTGGTACTCCATACAGCTCAAGTAGAGATTTATTATGGATATATTCTAATACTTTATATAACGACCATGTGCATTTTTCTCCAGAAAGCATGCACGGATTGCCTGTTTGGATCATTATAATCTTACGTCCGACTTTTAGTGTCCTTTGGTGGGCAGTCCTCATAAAGGTGATTCCAGAGGGACCGGATGCGTGGGTCGGAATATCCAGATCTTACGACTCATTCCGATATTTAACTGCACTGGACTGGAAACAGTCATATAGTCAAAATAAAAATAGTCTTCAAATAAGTCTGTAAACTGTCTTGCTTTCTGTTTCGGATACACAAACTATGACGAGATCCAACTGATCTGTTTGTTTGTTTTATTCGAGGTTTAACGTCCCCATCATTTCACATTTCATCTCAATGTCGGGTAACAGTCCCACAAAATTGGAAGCAACGTCTCCAAAATGACCTATACAGTGTTGACGAGGACGTTAAACCTCAAATCAAACAAACAAATAAAACCTAGGCAGTGCTTCTGTTGTTGTGTTTAGCTCACCAGAGCCGAAGGCTCCGGGGGAGCTTATAGGATAGGCAGTTGTCTATCGTCGTCGTCGTTGTCTGTCCTATGACGTCAATATTTTCAAAGGACATCTCCTCTGAAGCCACTGGGCCGATTTGGCCCAAATTTTATCTGAAGCATCCTTGGGCTGGGGGATTGAAAGTTTGTGATTTTTATGAAAATCGGCTCATTAGTTTGGTTTCTATGGCAACTTGTAGTTTCCATAAACTTATAAGGGGGACAATTGAAAAATGGCATTTACTGCCAAGTCTCTGCAGATATTTTGACAAAACTTTCATAGAAATGTTCCATAGGCAATCTACTATCTGCCGTATGATTTTAGGCCGTCTGCTCATTTTTATTGGTTGCCATGGAAACCAAAATGCAAAAAATATAAAAAAAATACCTAAAAAATCATCTCCTCAGAAACCATATGCTCTAGGAGGCTGAAACTTTTTGAAAATATTCACCATATTTGCCTTTACAGGTTTTATGTTTTTTTGTTTTTTTTTTATGAAATTTGGCCTTTTAGTTTTGTTGCTTTAGCAACTTAGAGTTTCCATTGATTTATAATGGGGAAAACTGAAAAATGGCATTTACTGCCAAGTCATTGCAGATATTTTGACAAAACTTACATAGACATGTTCCTTGAGTAAACTTCTCTCAGCCATATGCTTTTATGTCAACCTGGGGATCCCCTAGGTTGTGCCGGGGCCATGCCCCGCCCCCTCCACTTCATAAAATGCCTTATATCTCAGAAACCTTACAGATCCCAACCCCTAAACCATATATATTCTTGTTCCTTATGATAAGATGCATTACGTGACACCAACCTGGGGGTCCCCTGGGATGTGCCGGGGACATTCCCTGCCCCCTCTATTTCATAAAATGCCATTTATCACAGAAACCATTCGATCCCCACCCCTAAACTATATATATTCTTGTTCCTTATGCTAAGATGCATTAAGTGACACCAACCTGGCTGTCCCCCGGGATGTGCCGGGGCCATGCCCTACCCTTCTTACTTCATAAAAGGCCCAATATCCCAGAAACCTTACAGATCCCCACCCCTAAACCATATATATTCTCGTTCCTTATGATAATTCGCATTCAGTGACACCAACTTGGGGGTCCCCCGGTATGTGCGGGGGCCATGCCCAACCCCCTCCACTTCATAAAAGGCTAAATATTCCAGAAACCTTACAGATCCCCACCCCAAGACCATATATATTCTTGTTCCTTATGATAAGACACATTCAGTGACACCAACCAAGGGGTCACCCAGGGTGCGCCCGGCCCCCACTCCACCCCTCGGCTTCACAAAAGACCATATATCTGAGAAACTATTCAGAGCCCACCCCTAAACCGTATATATTCTTGTTCCTTATGATAAGACGCAAACAGTGACACCAGTATGGGGGTCCCCCCCCCCGGGGTGCCACGGGCATGCCCCACCCTTTTACTTCATTAAGATCCATATATCTCAGAAACAGTTCAGATCCCCACCCCTAAACCATATATATTCTTGTTCCTGATGATAAGACTCCAATTAATAGTAGGCCATATATCTAAGAAACCATTCAAATCCCCATCCTATAATCACATATATTCTTGTTCATTGTTATTAGACACATTCAGTCAACCCTGTCTTGTGGGGTCCGCAGGGGCCATTTCTCTCCCTTCCACTTAATAAAAGGGCCTCATATCTCAGAAACAGTTCAGATACCCACCATTTAACCATATATATTCTTGATCTTTATGATAAGACATTTTCAGTGACAACAAACTTGGGCTTTTCTGGGAACTGCCATGCCGGAATCCCTCCATTGCTTAAAAGGCCTTACGTCTCAGGAACAATACATTTCCCCACCGCTAAACCATATATGTCTCTGTTCCTTTTTATAAGACCCATTTAGTGACACCAATCAGGGCTCCATTGGGCAGTGCCAACCTGAGCTCTGGTTTATGAAATGTGGCTCTTTGGTTTGTTTGCTATGGCAAGTTAAGAGTTTCGTTTGACTTATAATGGGGAAAATTGAAAAATGACATTAATGCCATAGAAATGTTCCTTTAATAATGACTTTTTCTTAGAAGTCTCCGTGGTGTATTGGTTACGCTACTCGCCTTGTAAACCAGGGATCCCAGGATCGATCCTGGGCTTCTCCAGACTTTCGGATGAGTCTTTAAACCGAGGTCCCGTCTCCGTATGTTGGTGGGACGTAAAACTCAAACACTCACTCACCTTATTTTTCTTATTTCCGCTCTAAACTATAGATTGAGGGTACTCGTTAGAACCGCCTCATCGGGGCGGAACTAACGAGTACCCACAATCAGTACCCACAATCTATATTTTGATTAGAAATAAGAAAAATATCACAATTTTTAATCTTACAATTATTTGCGCTCTGAGCAATAACATAATTGCACTTTCATTAAATTATTTGTCTCCGCTTGGGACTCGGTGTGGGCTCTGGGTGATCTTTCGGGCACCCGAAGTCTGTCTCGGGTCGGAGGGAGAATTATGTTTAGCTTTGCGAAGGCACACCTACACAATTTCGACCCCCGGTGCCACACTTTAAATAGTGAGTTTGGGGTTTACGAGAACGTACATTATTCCTCCCATCTCGGCTCGGGGATGTGGATTGTGGGTGCTCGTCGGGAGCGCGAGGCGGGTCTGGCTGGTTCCCACGGTCCGTGTTTCGTGACCGGGATATAAGGAATGCTAAAATTTTCTAAAAACTGCAATTTGTCTATTTTTTTGGTGAATGTTTTAGCGAGTTGGGTAGGCGTGTTTTGTTAGTGACATAGAGAGACGTACAGTGGAATTCCTGTATTGGGACCAGCTTTGGAACTGTTAGAGGGCGGTCTTAGGGACTACTTTTGGATGGTCCCAGAGGCGGCTTTGGGACTGCTCAAGTGTGACCCTGGCCAGAGGACATGGCGTGTGAAAAACACGAAGGAAGAATAACTGCAGCCTACTAAATAAGCTTTTTAAAGCAAAAATAGTCTTAATTTTAGGTGGTCTTAATGGCGGAATTTCGCTGTATTTTGCTCTATGTGGGATAGGGAACAGTGGGCGTATGAAAATTATCATAGTTATTATACTGTCATTTAAACGCATACTTTAGAGTACTGGGCCCAGGATTACAATGCGTACATAAATTTTAAGTACCTACTTAAACTAAGTATTTACTTAACTATCATATAAAGTGAACTACAAAGAATTTCTTTCGTTTAAGTCGATACTTAACCAAAGAAAATACTTAAATATTTAAGGTAACCCAGGTAGGTACCTTAACTTTTAAGATTTGACCTTGACACATGAATGCATATATCAACAACGGCAAACACGAGAGCTTTTATTTGCTCAAAATCACCAGTCATGCTCGGTAGCTGAGACGGTAAAGTGTTTGCATCATATACAAGAGGCCCTGTGTTCGGGTCCCGGTCGAGCCACTTTTTTCCTCCTTGTAGCGCAAGTCGACTTGGCGATGAGGTATAAAACAACTGGGATGTATTTCTCCCTTGGTGTGTCACAGTTTTCGACCGATAGACCTGTATAAAAACTTCCCTTTACATAATACTGTATAATACTGGTAACAAGGCAACAATTTATTGTTTGGTGTAGGAAGGTTCTTACAAGCGAAAGGGAGTCTTAAACGACTTGGTTGTTATTGTTTATGTGTATGTATGTAGGCGTGTGTATGTTTGATTGATTGATTTAAGAAATGAAATTTATTTTTCTGCAGTTCATGGAAGTATGAACGCAGTTTGTCGCGTGCAAAGTAAAATGAACCCCTTGCTAGCGACCCACTGTCGTTCATAATTTCATGAAAAGCAGAAAAATTAAGTTTATTTTTTATATTTACATCATTTGCCCCTCATCACTGGGCGAAAACAAGCTTGTAGGGCAAACTTTTAAAGCTGAAAAACATTTACACGCTGTTTTTCTACAAACAGCGGAGCAGCGTTGACGTCATCAACGCCCGTAGAGAACAATGGTTTAGAATGACGTCATTTAACGTCACTGAAAATCATGTGATTCGATGCGTTAATGGAAGTATGAACGCAATTGTTTTCTATAGGTTTACATTAGACTTTACAATGGAAATGTAAAATATTTGATGTTGAATGTCCCCGTCAACTATATACAGGTCATTTTGGAGACGTTGCTCCTATTTTGTTGGACTTTTACCCGACATTGAGATGAAATGACTTCTCAGGCCTGTCGCCCAATGAAACCAATAGGGTTTATAAGCATGGACGGTCCGACTCGCGCCGCTTTTCCTGGGCATGCCATAGGGGCTTGAATCATGAAAAAAAGGAAGAAGAAAAAAAAAAAAGATTCAAGTCCCTATGGGCAGGCTTAGATCCACTAAGTGGGTGACCAGTACTCGTGTGCGGTCGGATTCAGCTCTGCGTGGAAGCGTCATGCAGCCAATTTATTTCTTCAAGCCCCGATGGGTTAGCGGGGTCGACAGGTTTGTGTGTCGGGGGGGGGGGGGGGGGCGGGAAGGCTGGTCTATATCACTTTTGTCTTGTCTGTTATTTAAAAACTGATCCTGTGGCACAGCGGGTCCATGTTCCTAGGCTTATACACGTCCAGCTACTTTTACACATACAATGTTCACAACCATCATATGGCGTCTTTATATTCAGTGCCATGAAATAGTATGACGCCTCGTGCATTTATTTTTCTGCTGTTCATGAAAGTATGAACGAACAGGGTCGCCTGCAAAGTAAATGAACTCCGAAGGGGTTCATATAAACTTTGCTAGCGACCCGCTGTCGTTCATACCTTCATGAACATCGAAAAAATATTTCTTATATTCACATTCTTTTTTCCTCACTTATAAGGCAAACTGTTAAAGCTGAAAAACATTTACACGCAGTTATCTATAAAGAGCGGAACGCCCAATGAGATCATAGAGAACCATGGTTTAGACGGGCGTCACTTGACGTCATGGAAAATCATATGCCTCGATGCGTTCATGAAAGTATGAACAACATTGTTTTCTATAGGTTTATAGAACACTGACCGTTCCAAGGCGGTTCTTCTGTGGCGGTTTATTTATGTTGTTGTTTGTTATTTACTGTGTGTATCACTTGTGTATTTTTATTTTGGATGGCCATATGGCCATTTTGTGGGAAAGTGACTGTCCTTATGGCCTTCCTTTGTTTAGGTTTCCATTATGGTCTGGTCGCTTAATGTTTGTGTTTCTTTCCCTTTGGTGTCTTTGATGGGTGGAGTAAGTTAATTGTATCGATTCCTGATCTTTGTTTTACTTCTACTTTACAATAGTCTTTACACTTGAAATGTAAATAATTAATATTTTGGCGTGAACAACTGTAACGTATGTCAGCGATGTACATTTGCTGGACAAATGGTCATAGTAAAGGCAATAAAATCCAATTTAAAATCCAATTCGAAGGCCCGTTTCGTAACTTTCATATGAAAGAACCATTTGTGTAAGATTTGCGATATCAAAATTAATTAAATACAAAGAAGTTTTTTTTTTTTTGGGGGGGGGGGGGGGGTGGGGGGGGGTTGATTTGAGATTCATCCTCGCAACACTATTTAGGTTTGATTTTGGAAGTGTTACTTTCAATTTTGTCGGACTTTTACCCGACATTGAGATGAAATTACATCTCAAGCCCTGTCGCCCATTCAAACTCGTATATGCATGGACGGCCCGACTTGCACCACTTTGCCTGGGAAGGGTTAAGCCTTCTTAGTGGTTTACTGGAGGTCGCGTGTGGTCGGCTTGTGCTGGTTGGGTGAGGCAAGGTGACGAGTATCTTGCGTCACTGGGGTGTCCAACTGATATTGGCCACAACCAATCATATGCTTCTTCTCCTTGCCTTGAAATGCTAAATAAAAATAAGTTTGAGGCGTACCACCTCACTTGTTTGTTTTGTTTGATTTGAGTTTTTACGTCCCCGTCAACACTGTAAAGGTCATTTTGGAGACGTTGCTTCCAATTTTGTGGGACTTTTACCCGACATCGAGATGTGAAATGACATCTCAAGCCCTGCCGCCCAATGAAACCAATAGGGTTTATATTCTCGCACCGCTTTGCCTGGGCAGGCTTAGATCCTCTAAACGGATTACCACTACCCGTGTGCGAGTCAATTTCAGCTCTGCGTGGAATCATCAAGCAGCCCCTCTATTTATTCAAGCCTCGATGGGCGGGGGCCGTCCACCTCCCTTGTAATTGTTTGATTTGAGGTTTAACGTCCCCGTCAACACTGTAAAGGTCATTTTGGAGACGTTGCTTCCAATTTTGTGGGACTTTTACCCGACATTGAGATGAAATGACATCTCAAGACCTGTCGTCCAGTGAAACCAATAGGGTTTATTAGCATGGACGGTCCGCCTCGCACCGCGGTTCCTGGACAGGCCTAGATCCTCTAAGCGGTTTACCAGTACTAGTGTGCGGGCCGGATTCTGCTCTGCGTGGAAGCATCATGCAGCCCATATATTTCTTCGAACCCCTATGGGCGGGGTCGACGCCTTGTAAGCTTGTGCATGTGAGTGATTGAGTGTGTTTGTGAGGTGAGTGAGTGAGCGCTTTATGCCTCATCAGCTGTAAGGTTATACGCAGATAAGGACCTCATTCATAAAAAAGACGCGGCAATCCGAGATGGAATGTACAGAGATTTTATATCCCATTTTTCATTTTTTTTTCCTTTGTTTTACTCCGACTGGAGCTACGGTTTTTCTCCGTGTTCACACTGGTAAAGGCAAGCGCGCAGGGTAAGGAACAAACACACCGGATAAGGAAAATTTTCCGCTCAGGATAATAAAGAAAATGGCGGAATGGGTATCACATGTGCAGGTTTGTTGTTGTTCTAGATCTCGTGCTATGGTTACTAATCAATACGGCTGCTCACATTAGCTTCACGGAAGACACATATTATTCACAAATTTATCTTCGATGGTCCGAATTCGACAGTTACATCCAGTCAAACGGAGAACCGGACACAGTGGAGCTACTCCACCGCGAAATCTCATTATTTTACATGAAACGCTCTTCTGGGAAGATGGCATGCGCTATTTTGTTGGTTGTAGACATTTGTTTGTTTGATTTGAGGTTTAACGTCCCCGTCAACACTGTAAAGGTCATTTTGGAGACGTTGCTTCCAATTTTGTGGGACTTTTACCCGACATTGAGATGAAATGACATCTCAAGCCCTGTCGTCCAATAAACCAATAGGGTTTATTAGCATGGACGGTCCGCCTCCCACCGCGGTTCCTGGACAGGCTTAGATCCCCTAAGCGGTTTACCAGTACTAGTGTGCGGGCTGGATTCAGCTCTGCGTGGAAGCATCATGCAGCCCATATATTTCTTCAAGCCCCTATGGGCGGGGGCCGTGGTTGTAGACATACACATGATAACTCGGATAGTTGCAAATACGATTTAAGAAAAAATTGAAATTAGAAGGCCCACAGTGAGAAATCCTAGTTCAATTTTCAATACAACGCCTACGGGCAAGGAAATGGGTACAACGCATGTGATAAGACACAAAATTTTCCGGGGAAAATGGTTGTTGTATGGTCGTAGCACTAGTAAATTTCCATCTCAGATTAGGTTTCCCGATATTAATAATTAGTCCTACATAGTTTAAAGCACCAATTGTGATCTTTAGGAAACGTCCAAAGTTTGTGTGCATTGTCTTGGCATGTGCATTGCTATGGTTCTAGCAATATAATCATCCCCTATGGGGGATAGATGGATTGGGTTCATCGCGATCATGAATTAGAGAAATGATGTTTTTGTCCATGCAGTATTTCTGGTAGAAAATTGTATCCTTGTTCTTTTGGCTGAAAATAAGGTAGATAACTTCGCCAAATTCGTGAGATATACCTATTACATGGTCATTAAAGGGCCTGATATGATTTTGCTTCTTTTTGACCCTCACTCAAATCCTCTTCAGTGTGCGACGTTCACTTGCTAACAGGCTTCGTTAATGGAAACATACACAGAAACGAGTTGTTTCGTCTTCAAGTATTTTCAGAATAACTTGACGTTTGATGTGTCTGTATTGAGTTAATAAATTATGACGAAAATAATAAGAAAAGTGTTATAAAAGAATACCCCTTCAAAAGAATAAGACAATAGAAAGTGCCCTTAGAAACCCTGTTTCAATTGGCGCATTAATATATCAGGTAGCACTGCTCATCGTACACTAAGTGAGTCGTATCTTGTTACCCCATCCACTTGCGTTATCATGGAGATATACGAAAAATGAAAAATTACAGGATCAAATTATTCCTTGGTTTCAACACTTTATCTGTATACAAAATATAAAATATGTATAGCCAAGGCTAGGCTGTAATATTTTGAAAGCCATAAAGGTGACAAATTTTGCAATTTTGGTCAAAATCAGCTGGGGGTAGGGGTAAAGTCATGGTAAAACATACCTTATTTGTGAATGACCAAACATTTTATTGATCACCATACATCATTTATGAAACAAATATTCCGGGGGTGGGGTGTGTGTGTGTGTGTGGGGGTGGGGGGGGGGCAGATATAATTGGAGATCTTAACAGGCCCAGTACGCAGTTCGTCGTCGGATATAAGGCAAATATTGTTTGTTTGATTTGAGGTTTAACGTCCTCGTAAACACTGTAAAGGCCATTTTGGAGACGTTGCTTCCAATTTTGTGGGACTTTTACCCGACACTGAGATGAAACGACATCGCAAGCCCTGCCGCCCAATGAAACCAATAGGGTTTATAAGCATGGGCGGGTCGACTCGCACCGCTTTGCCTGGGCAGGCTTAGATCCTCTAAGCAGTTTACCAGTACTCATGTGTGGGTCGGTTTCAGCTCTGCGGGGAAGCATCATGCAGCCTATCTATTTCTTAAGCCCCGATGGGCAATTCAAATATTAAAGTATGTACATGTATTGGTAACTGAATGATTATGCCAGCCTCGGTAGCTCAGTCGGTTTCGCGTCTGCTGGTGATCAGGAGGGCACGGGTTCGACACATGCCGGGGTTAGCAACATTCTTTCGTGGAGATTGATCATGAAACCTTTACTACGGTCATTCTCTCCCTTCCGCTTATTCAAGAAGGGCAGTTGTCAGTTTCTGGCGAAAGAATATACAGTGTACTGGTTAACCGCTTACGTATAAGCCTGCCCAGGAAAAGTGTGGATAGGTGAAGTGACCGGCTAAAAATGACCTAAAATAGTGTTGACAGTGCCGTTAAACTCTAAAACAAACAAACAAACAAACCAAAAGGCATTACTGAAAACAAACCCAAAACATTTAAATGTCAATGTGCACAGGACATTATATTAGCCTTGCCAAGTTGTCCTTCCCAATATTTTTTACGAACCACACTCTCCTTGACCGAATTCTCCTAGGTCAAATCGTCCAGGCCAAATCGCCCTAGATGCATAGTGTATGGGTATGTGTGTGTGGGGTGGAGGGGGGATCGAGTACATTGCTAGAACCAGAGCAATGCACATGCCAAGACAATGCACAAAAACTTTGAACGTTTCCTAAAGATCACAATTGGTGCTTTAAACTATGTCGGACTAATTATTAATATCGGAAAACCTAATCTGAGATGGAAATTTTCTAGTGCTACGACCATACAACAACTATTTTCCCCGGAAAATTTTGTGTCTTATCATATGCGTTGTACCCATTTCCTTGCCCGTGGGCGTTGTATTGAAAATTGAACTAGGATTTCTCACTGTATGCCTTCTAATTTCACATTTTCCTCAAATCGTATTTGCAACAGTCCGATTTATCATGTGTGTGTCTACAACCAACAAAAAAGTGCATGCCAGCTTCCCAGAAGAGCGTTTCATGTAAAATAATGAGATTTCGCGGTGGAGTAGCTCCACTGTGTCCGGTTCTCCGTTTGACTGGATGTAACTGTCGAATTCGGACCATCGAAAATAAATTTGTGAATAATATGTATCTTCCGTGAAGCTAATGTGAGCAGCCGTATTGATTAGTAACCATAGCACGAGATCTAGAACAACAACAAACCTGCACATGTGATACCCATTCCGCCTTTTTCTTTTTTATCCTGAGCGGAAAATTTTCCTTATCCGGTGTGTTTGTTCCTTACCCTGCGCGCTTGCCTTTACCAGTGTGGTGTTTGTCTGCACGATGTTCGATCTAGTCGTTAATGACTATATCAACTACATACATGTATAATAATGACATCCGAAAACAAAATTGTGGCCGGGGTTAAGTTTGGGGTGGTTTCTGCGGGAGTCTTCCCTGTTCTTCACCATAGTGCAAAATATATTTATTACTGTACCAGATTGTATTGAATATTATGCAATACGCCTAACGGCATGAGAAGGGTTGAATCATGGACAGACTCTATAAAACCGATTCCGCCCCCACCTCTCGGGGCTTCAGATTTGACTGCATGGTGCTTCCATGCAGAGCTGAAACCGACCACACCGGCACGAGCACTGGTAAACAGCTTTAAAGGACTAAGCCTACCCAGGCAAAGTGATGTGAGTCAGACCGTCCACTGCATATAAGCCTTTTGGTTTGTATATTCAAATATTGTATGATTTCTTGTTTCTAAAGGGACCCCGTAGAAACAGCGTTTTGAATATGTCGTGGTGCTACATTGAGACCAATGTTTGTCCGCACAAATCGTAATCGAGTGTGATCCTTCAATGAAACACGTTTTATAGTGTATAAAACATTTTTCATGGTTTATGTAGTGAAATGGAAACTAAACAATCATATTTTCTATTGTCTCCATTCAATCAAACAGAAGTGATTTTTGACAGATCGCGGGAAAATGGTGGGCCGCCTACATCAATGTGTAATTGAAACTTACGTGCTAATCGTCGTGAAAATTTCCGTCAAAATTACGACTTTATCCGAAGTTAAATACTTAGCTAAGTAAATGAAATAGGTGGCTTTCAAATGCACTTTTTAAGGAAATACTTTACTAAGATAAGAATTTCTCCTTAAATCGTTAAGTCGACCTTAACTTAAGTAACGATTGTAATCCTGGGCCCTGGTTGATAGGGGATTGCCAGTTTGTGAATACTGTAGACTGAAATATATTGATATGTGAATAATAGTATGAAAAAAACGAAAAACTGAAGAAAAAAAAAAAAATCTGCTCTAAAAATAGATTGAGGGTAGTCGTTTGAACCGCCTCATCGAGGCGGTACTAACGAGTACCCACAATCAGTACCCACAATCTATATTTTGAGCAGAAATAAGAAAAATATCACAATTTTTAATCTTACAATTATCTTTTTTTTTCGGCGGTAAA
Organism: Lucinisca nassula; assembly: GCA_963580285.1. Taxonomy (NCBI): domain Eukaryota; kingdom Metazoa; phylum Mollusca; class Bivalvia; order Lucinida; family Lucinidae; genus Lucinisca; species Lucinisca nassula. The sequence goes on from CAUZLF010000660.1 coordinate 272,643, forward strand.
GTTTACATTGTATTTGTATAGGCGTGTTTTCGTAATGCACTGGTCATGTTTTAATTCCATGATTTGTTTGATTTGAGGTTTAACGTCCTCAACAACACTGTAAAGGTAATTTTGGAGACGTTGCTTCCAATTTTGTGCGACTTTTACCCGACATTGAGATGAAATGACATCTGGGCCCAATAGGGTTTATAAGCATACTCACACCACTTTGCCTCGTTAGGCTTAGATCCTCTTAGCGGTTTACCAGTACTCGGGTGCGGTCGGTTTCAGCTCTGCGTGGATGCATTATGCAGCCCATCTATTTCTTCAAGCGATGGGCGGGGCCTGTATGATGTCGTTGTTTTATGTACGTACTTCTTTTCCTTTCGTGTCTTGGACGGAAGTCTAACGGGTAATTGTGTCAAGTCCTGATCCTTGCTTTCCCTTTTACTTTACAAGATAAGACGCAACCCCCGACCATCGGGGCTTGGAGATATAGACTTGGCTCCAATGTGCTTCAACAAAGAGCTGAAACCGGCTGCACACGAGTACTGGTAAACTGCTTAAAGGATCTAAGCCTGCCTAGGTAAAGAGGTGCGAGCCGGACCGTCAGTGCTTATAAACCCTATTGGTTTCATTGGGCGACAGGGCTTGAGATATCATTTAATCTCAATGTCGGGTAAAAGTCCCACAAAATTGGAAGCAACGTCTCAAAATGACCTATATAGTGTTGAAGGGGATGTTAAACCTCCAATCAATCAAACACAAAAATAAAAGACGCAGCCCCCGATCATCGGTGCTTGGAGAAATAGATTTGGCTGCATAGTGCAACTACGCAGAGCTCAAACTGAGCACTCAGAAGCCTCCGTGGTGTAGTGGTTACGCTACTCACCTTGTAAACCAGGGGCCGAAGGATCGATCCCGGGCTTCTCCAGACTTTCGTATGAGTCTTTAAACCGAGGTACCGTCTCCGTATGACCTTAGCTGTTGATGGGACGTAAAACGCAAACACTCACTCGCTGAAACTGAGCACACATGTGTACTGGTAAACCGCTTAGAAGGACTACGCATGCTCAGACAAAGTGATGTGATTTAGACCATTTAATGCATATAAGCATTGCGGTTTCATTTGCGGCAGGGCTTGAGATGTCATTTAATCTCAATGTGAAAAGTCGCTCAAAATTGGAAGCAACCAAAATATAGAATGCGGGTACTCGTTAGAACCGCCTCGCTGAGGCGGTTCTAACGAGTACCCACAATCCATATTTAAAGCTGAAATAAGAAAATATCACAGTTTTTCATTCTAAAACGGTCATTGTTTTATTCTGGCGGTAAAGTTTACAATGCATTTATATAGTCGTGTTTTCGTAGTGGTCTCCAAAATGACCTAAATAGTGTTGACGGGCACGTTAAACCTCAAATCAAACAAACAAACAAGATTTTGTTTGTTTGTTTGTTTGATTTGACGTTTAACGTCCCCGTCAACACTGTAAAGGTCATTTTGGAGACGTTGCTTCCAATTTCGTGGGACTTTTACCCGACATTGAGATGAAATAACATCTCAAGCCCTGTCGCCCAATGAAACCAATAGGGTTTATAAGCATGGACGGTCCGACGCGTACACCGCTTTGTCTGGGCAGGCACAGATCCCAGTACTCGTGTGTGGGTCGGATTCAGCTCTGCTCGGAAGCATCATGCAGCTCATATATTTCTTCAAGCATCAAACAAGATAAGGACGTTCGTATAACTTTTAATACAGTATAAACTTTCAACAGTTGAGTGACTTCGTGTTGCACGTGATAGCATACAACCCGTGCATGTCGTGCTAGCGATAGTGTGTCAGCTATAAAAGCCACATTGAGCCGCTTTACATATACATTTCCTCTTTGTTCAACAAAAACAACATATTCAGGTACGTGTATATTCTTTTTCTATCTTTTTTCTCTTCGACTTCATAAGTTCCTTTCGCTTTAAAGTTCCCCAATACATTCCTGCCACAACTTAAATCATTTTTGCAAATCTGGAAAAATCACATCGAATGATAGATTTTATGAATGCTAGAATGTGAAAGCCAATTTTTTGTTTTATTTATTGCATTTTCCTTTTGTCTAGTTCACTTGCATATGTGACGCGAAGTCTGATAGGATAGTTCACTTCCGTATGTGACGCCACGTCCGATAGGATAACTATATTTAGACGGGAGACAACTTGGGGTAGTAATACTGCCAAACATGACCCAGTCAACACTTTAAATCATTTTCGAAACATTGCTTCAAATCGTCTTACTGATCATTGCGATGAAATGTCACAAATGAAATAAATAGGGGTTATATGCATGGACGGTCACTGGCACCACTTGCAGAACTATACTGTCAAAAAGTTCCTATACTTAAATTTGCTTCTGTTGCTAGGGCTTCTACGTATAAAATCTACACAAAGTTTGTTTTCGTAAGAATACTTTTTTTCCATGCAAAAGCCCCAAGACTATTTATTTCCATGCAAAAGCCCCGTTCGTTTTGTTTTAGTATTTCACAAAGAAAATCATTAAACCATGCTATAATTTAACGTCACAAATTACACCTGCACCCAAAATTTCTAGAATTTCTACAATTTGTTACATTTCTTTAGATACCATGCTATCACATATTCATCTCCAATTCTTAGAAGTTGTGTGCAAATGCTGCTTTCAATGGGAACTCTATAGAAAATAGCAACCGCTAGTGCTGCATGAATTTTCTGTATTTTTAGCATGATGAACAGCAATGGTGGAAGCAAAGCGTTTTTTTTTTTTTTTTTTTTTTTTTTGAGAAAATAGCAAATTGACAGTAATAAAAATTACACCAGTTCGAAAATGGCTGTTTAATTGCAAGGGAAATGGCTGTTTAATTGCAAGGGAAATAATTTGAATTTCGCAAATTAAAACCTCACTAATATTGCGAGATCACGATATGTTGTAAAAGTAGTGTTATCCGATGTTCAAAGGATATCGTCTTCCATCTTGGACAAAAAGATTTCTGCGCCTGGCAATTGCAAATTAAAAACTTGCATTCTCTAGCTGAATGTCAGATTTACATGTCAACAGCCAAATTTAGCTCGATAGCTGCCAATATCTATTAAGTTTCACCCGGAACTTGGTATAGTTATTTTTTCTATTAAGTATAGTATTTCTAGGCAGATGATCGACATGTTCTCGTGTATTTTTTGAAAAATATATCTAATCAAAACTTCAATGGCTCAAACATATTGTGGAACAAGAATCTGTTCGAAACGGGTGGTTCGAGCCATTCAGGGTTAATGCCTTTGCATTTCGAGATACATTTCGGCATCTTATCAATTTCCTATAATACAATGTATGCTATGTATACTCATTAGAATCTAACCATAGAGGCGGTTCTAATGAGTACACATAGCGTACATTCGCAAGATAAGCAGTCGGAAATTGAAATGCATTTTTCCGCAATGTTTCTTATGCAGAGGATTTCCTAGGGACTCGAGAACAGTTAGACTCGGCCGTAGTTATGGAGCATCGGCTTTCGAGCCCTCGAGGGCCTACTGAATACATTTATATTATAAACGAATAGAATGCCTTTAAAAGCAATTGCCAATCGTGCCAGCTATTAACTATAGTATATTCCTGCGTACCCATAACTAGCCCCAGCAGGCACACGACATAATTGTCACGTCACGTCAACGTTGTGCAACATCAGCACAAACCTCTATTTCACGTTGCTCCAGCAACGTGTAATACTCGGTCGCTTATGATGTGCAAAATCAAAAGTAACGTTATCGGCGCTTTTACTTATTACGTAAAAGATTAATCTGTAAAATCTGGACTAGGCCTGTGTACTGCGACAGTGACTTTCCTTACAGTCCCAGAAGAGACGCCGCAAAATGAGATGTCTGGTCAGAATATACGCATCTGCCTCGGTAGCTTAGTCGGATATCTGCGTATGATTGGTGATCAGGACATGCGTTCGATGCCTGTCATGGTCTGCATCATAGATTGATCGGGAAATCTTTTCTACGGTCAGTCTCTCCCTTCCGCTCTTTATCGGTTTCTGGCTAAAGGATGTGCACTAACTGGTTAACCACTTGCGTATAGACCGGCCCGGGAAAAGTGTGGATAGGGAAACTGACAGGCTCAAAAATGACCTAAATAGTGTTGATTGGGCCGTTAAACTCCAATATAAACTAACAAATCAACAACTTCCCTTACGAAAACGCGCCTATACAAATGTATTGGAAGATTTTAACACCCAAAAAGGAAACTTTTCAAATTAAAAAAAAAAGGTTTATTTTTGCTCAAAACATAGATTGCGAGGACTCAATAGAACCGCCTCTATGAGGCGGTTCTATAGAGTACCACCAATCTTTGTTTTAGAGCAGAAATAGGAAAAATGTTTACCCCTGAAAACCATGTTTTACAGTATAAAAGTGGAGTTAAAGGGGGTGAAAATTATATAGGCTTTTTTATTGATGAATGTCTAAAACATCAAAATACAATCATTAAGTCTCTATTGGGGATCATTTTCCACAGCCTACACCAAACTGAAGGCATCAATGCTGTCGGCGTTTTAATAATCAAAGAGTACAATAAACATTACGTGACTGTGAAAAAATGGCTTAGCATGTGCGCTTTCTGAGCAACTAACGGAGACCATTAATTGTATCCCATTTTGTACCAGAAACCCATTGACGGACACCCTAGCAAACAGCGCAGGACCAGATCAGACGCCGCAAAACACGGCGTCTGATCAGTCTACACATTTTGCAAAAATTTCAACCATTTTCAAATAAATTTTGAAGATAAACACCACACCCCTAAATTTTGTAATGGACTCCTGCTAAATACAAGGAAGATTCCATTTGGTACAAACGGTTAAAAGCTATTTAAAACGTGCATTTCCTTGGAGTATTTTTATGCACGAGACCGATTTTCTTTTAGAATCTCTAATAAGTGTCTACGTTGCTTGGTTTTCACTGCTCAGTGTTCCATGTCAACTTTTTATATACACGTATTCGCGACAATGAGTAAAACTCAAAACCGACCAAATTCTGCAACGGGTTTTCTTCTCCGGTTACTCTGGTTTACGCCCACCGCCCACCTGGTTAACGATGGACTCGAAATAACTGAAATAAGGGCCGTAAAAACCAAAACCAAACGGATCCAGACAGCTTGATCAGCTTCCAAAAACATCACGCAAACTTGCCTGTTTGGTTTGACTCCCTTGAACCCCACTATATTTTTATACCCGCTTTTTCGAAAAATCTGGTATATTTTCAACCAAGCTGAGTGGGCGTCTGTCCGCCAGTCACGTTTCTTGTAAATGAATTTCCTCTGCAACCACTGCAAGTTGCACTTTTGAAACTTGCATGTGGATAGTACATGGTATGTAGATGGCAGTGAGCTACTTTTTTGTGACCTTGACCCCAACATGGCCCCAGAGTCAAAGGTCAAAGTGACATTGCCATATCTCGAGTGTTTTTCATAGAAAAAGCGGGTCTATGAAAAACGGGGTATTTCATAGACTGCACCATCTAGTTTCTTATTTCTGCTCTAAAATATAGGTTATGGGTACTCGTTAGAACCGCCTCAATAAGGCGGTTCTAACGTGTATCCACAATCTATATTTTGAGCAGAAATAAGAAATATCAAATTTTTAGCTCGTCTGTTTTTTTTTAAAAAACTTTCGAGCTATTGTCATCACTCCGGCGTCTGCGTTGTCGTCCTGCGTCGTCCTGCGTCGTTCCAAAAAAAACTTAACCTTGGCTATAACTTAAAAAGTATTAGACCTAGCCTCATGAAACTTCATACACACTCATCATCACAAGAGCTACATTTTGACGAAGGACCATAACATTGTTGATTTTGGCTGAATTATCTCCCCTTTTCCATTTTTTTTCTGAAACACCTTTTTTGCTCTCATTTTAATACTATTCACAATAGAGCCTTCAAACTTCACATGAATGTTCCTTGGGACAACACCTTTTCAGTGACACCACACTTTTTGATCTCTGACCTTGACCTTTGAACTTTGACCTATTTTTCGAAAATTTAACCGAAAACCTTAACCTTGACCATATTTCCAAAAGTATTTGGCCTACCTTCATGAAACTTCATACACACTCACCATCACAAGAGCTACATTCCCTACAAGTTTTATAACTCTATCTTGCAATTTGATTTGACTTAGAACTTTTGTTTTCTAAAAGAAACTGCAGACGAGCGTTGGCACCCGCTTGCGGTGCTCTTGTTGATCATATAACTGTAAATTTTACCGCCGTAAAAATGAACAATTAATTTGTATAGGAGTTTTAAAAATGTAGACAATTTTAACAATGTGCTGATCAGACTGAGCTTTTGTGCAGTCTGCGCAGCACATTGTTCGTAAACAGACATTTTCTCATAACGTGGCTAATAACATTAACTTTTTCTTCCAGAATGAATTCCTTCTTTGGTCTTGTAGTGCTGGCGTTGCCACTACTTGCTTCCGCCGGGATCTCCTCCAGTGCATCACTTGCTCACAGTAAGTACACATTCACTACTCTCTCGGTAGGTTTTCTCTCGGCACTAGGGTTTCATCCACGTATGACATGTCAACAATCGTTTCCGAAAGTTACATACGTTCTTGATGTAACCCAGAAGGCGCATGAAGTAACTGTCGCGTCGCATCAACGTCATGACGTTTATGCACGTCACCCAACGTCACATCTACGTCGGTACAGACTTTGATTTGACCTTGTCCTAGCGGAACGTTTGCCTACAGGGAACCGACCTAAAGATTTTTATTTTTTTGCCGCGTTTTTATACGATTTTGACATTGCATCCAGCGTGAGAAGTTTCAGAGTGGAAAATCACGAGAACACGCCTCTATCATTTTGACCCCCTTGAACCCCACTTTTATAAAGTAAAACTGGGGTTTACAGGGGTAAACCTTGTTTTTCTTTCTGCTCTTAAATATAGATTGAGGGTACTCGTAAGAATCGCCTCTATGAGGCGATTCTAACGAGTATCCAAAATCTATATTTTGAGCAGAAATGAATCACGATTTTTATCTTTTTTTTTTTTTTTTTTTTTTCGGTGGTGAAATTGAAAACACATTTCAATAGCCGTGTTTTCGTAATGGTGGCTCCACTAATTTTACGACCTCCAGATGGACATTCAAGTTTATGAATTGTTCGATAAAAAACGGTCGACTTGTCACTCGCATCCCAAAGTCGGGTGAATATCCCACATAATTGGAAGCAAAAAATCTCCAAAATGACTTGGTGTTGAAGGGGACGTTAAACCTCAAACCTAACACAAACACTATCAAAATGTAAACGAGTGACTGGCCAATATCTATAAATGGATAAATCCCTTGCAGCCATCCATCCATCCATCAGCTGAAGCATTAAAGTAACATGACATACGTAGTTGTAGTCCGCAAACCATTTGTAAGTCAAACCCGCCCATCGGGGCTTGAAGAAATAGATGGACTGTATGATGCTTCCACGCAGAGCTGAAACCGACCCGCACACAGTACTGGTAAACCGCATAGAGCATCTAAGCCTGCCCAGGCAAGTCGGACCGTGCATGCTTATAAACCCTTTTGAGTTTCATTGGTCGGCAGGGATTCATGTCATTTAATCCTTTATGTCGGGTGAAGTCAGACAAACTTGGAAGCAAGCTCTCCAAAATGACCTTTAGTGACGGGAACGTTAAACCTCGAATCAAACCAACAAAACTAATCTGTGTTCGCGTATACTGTTTCTACACAGCGCCCTCAACTAAGTTCGGAGCAAAGAATAAGTGAAGGAAATTGTCGGAAATCGATAGTGACGGAAAAGTTAAACTTCAACATAACTACCGGTATATTTTAGAAATTCTATGTATGTTTCGAAATGTTCTGTATAGGCTGCAAAAAGATAAAACTAGTAGAGGATCTATATGCTACATGCATTTGACCCAGAGTCTACAAGGATTGCGCAGTAGTTTAGTGCAAAGCATAATTATACCCTATGCAATGCAGCACTCCGTTGGGATCTAAAGCAAAAAACGTTTGTTAGCCAATCGTCCGCTATATTCAAGTTTGTTTTGTCGGATTTATGGTAGTTTCAATACATAAACCTATGCATATCTTCTAAAGATTAATGGCATTACATATAGTTTTGGGATCCATCCATCCAACAGTAAAACATCACGCTAAACGTCCGTGAAATAAACACCCCCCTTTCACCCCACATTATATACAGAAAACTGAGGTTTACGTGGGTATACATTATTTTTTTCCTTATTTCTGCTCCTAGACATCGGTTGTGGGTACTCGTTAGAGGCGGTTCTAACGAGTACCCACGACTTATATTTTGAGTATAAATAATATCACAACTTTTCAGAAAATTGACAGTTTTGGAGATGTAAAAATATGCAGTGACGCACGGGTGTAATGGTATATAATAGATCTTTTCTTGTAACATTGAGGTTGTGGTATAATTTTTGATTCTACAATTTTCAGCTTGCTATCCCAACGGTACAATTATAGTAACAAACCCAGACAGTGGTACCTACACCAACGTGGTAGCTGTTGAGAATACAGGAAGCAACTCGGCTGCGGATTGCAGTGTTTCAGTCTCTGGAGCAACCGTAGAGATCACAAACTGTGCCCTGGTAATTCTAATTTGCATTTCATACTCGATCAACGTGCAATTCGCAGTAGGCAAGAGCCATTTTCTTTCAATGGTGTAGCCATAAAAATTTGCCATTGCGACCAATTTTTCCAAATGAGAATATTGAAGAAAAATATTCTTAACGTCCGATGTATTTGAGCCTTTTGTCTTCTGGTAGAGGAGTTATTCAAAGTCAGAAATCAACTGTCACAAATATAGTTTTTTGCTAATTACCGCAAAAATATATTTTAAGTTGATGTCCCGTCAACAGCACCACTGTGGTTGAGAATGCCTTCCTTTGGACGACGGAAAGCTCGGGATAAAATGGCGTAAACGCTCCCTCAGTCTGAACTATTATTGGCACTTTTTTGTGAAATAACCATTCACTTGATGGCTGAGCAGGAGTTTTCCCGAGAAAGTAGTTGAGTATGTGCAAATCAACGATTTTGTTACATGAACAAGCGTCGGCGGCCGATTGCTTCACATGATTCTATTGATTGGCTGGTGCATGTCATTAAATGCCTTTTGCAAATAAGAAGACTTTAAATAAGCATTTAATATACTAACTTGAAAGCTTTCTGAAGTATAAAATGCTGTATATTCAAAATGGTGATCTTTAAAGTTTTAAAACTGACCGTTGTGACACCAGTAGTCCAAATACAGACGTAACTGTAAACTCTATATATCTCTCACAGATACGCACGCACGAAAAGCGTCTCTATTAATACACACATGCGCCGTACGCAAGCATGAAAAGTTGGTTAAAGTAATATCGATTCAACTGACGGGACGAGATTTGTCACAGCAAACGAGTGCAGTCGGTGTATAGGCGTAGATGGACGAACTGCATGGTTGCTGAAATTCGTATTTGCGGGTCGTGCACCTTGCCGTAAGTTGGTTTCATGTTCGTTTCTTTCCTTTTGGTGCCTGTTGCCAGCTGTGCGTTAATTGTAGCATTCCGGATTGCCGTCACTTCTATTTTTCATTTTCACTGGGCAGATTTAATTTTCATCACTTGTTGCAATATGTAAGAATTGCACGACCCGCAGAAAAAGCGACCGACTGAAGTCTGTTGATTTCTAAGAGTGCCCTAAAATCACCGTGTCATTCTGTCATTCTGTCTGTCCGTCGTAACCCGTTTGTGAAAATTGGTGATAGTGACTAAACCGCTTGCAATATTTAAACAATTTTTGGCATACTGATAGATATCAATGAGATCTAACCAATGAACTTGCCAAATATTACATACCATTTAGTATAGCCTCGCCGAGGCGAAAAATGTGAATTTTCGAACTGCTTCTCCTCTGAAACCGTTGGGCCGATTGAAGTCAAATTTCATATGGAACCCCTATCGGATGGGTAAAATCAAAATTTGCTCATCGAGTCCAGGTCACATGACCAAAATGGCCGCCAAGCCATATATGGTAATAACCCTTCAAAAATACTCTTCTCCAGAACCACTGGGCAGATTTCCGTGAAACTTTATAAATAGCATCTGGGCCGTAGGCCCCTCATAAAGTGCTAAAATGGTGACCCTGGGTTGACCTTGACATTCTTTGTGCCTAGGTCAAACTTTGACACATATGCTTTTGTATTGGAAAAGTAAGAATTCATTTTATCCTGCAAACGATTCAGAATACAGTAAAGTATAAGATATATTTTTGCTCCTTACGATAAGGCGCATTTATTGGGGGGAACAGTTTTAGGTCAATGTCACATGACCAAAATGGCCGCCATAGCCATATATGTTAACACTCATAAAGCTAAAAGCATCCGGCGGGTCGTGCACTTCAGCTGAAGCACTGGTTATATCTAACACTAGGGTTTCAGTTTTATACTAATAACATTCTTATAAAATCATTTTTTACAATATATCTAAAAGAAGCCCATTCTCAATTCTACATCGCGAAAGTACTCATTTATAACTTTGACCCACTGAACCCCACTTTTATAGTGAAGCTAAGGTTTTCAGGGGGTTTACCTTATTTTTTGTGTTTCTGCTCTAAAACATAAATTGCGGGCTCTCATAGAGGCGGTTCTAACGAGTACCCACAATCTATTTATTGAGCAGAAATAAGAACTTTTTCGGCGGTAAAGTTTACCATGTATTTGTATAGGCATGTTTTCGTTATGGCCAAACCCACACCAGATTCTGTAAATCGTTGTTTCCGCTTTATTTCTCAATATATACATTATGCTTTGGCTATTGGTCCTCTACATTTTCTTCCAGGACCAAGACATTGTCATCCATTTCTCTGATCGAGCGGCAACCGCCGGTGCCGACTCTATATTTGGAGGTGACACTGTGGATTCCTATACCATCCGCTGTGACCAGATAGCGGACGCCGGAGTAGATCGTACAGTAGACGACAGCCTAGCTGCCACGTAAGTGTCTAAATGAAACCCTACAAAACATCGCAAGTTATGTGGAATACATCGCCAGTTACGTGGAAAACAGCATGCAAAGTTGCCATGCAGTCACACATCGGGGCTTGAAGAATTAGATGGGATGCATGATACTTACATGCAGAGCTGAAACCGACTCGCACAAGGGTACTGGTAAACCACTTAGAGGTTCTAAGCCTGCCAAGGCTCTCTGGTGCGAGTGTCGGACCATCAATGCTTGTACACCCTATTGGTTTCATTGGGCGGCAGGGCTTGATGTCAATTCATCTTTTTGTCTGGTAAAAGTCCCACAAAACTAGAAGCAAGGCCTCCGAAATGACCTTTACAGTGGTGACGGGGACGGTAAATCTAAAATCAAACAAAGCATTCAAACACCTGGTTTCATAAAGATTCTGGCCACATTGGTTTCTTGGATGGAGCCACGTCCATTATTACAAATTTTACAACTTGAAATTTCAATTACGGTAACACAACCGCGCGAATTTTTGCATTTTCTCCTCTCCAAAATGCCTACTTTTCTGAAAAACCCTTTATACTTCAAACATAGGTTGTTGGTGCTCGTTAGAACCGCCTCCTTGAGGCGGTTCTAACTAGTACCCACAACCTATGTATTGCAGCAGAAATAAGTTTTACTCCCGTAAACCCCAGTTTTCTCTACTAAATTGGGGTTTAGGCGGTGTACATTTTACGGGTTCATTCACGTGATGGACTGCGTTTGAGAACAAATATCATGTTGTTTGGGAACAAATATCATAGCGTTTCTTGACAACTCGAAATAGCCTGTGAGCAACAAATTTAATTCTGTACTACATTCTCGGCTCTCGTTGAAGACTTGGCATAAAATGCAGACCCAAAATTTATCTGGAAATTTTATTTGCATTAGATTTTAACGGCCCAGTCAACATTTTAGGTCATTTTTGAGCCGGTCAGTTTACCGATTCACTTTCCTGGGCAGGCTTATACGTAAGCGGTTAACCAGTACACTACAATCTTTCGCCAGAAACTAACAACTGTCCTTCCTGAACAAGCGTAAGAGAATGACCGTAGAAAATATTTCATGATCAACTCCAAGAGAATGTTGCCAGACCCACGCCCTCCTGATAGTCCGACGCGCATCCAACTGAGCTTCCGCGGCCGGCCTGGAAATTGTTGTTTTTATACAACCTTGTCGGCAGTTGTCCATTGTGCAATAGTTTCTGAATGTTTTCTCTTCTTGCAGTTTAGAGACCTCAACAGAGGCGGCCGTGACCCCAAGTTTTGTAGTATCCACAGAACTACGTGGAATTTCATCACTCACAGCCGCTGAAGTAACAGAGGCTGATGTTGGAGACTCTATCTACTGGACATTAGACGTACCAAGTAAAGCACTTGTATTTTTAATATATCGGATGACGTCGCATCTGAGTGTAATAACGTCTTTATATTTTCGTTAATCCACTAGTGGATTAAATATGCAACTTAGCTAGATACGTCCCGTGACGTTACATGTACGACGTCTTTAACGACGTCGCGTTTACTAATGGCGGAATATTGACATTTTTGTAAACAATCGGGAATAAAATAGGTTTTAAATGTCGTATGATAAATAGAATCTTGCATTCGGGCTCATGTTATTGAATTTATTAAACTCGTTGAGAAAGGGATAAAATACTCGGCAAAACCTGATTTTATCCCTTTTCCTCAACTCGTTTAGTAAATTCAATAATACATGAACACTCGTGTAAAATCCTCTATCCATACTTTGCTCAGTGATACATCAAAACGAGATTGAAAGTCTTGCTTGTATAGGTCTGAGCACTGTATATGCTCGGACTTGAAATGAAGCGTTAATTTCAAATATCGCACAACAGCAATCTTTACATAACTTTACCTAGTCGACTCCTACTTCACTAGACGTGTGCCGGCCCCGATAGCTTGGTCGGATGCGCAACTGACTGGTGATCAGGAGCACGCGGGTTCGATACCTGCCGGGGTCTACAACATTGAAGGTTGATCATGAAATCTGGCCCTTTTTAGGGCCAAAAATGGCTTATCTGAATATATTTTGGTCAAAATCGGTACAATATTTAATAAAATCTATCAACATTGTTTGATCTGAGCTTTTTAATGACCGTTTTGTTATTTAAAGGTTACGGGCTCCCACGGAAACTGGTAGTTTTCAGCAAAAGATTTGTTTTCAGCTTACATTTGGGTGACTTTAACCTAGTTATTAAAGTCAAATGGATGTTTAATATATAGTAAATACATGGTGAGTGTCAATAATAAAATATAATCGGCGAGCCTTAGACAATTTTATAGGGGCGAGCTATAGCCAGCCCCTATAAAATTGTCGCGTCGAACCGATTATATTTACAGGCACTAATCATGTATTTAGTTAATATCGCAATTCAAAACATTCGAGGGGTTTTGCAATAATTTAGCAAATTTAAGCAAAGACAGCAGGCAGTATGGCATGTTCACCATATTCGGTGCCATGGCGCGTACACGTAATATAACGTGACGTCAAGTGCTAAGTTTCTGACGTCACCGCGCCACAGACTTGGGAAACATGGACGCTCGAATAAGTTTCTCAGCGCTTTACATTCTGTATGAAAACCTGCAAATACTTTATTTTAGGTTTAGAAATTATTTTAGAGGTTGAGACGCAACTGTAGGTGCAGTGCCCAGTTATTCAAACGGGCCATTCAAACCAGCAAAGGCAGAGAAGGTAAAAATTTAGCTGAAATTTCTGAAACTCTGTTCAAATAAATATTGCAAAGATGTTAACTTGCAGTTTCGTTGGTTTACCATATATAAAAGATTGCATGTTATGGTTGACACTTGAAAATAAGTGACCTGATAAGTGGGTCCGGTCTATATAAACGGTCACTATACGCATTATAGGTCAGTAGAAGGTATTATAGGCCACTACCGATGCAGTTTTTCGGACCCCCTTTATTAGGTTACTAGAATGCCTGGGGAGTTGCATAAGGCGAGCGCTTTATTACAGCGCTTTATAGTCCTTTTTTCGTGCTTTGCAACGCTCCGCTCCATTGAGGCGCTTTCTAAATTGGCTGCCAAAATAGAGCGATTTTCAAACCCGAAAAATTCTCGGAAAAAAAACGCGGTGCTTGCCTCAGTGATTGTTTTCTGTTGTCATTTCTGCTCAAATTGAGAAGAAAAGAAATAAATGGCTTAAGACGGACACTCAATACGTCGCGACGTACAGCGCCGCCATTTTCTTTAGCCTGGTTGCTATGCAACTTAGAATGAGGCCGCTCCAAACACTGTTACGAAGCGCTACGAGGCGCTTTTTATACCGCAATCAGACTTTCCTGGTAACCTACTAAAGGTGCTCGAATAACTGCACGCTATAATCGGTAGTGACCTATAATCCTTCTACTGACCTATAATACGTCTAGCGGCCGATCATAGACCGGACCTACTTTTCAGTTCCCTATTTTACAATTATAAACAATAACATGCAACCTTTCATACATAGGAAAGCAATGAAACTGAAAGTTTAAATCGTTCTTACCTTCTCGGCTATTGCTGATTTGAATGGCCCATTGGAACAACTAAGCACTGCTACTGCAGCTGCCTCTCGACCTCTAAAATAGTTTTTAAAGCTAAAATTATTTATTTGCAGATTTTTAACAGAAGTAATGCGCTGAAACTTTCATTCGAGCGTCTGTTTCTTACATCAGAAACTTTGCACTCGTTGACGTCACGTTGTACTACGTGTGCGCGCAATCGCACTGAATGTCGATATAATGCCAGTCTGGTGTATTTTTTGCTTAAATTTGCTAAATTATTGCAAAACCCGTTGCGGTATAAACTAGATAATTTACATGGATAGTGTCTTTAATAATAAAATACAAAATAGTCGGTTCGCCCCGACAACTTTTTAGGGGTTCGCTAAAGCTCGTCCCTATAAAATTGTCTAAGGCTCACAAATTATATTTTATTATTAAAGACACTTACCATGCATTTACTATTTTATGGCAGCCCGTCGCTTACTTTTGCTTCAGAGCACTTTGAAGCGCTCTCCATATGCAACTCTCCCCTGATTGCGGTATAATTATTTATGGTGGGCGGACGTGTGTTTTCCTCTGAAAATATAGTTGATTCTAATGAATACACATAATATATGGTACAAAGAAGGGTTCATCCGAAATGCCATTTTAGTCATAAGCAATAGTAAGGACAACACAGAAGTGAGAGCATAGTCTCTCATGGGAGGGTATATGAAGGAAACATGAACACAGTATTTGCAATGCTCTTAAATGCTAACCTTGTATTGCTCCTTTATACTAACGTATTGCTTTTTCATACTTTAATTGCTTTTGACAGTGCATTTATTGTCTTGCAGGCGATTACTACGCCCTGCCTAGTTGCACGGCTTATTCTGGTACAGACAACACTGGTACATCAAAATCGTTATTTACCAACGGGTACGTAAAAATCTTTGTACATTGTATGCTTGCTATAGTGTATTGCAGTCTCTAAGCTAGTTGCATGGTCTACTAAAGTCGTGACAAAAATTTTGTAAAACATTTGTACCATGTACAAAGGTAGACGGATTTAAGCTGTAATTTAAAATTACATACCCTTAGATTAGGTAACGGCAAGATAATCCCTTAACCCTTATCTTGCTGTTCACAACAGCTCCTATTTTTGCAAACGGTGTATATCCAGATCAGATGGCTTCTGAAGAAGACCTCTCATCAGTATCTACAGTTTGGCATTTAGTTTATGAATTTATAGCAATAAATTAAATCAAATAATTTGATTTGTTAATAGACAGAAATGGGTGTAGCTGAATATTAATTCAAGATAAGGATTTTCTTCATATTTTATATTAGTTTTTCACCTATACTAACACATGTACCGCCTACGAGGGCTTTTGTCAATCGACCGTAAAAGCTCATTGGTGATGTCCATCTCGCTCACATTTGAAGAAAATGCAGAATTTAGAAGACGGCGTGTTTGTAATCGATTTCTCTTATCCTTAATCTGAACTTGAATCAACTTGCGTTTATTTTCCAAACGTAACCTTTAGTTATATTACATGTATAGTTATATCTATCAACAGATGTGCGGATGATGACGACTTGGTTAGCAGTGATTTTACATCGGTTTCATCCATCGTTGCCCTTATCAACCGCTACTACGTCACTCTCTACGTCTTCAAATTCTACGACAGCGATGACGTCTATTTTCACTGTACGGTCAAAGTGTGTCCATCATCTGGAAGTTCAAACTGTGCAGCGGTCAGTACTTTGTAATGAAATTGACAGCATTGGAAAAACCTCCGAAGCAATTCATTAAAGTCTTTAACACGTCTAAAACATATCTACGCTGTGTTGACTTTGACGATTTAAATGTCGTCGGAAAGTTCTCGACTCAATGGGACGAGAATATCCTTTAATGATTCTTCAAAACATTTTCTAGAAATTATATTGTACCGAATCGGGGCTGTTATTTCCCCCGGGAGCAAAAAATATACCTAGTGTTCGCATTCACTGAATTGGTCGATTCACTGATCAGCTGGTGAGAAATGATAGCAAAATGATTTCATGCAACACAATATTTTTCAACTTGTTTGTATTAATTAATTCTGTGCCGAGTTATAAAACCTTCATTCTGTCTGTTTCACCGATCAACTTAGTCCATGCTGAAGGGAGTTTATTGACGTAAACTGTAGGCATTACTTCAAGATACGCGTTACAAGACTTCTTTGCAAAACATGCCAACACTAAAGCTTAGCAGTATAACAATTACTTTTATTCTCGACGGGGAAGATTGGATCAAATATCCCCACTTGAAAGCGATACATGTCCTAGACTTTGGTCTCTGCAAATATTGCTCCAGGGCAGGAAATGTGATCCAATGTTTCCCGTCAAGAATCAATACATCGTACAGTATGCAAAGTGCGATTTCTGTTTCTTTGATTCGCACTTGCATCTCTAATTTATCAACTGTCAAGCATTGCTTAATACATGCATTGTAACATTGCGCGAACTGAACAAATGCATGTTGGAACCAGAAACTAACCTTTTGGCTTTCCGCTGTTGATGTTTCCATTTGGCCTAAAATAGCGCAGTTCCCGCTAACCCGACTGACGCTATTTCAGACCCCCGACTCTGTTTTTGTACACAGGTTTTGATAAAAATAAAGCCCGACCCCGTTGTATTTATATTTTTTTCAGCAGAAAAATACAAAAATTGCCTACCAAATTTTTTTCAGCATGTTAGGAAAAACACAGCTATTTTTAACGCCTAATGGTCTAGTTATTTTATGTTTGTTTCTTTACCTCCTGTACAATAACGAGTTCAAAGATTCCTCTCTCCGATTTTGGACGTTTTTTTTTTTTTTCATGTCATTGGAAATAGCATGTCCGGAGGGCGGGCGGGCGGGCGGGCGTCGTCCGAGCTTTTTTATAATATAAAATAACTCATTTTTTAATTTTTATTTACCATTTGGTTATCCTTTTTTCAAAGTGATGCGTTACCTTCATTCTATTCTGCTGTGAATTGCTTTAATATAAGGTCTTCATTCAATGAATCCAAGGGCCAAACTTTTGGTAAAATGGTCATTTTTCGAACTACGGGTTTTCTTGTTAACATTTTGGTTAACATTTGAAGTGCCGGTGCAGTGGATACTGTTTTGACTACTGATCAGAGGGTCGGGGATTCGCATTCCGGTGGAGGAACGTCGTTTTGTCTGTACGAATATACATACAATCGTTGTACTATCACAACGAAGTTCTGGATTCAATGTAAAGATCGGTGGCTATTTTTCAAAAAACTGTAGTTGCTCTAGTGCCTACATTTGTTGATCGGATTTTAATGTAACTGAACACAAATGTTGATTAAAATATCTCTACATGGTTGACTTCCAGAGAAAAAAAGTATCGCTCTAGGGCTTCCGTTTATAGATGGATTTTCAGATAATTTCAGATTGCTTGTGATAATATCTCGAAACAAGTTAGACAGAGTGTCCTGGGTCTAAAATCGAGGTCAGTGTTGGTTTTTTTTTTAAAAAACTTTGTCATTGGTCTATTGCTGACATTTGTTTGATATTTTAATATATCATCACACATGTTGCTTATGACTTTACAGGTCCTGAGCTTGAGTCGAGGTAACGGTGGCTATTTTAAGACGAAAAATTGTCAGCGTTCTAGCACCTATATTTATTTTTGGGCGGGTTCTTAAAATTTTTTTACCCTATTTGCATATATCTTGTATATAGCAGGGAGTCCTTTAAAAAATTCAGGGTGTCTGGTAGATTTTTTTTCAAATCTCTTTGGGAAATGACTGAACTTTGTCAAATAGTGTAGGCCCTGATCAGACGCGTTCTGTGGCGTCTAATCTGGGCATGAACGGTTTTCCGATTAACCGTTAAGTGTTTCCGGTACAAAATGGGTTAAAGCTTTTTTTAACAATTTCCGAAAGGATGGGCATCGGGCATCTTCACAGGTTTAGCTTTTTGGTGACCTTTATTACTTCCACTTTTCATTGGATTGTTGCCTTCATGGGATGTACCCCTTTCATGTACAATCGATTAACAGCACCAAGGACCAAGTTTTGGTGAAAATTGTTATTTTTCGAACATCAGTATATTCAGGTTTCCTTGTATACCTCACTTATTTCCCTTGCAACCTTGGTAGTGCAGTGAAGTGAAAGACCGGATTTATCGGAGGGGGTGTGGTTCAAATCCTACTTGAGGATTTTATGTCCCCCGAAAGCTATAGCGGGGATATATTGTGCTTGCCCTGTTCGTTTGTTTGTACTTGGACAACTTTAACGTTGGTCATAACTTTTGAACCGTTTGAGGTTGAGCATTCATATTCGGCATAAAGATTCCTTATGACAAGAGCTTCAATCATGCCTACAATTTTGACCTGTAAACTTGACCTTGATGTGTGGCCTTGACCGGGGGCATGTTCGGGTTTCACAAACCCATCTATCTTGTTTTGTTAAAATATATTACCTTACTACAAGTTTGTATAGTCGTTCAAAACGCAGTAAGACGTCACTGCACTTAAGTTTGGACTAGTCCGCGTTTTAGGTACTGCATCATATTAACCACTTGGCTACGACTTCTACATAATGGCATTATCAGAAACTTATTTATAATTTTAAAATCCTGTGAAAAAAACATCCGAAACCTGCTTCCCCTAAAACATGGAATAGTCGTATCACGCTTAAACGTTGAACTCAAAGGTCGTTGATAAATTTAGATGTTTTTTGTCAAATACATTACTTTTTATTTGGGGGGGGGGGGGGGGGGGAGGGGGGAAGGGGGGGAAGGGGAGAGGCACGGGCTTGAAAAACAAGATTTAATTCTTGTTCATTTGTTCTCGGGGTACTTTTTGATACTCATCTGCTGCAGACTGTTTAACTCTTAGACATATGAAGATTGCTTTTTTGGGGCGAAACGGCCAAAATTGGAATTTTAGATGACACTATCTGGTTTTCTATTAATTGCGGTGGTCTGTTGGGCTCCTCTACAAAAGAGAATGAAAAACTGTCCATAGTGCCGTTCGGAGTTTTTTTTTCGTAGATCCGTATTAATTAGTCAAATTTTGGAAAAAGAACTATATGGATGGAATCGAACCGAATTTTAACAAATGTGTTTTCTAATTATTGTCTAAAAGATCAAGCTAAAATATAGATGTCGAAGAGACACTAGACTCGTTCTCTCGTATTAAAAAATAAATAACGCATTGTAGCGAACCTTTCAAAGTTAATTATTATCTATTTTCTGTACAAGATATTTTGGGCGATAATTAAATACTATGTTAGAACTATTAAACTTCATTTTCTACATACTTAATGATAAATAAGCCGGCCGCGAAATCGGATACGTGTCGACTGGTGATCAGGACGAAGGTTCAATACCTGCCGCGGCCGGCAACGTTCAGGAGATTGATCATGAAATCTCTTCTACGGTCATTCTCTCCCGCTGATTCAAGAAGGGCAGGTGTCAGTTTCTGGGGACATAATGTGCACTATACTGGCTAACCGCTTACGTAAAAAGCTTGCCCAGGAAGTGTGCATAAGTAAACTGACCGGCTCAAAAATTACCTAAATGTTGTTGACTGAGCCGTTAAACTCCAATACAAACTGGTAAATAGATTTCTTCAAAGAAATCGGACTTTTAACAAACGGTAATCAGTAATATTACTTTAAGCTTTCAATAAATGATCATCTTGCATCTGTTCTAAACTCCGTTCAGAAAATCTGAATCATCGATTTTTTCGTTTCTCCCTTTTAATACTCATTTTAGCCCATACATCTCTGGGAAAGTTTTAGACCTGACCCTCCGCCGACTTCTCCAACAGGTCATATGCCTCTGCGACAGTCAGGGAAGGCTGTGATTATTTGGAGAAAATTGCAAAACAAAGAAATGAGACCACAGACTAAGTCCATTTGACGATGATTGTCAGGTAAAATAATAAATATTCAAATCCATGTGATGCACTTTATAAATAGATATGCAGTTACGACACACCTTACATTCGAATGGCTAGATAGAGGCTGACTAGGAATGGGGAGCCACTAGCGCAATGTGCTGTCAACAGCGGTCAAAAAGAAATATACCGATATCGGATGTGGTGTCACAGCAAATGATTTTCCATGAAGTGATCGTGCAAATAAAACATAGACGCCCTTGTAATTTACAAGAGCAGAAACCACTTCTATATATGGTTTAAAAGGGTGTGTCGAACCTGTCAGAATGTCTTAGTCTGTGGAAGAAAATTTAGATTTTGCACTTTTCTCCAAATAATCACAGACTTTCCTGGCTATCGCAGAGGCATACGACTTCCTGGAGAATTCGGCGGAGGGTGAGGTCTAAAACTTTCCCATAGTGATGTATGGGCTAAAATGAGTATTAAACGCGAGAATCGAAAAAATGGATGATTCAGATTTTCTGAACGGAGTTTAGTTGATGCCCTCTTAGGGTGTTGACGTCTATAAATAAAATATACAAAACATCTAGTTTAGGATCCACTAAACTTAAACCAACCAGTTATATTTACTGAATGTTCAATGTCTGTGCTATTGTGGTTCCTTCATGTTCAATTTCGTTGGTGTTTCGGATTCCAATCCCCATATGTATGTACCTTATTAGTTACGGCTTTGATTGTCATTAAACGCCTGTTTGGAAAAGAGCTGTTGACTAGATTTACCATCACTTCAGTAACTTTCCCTTGTGATATAGAGGGATTTTTGATCTCAACGTATCAGTTCCTGATTTCTGTAAATAGAAAAGGAAAACTGTTTTCTGCTGAATGTTTTGTTACCCATGTAAATACGAGGCAGTTTCTCTCTAGGTGTGCTTTTTAGCAGCACAATCCATGCCTTTGATAAACCTTTAATGAAATGGACGGTGGGTTGTGTCAAGGAAAGAGTCATAAAATGTACATGCAATGTTGTTGTCAGAAATATTAAATTGGTTTTAATTTTGCATTGTATCAATATATGTAAACGAGTAACTAAAATGGATTTAAGCAGCCGGCTGAAATTTGTAAATAGTTAAAGAATAGGCTCAACTTTTCTGCGGTAACCTTTGTGTGTGAAGGAGCAATTTGGCTTATGGACTTCCTGTAGTCTTTGGGAATAATTTTGGAAAACCTCTTTACTTTAAAATAGGTGGGTGAAAAATCATCAATGATGGGGTCGAGACCTCGACGAGGAACTCTATACATAGTTTTCAGTTTATTTAGGTTTTGTACTCGGCTTCAACTCCATGAGACTTAGCCGAGAACTTGCCTCTGATCATCCCATTCATGTACATAGTCTATTGGTATAACATTCATTTATAAAATCCAGCAATATCTGAAATATTAAATAGGTTGGCAGTCTTTATAGAAATTATCCAACCCTCCATCCGAAATATTGAATGTTTTATAATCTAATTCCAGAGCTGCACAAAGAAAAAGCGAAGCATTGATAACAGTACATTAGAAGCTGGTGACAGATTCTTTGAGACCAACAGAATGCTACATATACTACCTGCAGGCAGTGGTGCACCAACACTAATTGGTAATATTACATTAGCGGTATCCCGCCAGCCAGTTTACTTGAGCTTTCCTTGATTACATTATACAAAAGGGTTATCGTTTGGAAGCAAAGAGTACACCACAATAAAGTATGCAGTGTAGAAGTAGTTCTGGACACATTAGACAGTTA
Organism: Lucinisca nassula; assembly: GCA_963580285.1. NCBI lineage: Eukaryota > Metazoa > Mollusca > Bivalvia > Lucinida > Lucinidae > Lucinisca > Lucinisca nassula. The sequence continues at coordinate 294,854 of CAUZLF010000660.1, forward strand.
GGCCCCATCAGTGACCCTCGAATATTTTCAACTCTGTAGAATCAATGATCCCAAAGGCAATAAAATACAGGCACTGGAGGGCAGCCACACCGAGCCTCCTACTGCTAGCTAAGCCACTTGTCTTATGAAGCTACAGGTATCTTAGCTTCGATTCGAAGCTACATATATCTTGGGTTCGATTCGGGCCTGCTCCGGACTTACAGATCGGCATGACCTTAATTGTAGTGGATCATAGACGGTATGTACCTCCTATTTAGATTTTATTCATATACCTACAGCTTGGTTACGTTCTTGGTTGGTGGGAGGGGTGCAGATGCAACTTCAATTTCACAGAATTTCTATACTTTCAGAGAAAATTTCTAAATCTCGCACGGATAGCTAGTTCACCTTGGCTAATTACCCCCCGCACAGCGAGGTTGAGTGGGATACAGGGTTTGTCCATATCTATGTAACGTAATCGCTATAACGCCTACATTTATTGATGGGTTATGTAACTTCATAAACACTTTGGGTATGTTATCTCGATAATGTTAGACTTTCAAAGGATCCTAGGCTAAAAGTAAAGGTCACCGTGGCTATTTTTTAGAAAACTGCCATTACTCTAGTACCTGCATTCATAAGTGGGTCGGATCTTGCATGTCACAAATCAGATGACAAAATCTAGGTCTTACCTGACTTTCAGGGACCTGGGCTCGAGGTAAAGGTCTGTGTATTTTAAACTGTCAACCCTGTAGTGCCTACATATACCAATAGATTTTTATTTAACTCCACTGAAATCTTGCGTATATCTCCAGCACATTGGGCTTTCGCCACACCAATGTTTGCCAGTCACGAAGTAATCTTGCACGAGATTTATATCGCCTGTAATGGCAAACTGTCATGTGAATCTCAAAGTTTATAGCTCTTAAAATGTTAAGTCATTTACATTCATTGTAAATATAGTATAGATTTATCATTGTATAAACTACACAACACGTTTATTTGCAGGAAATCTATGGCTTGTTACAACACTCCTCATGGTGTCAAGAAAGTAGAATCCAAACTATTTGAAGGGCCATACATCCGAACGAACTTGGACTAAATTTAATGTTATTTATTGGTTTTCGTATTAAATATTACGCATACAAACGTCTTCATTTTAATTTTTAAAGATGATTAACACCACACCATTTGAATCGTTAAAATATCAAATGTTATTTCGCCATTACTCAACCTAACGCAAAATCCCCAAGTAGTTTGTGCTTGAACTGGCACTTGTCTCGCAGAACTTCCTATCCGAATATATTACAATACATCCTTGCGACATAGTGCATTTTTCACATCTCCAAAATGGTTATTTTCTTATAAATCGGTGATTTTTCTTTAGTATATAGGTTGTGTTTGCGCGTCAGAATCGCATCTTTGAGGCCGTACTAACGAGTATCCACATGTCTTGGAGCAGAAATAAGAATGTATACCCCCGTAAACCCCTTTTTTTTCTCTAATTTTGGGTTTAGGTGTTAATTTCACGGACTTTTTCACAAGTGATTACAATAGGCTAACCTCTTGCAACTCGCGTATCAAAATGACCCAATACAGCCCATGCAAGCAATCGAATATTTGTCCTATGCGATCTGTGCATCACCGAATTTTCGGGACAAAACACCAGTAACTTAATATTGGGGTTTCACCGCTGTAGTTCTCGCCTTGCTCTTGCCACCTGCCAGACGCGGAAGATCGGGTGGCTATTCTCCGGATTTCATCCAGTTTAAATCAAATAATCTTGGGGGTCGTTCAATAAAATATTCAGTTTGAACGGGAAAACAGCAAGCTCCGATAGCTGTCTGATGAGCATGACTGGTAATCAGGCTGCATCGAAATCCGACATAACGCTTAATAAAGACAGTTGCAATTTTCCGGTTAACGGTTTAAGTTCCTGCCCAGGATATTTAGAAGCCTCCGTGTTGCAGTGGTTAAGCTACTCGCCTTGTAAACCAGGGATCGCAGGATCGATTCAGGTTTCTTCCGACTTTCGGATGAGTCTTTGAACAGAGGCCCCGTCTCCGTATGACCTTAGCTGTTGGTGGGACGTAAAACTCAAACACTCGCTCACTCACTAGTCAAACTGAGCCGCCCATTATGGCTTGCATTGTGTTGACTAGGTTATGAGCCTCATTTTCTATACGTTTTAAAGCGAAGTTGAACCACACTATCCATAAACTGAATTGCAATTGCATAACTAATACTTCCTCTTGTATGCTACGGTGCAATTTTCCAAATACTCAAACCCGTTCAATGATCCAAAGGAAACTAATATAACATTAACAAGCCCTTGTAGTGCCCATCCCATCCTTGCAAACGCCACTTTATATGGGAACATCCGCGTTTACCAGGGTATACATTATCAAGTTTTTTGATTTGAAACATAGGTTGTGGGTGCATAAATTACATATTAAATGACCACTCGTAAGATCTTCGATATTACGAGTCCATGCAATGAATACCTCTGTACCCTACACTTTGTATAGAGAACTTTGCTTTACAGGTGTATACATTATCCGTTTGTTTTGTTTGATTTGAGGTTTAACGTCCCCGTCAACAAGATTTAGGTCATTGGAGACGTTGCTTCCAGTTTTGCGGAACTTTTACCCCACAGAGATGAAATAACATCTCGGTCTCTGCCGCTCAATGGAACTAATAGGGTTTATAAGCATGGACGGGCAGACTCGCAGCAATTTTCCTGAGTAGGCTTAGACTTTCTAAGCGGATTACCAGTAATATGCTGTCGGTATCAGCTCTGCGTGGAAGCATCATGCAGCCCAATCTATTTATCAAAGTCCCGATGGGCGGGGGCAATTTTGTCCGTCGTGCGTCTATACTTGCGTGCGTGTGTCCGTCAACAATGTCTTCAAACGAAATCTGCTCCTAAACCACTGATCGGATTTTGACAAAGTTAACAAATGTTCCTAAGGTGATCCCCATTCAGGGTTGTTCAAATTGTGCCGGTCCGTTGCAAATCTAGGGCTCGGAAGCGAAGAATATATCCTTGGGAGATTTTTATTCGAAGATTTGTTTGATTAGAGGTTTAACGTCCCCGTCAACGCAGTATAGGTCATTTTGGTGACGTCGCTTCCAATTTTGTGGCAATTGTACCCGACATCGCGATTAAATGACATCTCAAGCCCTGTCGACAAATGAAACTAGTACGGTTTATATCGCTCTAACACCTACACTACTGATGGATTTAAATGCAGCTTCACACAATGTATGTGAAGCAAGTTAGGATTTTCAGGGTCCTGAGCTTAAGTCAATGTCACTATGGCTGTTTTTTTAGAAACTTTTTCATGGCTCTAGCTAACAACTAAATTTATCGATGGATTGTGATGAAACTTAACACAAATGTTACGAAATATGGTATGATAATAATCTCAGCTTTCAGGGTTCTGGGCTGAAGGTCAAGGTCACTGTAGCTATTTTTAGAGAAAAAAAAACGGACATTGCTTATGGATCGATTTTGCTCAAATGAACAAGATATCCCCCAGAGCTAAACCGGACTTTTTAACAAACTGTAATTAAGATTTTAATTTTTAACCTTTATTTTATAATATATATGTTTTTAGACGCTATATGCCCTATTAGGGTTGAGCGTCTTTAAATAAATCATCCATCCATCCATCCTCCCAGAGCTAAAATATCCAAAGCCTTAAATCGCCTTGTCATAAACAGATTGATTTTGATAGAATTTCCAGAAATGTTCCTTGGGTCACTGTCAATAAAAATTGGTCAAATACTCCACTCCAGCTTTCTACATTACCTTCCATTTCATTTGTACAGTATGGATCGGTTGAGCGATCAAAGGCCATCATGGCCCTCTTGTTCCTATTCCTGTTCCAAGATATGGGTTATGGGTACTATTTACAACCGCCTCAATGAGCCGATTTTATCGAGCACTCTTAACCTACCATTGGAATATAAATGAGGACTAGAAAATGTTTATAAAACACTATGCCCCAACTATATAGCTTTCCCTAAAACATGCATGTACTATAAACCTCGAGCATAAAAAAAAAACGGCTGAGTTCAAAAGTTGAAAGAAGTGGCGAAAATAAAATCGATGATAACGCCAAAACCACATGATCTACAGATCATACAAATTCCAGTTCATTGGTATTTATATAGAAGTGGGGTTGACGGGGGTAAACTTTATTTACTTATTTCTGCTGTAAAATAAAGGTTGTGGATACTCGCTAGAACCGCCTCATTGAGTCAGTTCTAACGTGTACCCAGTCTATTTGAGCAGAAATAAGAAAAAATCATTTTTTCATCTTGAAATTTTCATTGTTCGGCGATAAAGGTTACAATGTATTTGAATAGGCATGTTTTCGTACTGTCTGCAAAGTTTAAAACTGATCAGCTAAAACAATATGGGAAGTTGCACACGCCGTAAAACGTCAAAATGCCAAGCCCAAAAACTCGGGTGGGGGTGGTGGTGAGGTAACCCTGGCGGAAAAACGAAACAATACGGGTCTGCTTATTTTTTATGCAGATACTACATATAAAATTTCAAGATTCTAGCTCAACCATTTCATACCCACTATAATCATTACGAAAACACACCTATACAAATGAATTGTAAACCTTACCGTCGAAAACATTAACATTTTAAAATGATAAATTTGATATTTTTGCTTTTTTCTGCTCAAAATATAGATTGTAGGTACTCGTTAGAACCGCCTCGATAAGGCGTTAAGAGTACACACGATCTACATTTTAGAGCAGAAATAAAAGGTATGCCCCATGTAAACCCTAGTTTCACCATCTAAAAGTGGGGTTCAAGGTGGTCAAAATTATATAGGTGTGTTTTCGTGATGTGCGCTTTTATAAAATTTAAACAAAAAATAAAATTTAAACCCCAAAAAATAGCTAAGTTCAAAAGTCGAAAAAAAGTAACAAATTGACGATACTGCCAAAATCGCATGCACATTTACAGACCATTACAAAAAGGCTGCGAAGTATCAAGTCCATCATGATAACGCTCCATAACATATAATTTTGACCCCCCTTGAACCCCCTTTTATATAGTAAAAGTGGGGTTTTTACATGGGTAAACATTTTTCTTATTTCTGGTATAAAATATAGATTTTGGGTACACGTTAGAACCTCCTCATTGAGGCGGTTCTAAAGAGTACCCACAATCTATATTTTGAGGAGAAATAAGAAAAATAAGAAATATGACAATTTTTCTTAAAATTCTCGTTTTTTCCGCAGTAAAATTTACAATTAAGGCGTAACTATACCTAATTAAGTGACAGAGGCCTTTCTGATATTTAATCTTCATCAGTGTATCTCAACCCATAAGTCTTAAAACCGAAACGGATGATGGACAAGACCCGGCAAACACAGCACATCCCCCTCCGAGCACACACCGACCGACGTAGCCTATGAGACAGGTCAGCTGGAGGCATCAGGCAAGAGAGCCTACCCGCGGACTTATAGGGTCCCCCACCGAGCTAACATCAGAACATCAGCAAACATAACCCACACTCCACGGAAGTCCCGGGCATCAGGAAGATGTCCAAAGTAGCGAGACTTGCAAAATTTAAAATATAACAAAAAGTGTAAACCAAATCCGCTAAGATAAATGTCTCACCTGACAAGTCAGTCTTAGTTTTAGAACACTAAGAATTTTATGCTGCAAAAATTAAAGATATAATATAGTTATCTAAATCAGTACTTGAGCACTGACGTCAACACCGCAGTATCAACCTCAACACTAAGGAACTGATACTGAGATGATGATACCCTCGGGGTCGAACGAATCATCCACCAGCAGAGATATCGACCCAGTGGTTGCAATTAAGGGGGTACAAATATGGCGGCTGCCTTCGGGATTGTGGCAGTGGTAAGACCCCACCGAAAAGTCCCCTTGCCGAGACCACCCGGTGCCTCGAAATAGGTGGCTGTCTTCAGCTTCTGTGGCAGTTGGGTAAAAGCCTCCAACAAACAGAACAATCGCCCGTTCTACCGGTATCGCTGTCGGGGAAACAAACTCCGTGGTAGCTATCATGTGCTTACGTCACACGTAAGGAAGTTTGTTCGGATACGATTTGTTGGGTATTTCCATTTCTTTCTTCAATACCTTCCGTTGGCGAAATTTGACACGTAGCGCAGTAGGTGGCACATAAATTTCCATTTCTTTGGCTACTTTCATTATCTGTGTGCTTACCATGGTTGCCGAGAACACTTGGAACAAAACTCCGAAAAACTGACTGTTAGCGAACACGGAAAGTTCAAGAAAATCCTCTTTTTTTCATAGCACAGAGAAGAAAAGTTCTGATAACAGGTTCGCTTTGAACCAGCTTCGTCACTTACCTACACCCATCCCTTTGACAGCAGCAGAAACCCCCTCATCGAAGTGTTGGAAATGAAAAAAAGTAATAAAATAATAGCGTGCACGGACTTCGGCCTCGAGCAAAGTGAGATAGCTTCCACGTACGATCTTTCCTGAAGGGTTTTGCAGATTTACAAACACGCTTGATATGCATATTTTCTCTTTTTAGCTACACGGAGTTCGTTTACTCAATGGGATAAACTTGTTTATATAGATTCAAAATTAGATTAAATTGTTTAACAAAAACTAGGTTTCATTTTTTTTCTCTAAACGAAGATTTGGATAGTGTCAGTCGCTTTCTAGTTAAATGATCAAAGCGACTCGCAATTTGTTCAGTGTGATTCAGCGATGTTCCATTTGATTCTTCGAAGAGCGGTTTGTTTGTATTGGAGTTTGACGGCCCATTCAACACTATTTTAGGCCATTTTTGAGCCGGTCAGTTTACTTCATCCACACTTTTCCTGGGCAGGCATATACGTAAGCGGTTAACCGGTGCAGTGCACATTCTTCCGCCAGAAACTGACAACTGCCCTTCTTGAAACAGCGGAAGGAAGAGAATGACGGTAGAAAAGATTTCATAATCTCCACGAAAGAATTTTGCCGACTACGAAGAGTGACTTCCGAAAATTGAGGTCAGTATTTAAATCTACAACAGGTGTACAATAAAAGCGAGTGTTTTTCAATATGTCGATGCATTTTCGTTTGGTTTCCTTGGAGTTGTACGAACCAGTCAACACTAAGTTATATCGAGCAAGACAGTTTACGTAACCACATTTTATCTTCTCTGCAGCTGCAGTTGTGCCATGTGGCGGCCGTAAAAAGTCCAACCGTACACCATCCTAGTGCATATTATATTTTCTGGTTCTTTGGGATAATTGACTTCATTTAGACCATTTATTTATCTTCCCTGCAGCTGCTGATATGTCCTGTGTCGGCCGTGCAAAGTCTCCCCGTACATCATAATAGTGCAGATTATATTTTCTCATTGAGTTCATTTAGAATAATATTGAAAATAGAATTCTGCTTAAGCCAGTGCCGTTGTTGCACATTTCAGTACTGGTCATGAATAGACTAAATAAAACCTGTCTGCTATTTTCGTATATGGTGTATTCTTTGCGTCAAAAGGCTCTATCTATTCAGAATTTATTTATTCATAGGTAGTGGCCCGGGGGGTAGAAATATGGCGGCTGCCTTCGGGAGTATGGCAGAGTGGTAAGACCCCACCGAAAAGTCCCATTGCCGAGACCACCCGGTGCCTCGAAATAAGTGGCTGCCTTCAGCTTCTGTGGCAGTTGGGTAAAAGCCTCCAACATACAGAACAATTTCGTTCAACCGGTATTATTTGGTAATTCAATTTATTCAAATGCATCTTACCAATTTTTTTTTACAATTCACTACGCGAGATCTATCCTTTTAAACATTTCCTATCTCATGTTACTACCACGCTGCATTTGTACGTGTATAATCATTGCTGGTGGGTCGCGCACCGCAAAGAAGAAAACCTCATCTGTGTATGTTTGTACTGTGTATGTGTCACTTTTTCATGCTCCATCACTCTGCACATCAATGAAAGATGCATTTTAAATACGTTATTAGATAAGTAACTTGTTGTTTCATGTTACCTCAAATTTATTTCATGTTACACCAAAGTTAACAGAATCGGATACTTATTACTAAGTTCTGAAGTGTGAGTTATCATCTAACACAGCTTATTTCTTTATCAGATTATAAAATAATTTGTTCTCTCGGAAACTTATCACCTCAAAAATTTCTTACAAAAATCGTGGATCTCATATTTAGCAAAGGATCTCCTGTTTTCAGAGCCAAGCTTTTATTTAAGCAAACGTTTTCGGCCTGTCTGTAGGGAATAAAATAAAACGTTTTCGGTTTGTCTGTAGGGAATAAAATATACAGGTCACTTTCCTTCTGTAGTGAATGGGGATGAAATTCCTTGTTGAAACAGGAGCCACTTGTTTGCCGTGAGTGGCGTCTCGTACGCTGGAAGAAGGGATCATGATGATTGAGGAAAGCCCAGGGATCTCCAGCTTTTCAACACATCATTTTGGCCCATATTTCAGATAGACGAGGGGTTTGGGCTAGATCCGGCCTGAATCAATCGGCTCATTCGTGTCAAGCTCTAGAATCGCACAGCTTGTTCTATACTTCCTTCTATCTTTCTTACGTATCTTTATGGTACAAACCGGGTGTAATTTTTTCTTATTCCTCTATCTTTGAGTGTTGTTTGATGGGCGGCGGCTGATGGATTAATCGGTGGGCTTGTACTGGGGAAATTCAGCAGAAACCTCTGTAAGGGAGTAAATACGGGCGGGGATGGATCCTAACTGTTCATCAATTTTTCTTTGAATTCTGGGTGCATAGTTGGGAATCATAAAACAGAAGTGGAGCGGAAGAACTCTTGTCCTGTCATCGAGTATAATAGCAATGTAGCCTTGGCGTTGGAAATAGGAGATCCATTTCCATTAAACGTCCCCTTGTAGGGCTCCAAGGAGGGTGGGGCGCATAGATATCGAAACAAAAATTTCAACCATGGGATCCAACACTAGAAAAAGAGCTTTCTTAGACTTATCTGATGACGACCCGGAACCGACAACTTTCACTTTTAAAGCAAACGAAAATTTTGCTAGATTCTTGGTGATTACGAGCAACGAAGGAAAGTAGAAGTAAAACAAAGATCAGGAATTGATACAATTAACTTACTCCACCCACAAAAGACACCAAAGGGAAAGAAACACAAACATTAAGCGACCAGACCACAATGGAAACCCAAACAAAGGAAGGCCATAAGGACAGTTACTTTCCAACAAAATGGCCATATGGCCATCCAAAAATAAAAAGACACAAGTGATACACACAGTAAGTAACAAACAACAACATAAATAAATCGCCACAGAAGAGCCGCCTTGGAACGGTCAGTGGAAGATTTCCACTGGGGGGCTTAATCGATTTTACGTGGCCACAATCCTCGCCCTTACTTCCGTCGCGAATTAGACAAATAATTTTTTCAGTCCGCATGAAGGCCGCCTAACTCATCAGTGCAACAGCTCCGTGAACACAAAAATCAAAGAACCACAGAGGTGAGACCACGGTGAGGACTCGACAGCAAGAAACCACTGAAATGCTGGAGCAAAAGAAAACCAACAGTTAGACTCCGATGAGCCCGACCAGAGACAGAGCATCAGGCACCAACCGACATTATCTATCTAATTCTCAATAAGCATTTACGTTGGAGCCGTCATAGAATCTGAGGCCTGACCCACCGGCGTGCAATTAAAGAGGGAAGCAAAGTTGCCAACCGTGATTGGGTTAACTACCATGCATCCAGTCTGTCGTATAATATCCATGTTGTACCCAATCTTTTTATATCGCAGAATGATTTTACGAAATTGGGTGCTGAAGTCATTACGGCTATATATTTTTCTGCATTTATATACTAAGTCACCATAAAATTCGGGTTCCGATAGACCTTGTTGCAGAAGAGATTTAAGTCCAATATTGAATTTTGAAATTAAATCAGAATGGCGTCTATAAAATTTTGAAAAGGCTTTGCGTAGTTTGTGGTACCGATAACCCTGATTAAGGAGTTTAGCCGTTAATAATTTATTACAAGTGTTGAAGTCAGTTACATGACTACACACTCTAGCAAATCGAATTAATTGCGAAATATAAACGCCATAGGATGGCGCACGAGGAACATCACCATCCAAAAAAGGAAAATTTACAATATCAAAATCAAAGTCATCGCGTTTATCATAAATTTTGCACGAAACAAATCCATCTACAATAGAAAGATGTAAATCCAAAAACGGGGCCTCGATATCAGAAGAATTTGCTTTATTTAACTGAAGTTCTAGGGGGTAAATCTGACTGATCAAACCATCAAAATAGGTATTATCAATATTTAATAAATCATCTAAATATCTAGAAGTAGAGCTAAAAGCTTCAATAATTTCAGATTGGTTATCAATGGAAAGTGACAAAATGAAGTCTCTTTCATAACAATACAAGAACAGATCAGCCACAAGGGGTGCGCAATTAGTACCCATCGGAATACCCACAATTTGTCTAAATAACTTAGTACCGAATCTAATATAAATATTGTCAAGTAGAAAGGTGAGGGCATCACACACTTTCTGACATGACCAAAGTGTATAATTCTTATGCTCTTTAGAATGAAAAATGCATTTCTGGCATTACATGCAAGATAGAGAGAATCTTCTCTGTGAAAAGCCCATTCATTTAAATCATTAAGCTTTTCTTTTATAAGATTATGAGGAAGTGTAGTGTAAAGAGTGGAAAAATCGTAGGTAGACAGACTAGAAGCACGAAAATGTCTAGATTTCAATTCATTTAAAACCTCATTCGAATTTTTTATAGACCAAAACAGATTTCTTCCTGATCTTTCAAAGACTTTATCACAATATTTAATTACATGCGTTTTAATAGCAGTAAGACAGGAAGTTAATAATTTAGAAAGTTCAGTGGTAGTGCAAGAGCTAGAATTTGCAATAAACCGTCTATGAAGTTTTGGTAACCAGTATAGCGTAGGAAGCTTATCTTGGCCTTCGTTAACACACACTGTTACTGTTAAGGCTGTTACTTCTTTCACCGTTTGTCATAGAAAAACAAATTGAAGCGCTTATCGGAACTCCTAAAAACGTTAAAAAACTAAAAAATGGTACCCTTTTAATCGAAACGAATAGAAAATCCCAAACAGAAAACCTCCTCAAAATCAACAAATTCTTTAACCTTAATGTCTCTGTCACGGAGCACAAAACATTAAATTCATGTAAAGGAATAATCCGTGACAGAATGCTGAAACAAGAATCAGAAGCCAGTATTGTGGAATATTTAAAAGGTCAAGGAGTAACAGCCTGTAAACGTTTCAAAATTAAAAAAGACGGCAATCTAATCGAAACAAATACTCTTCTTCTGACTTTCAATACCACTTCGATGCCGAAATCACTAAGGATATTTTACCGAATAATACCGGTTGAAATCTACGTGCCCAATCCTCTGCGATGTTTCAATTGTCAGAGGTTTGGGCACCACGAAAACGACTGTACTGTCCCTGACGGATCTGTTTGTGAGAAGTGTGGTGGTACCGACCACCACACTACCAACTGCAAGAATTCTCCAAAATGTGTTAACTGCGGAAAAGATCATTTGTCTAAATCCAATGTCTGTGAAGTTTGGAAAACAGAAAAAGAAATCATGAAAATTAAAGTTACACAAAACGTCACCTATTTGGAAGCGAAGAAAATCCAACAAAACAAACCAGAAAACACATTCGCCAAAGTTGTCCAATCCCTTGCCAGCAAACCTGAAACCAAAGAAACCTCCACTCAATTTAATGTAAAGATTTCGAAATTAAACCACATTCTAAAGTAATTACCTCTACTGTTAAACCAAAAACTTCATCACAGCCTAATACATCATCACAACTTACATCGTCACAACCTTCTACATCGTCACAACCTACAACTTCTCATCAGTCACGACAAACTTCACAGACCAGTTCACACTCGAACACCCATTCTAGCAGATCTCACTCTCGGTCTACGTCAGGGACAGCGGATCGAAAAGCAAAAAAGACAAAGAAAAGCATAAAGGATCAAACCCAAACAGTAAAGGGGCGTCGGCTGATCCAGTAAAACTGGCTAATCAGTACGGCGCCCTTGAGGACATGGAGTTGGAGGTTGATCCCTCCACGTTCTCAAAGCATAATAAAAGATAAAGGATTAAATTCCTTGTTTTAATCTTCTCTCCATTCAACCATGGATAAGAAGTCAATAATTCAATGGAACTGTCGAGGACTGAAAGCCAATTTTAACGAACTTTTAATTCTATCTACACTTTTTTCTCCTAATGTCATTTGTCTCCAAGAAACTTTTTTGAAAACTACAGATAATATTGATTTTAAAGGTTACAGTATGTACAATCATATCACAACGGATAATCAGAAGGCATCAGGAGGTACATCAATCCTGGTAAAATCTGACGTTCCTCATAGGAAGAAAGATGTAAACACTAATTTACAAGCTGTTGCTGTAAACGTCACTTTATCCAAATCCATAACGATTTGTTCTGTCTACCTTCCACCGCACTATAATTTTTCTAAACAAAAATTAGAAAATTTAACTAATCAATTACTTAGTCCTTATATATTATTAGGAGACTTGAATAGTCACAACAAATTATGGGGTTGCTCGGATACAAATGACAAAGGAGAAATCATTGAAAATTTTATTGCTGAAAATGATTTATGTTTATTTAACGATAAACAACCAAAATATCTTCATTCTCCCACAAGAAATTATTTTGCTTTAGATCTTTCAATTTGCTCTCCAAATATTTATCTAGACTTTGATTGGTCTGTTGTGGACGATCTCCATGGGAGCGATCATTTTCCGATAGTAATTGAAGAAATTGAATCGACCCATGAGGATCGTCACCCCAGATGGAATTTGAGTAAAGCAAATTGGGAAAATTTTAATCAATTATGTAATGAAAAACTCGAACCTGAAATGTTTAAAACTGCAAATGATATACAAAATTTTACTGATGAATTGATTGATATTGCTGAAAAATGTATTCCTAAATCCTCGACATTTTCAAAAAGAAACAGACCTTGATTTAATGACGAAGTTAAAACTTCAATAAATAAAAGAAAATCTGCATTACGAAAATTTAATAAACAACCAACAAAAGAAAATCTTATCCATGCCAAACATATGCGAGCTAAAGCTCGCAAAACAATAAAATCGGCCAAAAAAAGCATCTTGGCAGCAATACGTCTCCAAACTGAATACCAGAACACCACGAAGAAAATATGGGACATGATTAGAAAAATTAGTGGCAAGAAGAAATCGAATAAACATGTCCATATCAAATCAAACGGAAATATATGTTCAACGACCAAAGACATTTCCAATGCCTTGGGGGAAAATTTTCAGCAGAACTCCTCCAGCTCAAATTATTCAGGTTTCCAAAATATTAAACAAGAACAAGAGAAAAAGAATTTAAATTTTTCTTCATCGAATCATGAAAAATATAATTTACCATTCACTACTAAAGACTTATTAGATGCTCTCCATAAATCTCATGATACTGCTGTTGGTCCTGACGAAATACACTATCAAATTTTAAAATATTTACCCAACAAGGCATTGGAAACATTATTAAATATTTTGAATGATATTTGGATCACTGGAAAGTTCCCTGAAAACTTGAGAAAAGCTACCATTATTCCTATTCCGAAACCTAACAAAGATCATACTGAAGCCACTAATTACAGGCCTATTGCTTTGAAAAGTTGCTTATGTAAAACAATGGAGAGAATGATTAATGATAGGCTGGTTTGGTTCTTAGAATCAAACCAGCTTATCACTAAATTTCAAGCTGGATTTAGAAAAAAACAGCTCTACTAACGATCATTTGATTCGTTTAGAATCATTTATACGTGATGCCTTTATTAAAAGAGAACATGTCGTAGCTGTATTCTTTGACCTCGAAAAGGCCTATGATACGACTTGGAAATATGGCATCATGAAAGATTTACAATCCTTGGGCCTTAAAGGCCGATTACCACTTTTTATTCAAAATTTCAGATAGAACATTTAACGTTCGCATAGGAAATACATTATCAGACATATTTGATCAAGAACAAGGTGTACCACAAGGTAGTATTTTATCACCAACCTTGTTCAGCATAAAAATTAATAATATAGTTAAATGCGTAAAAGACCCAGATTTTTTGCTTTTTGTTGACGATTTTGGAATTTTTTATCGCTCCAAAAATATGGAAACCATTGAATTTAAGCTGCAAGGGTGTTTAAATAATATAGAAACTTGGGCAAGAGAAAATGGTTTTAAATTTTCTAAAACAAAAACTCAGTGTGTTCATTTCTGCCAAATTCGAAAGTTACATTTAGATCCAGTTTTAACTATATACGGCAGTCCAATTCCAGTCGTCACTGAGGCGAAGTTTTTGGGTCTTTTATTCGGTAGCAAATTGTCTTTTATTCCTCATATCAAAGCTTTGAAAGCTAAATGTTTAAAAGCTCTTGATATTCTTAAAGTCCTGTCCAGTTCCGACTGGGGAGGAGATCGCACTGTTCTTTTAAATCTTTTTAGGTCTTTAATTCGTTCCAAATTGGACTATGGCTCCATAGTCTATGGATCTGCTAGGAAATCTTATTAAAAATCTTTGGATACTATACATCATTAAGGTTTACGTTTAGCATTGGGTGCCTTTCACCTGTGCTGAATCAAATGAACCATCGCTTTATATTAGAAGAGAAATTGTCTCTTCAATATATTACTAAGTTAGCCGCAAATCCACGCAATTCAGCATATGACTCTGTTTTTAACCCTAACTATGAGAGATTTTATAATATCAAACCATCTGCTATTAAACCTCTTGGCTTAAGAATCAGACCTTTAATCAAAGAGGCCAGTATTAATGTCCAAAATGTTCAATCGTTCTCATTACCATCAAAAGAACCATGGACATTAAATCATCCAAAGATAATTTTAGATTTGCATAAAAATAAGAAATCGGAAGTCGATTCACATATTTTTAAAAACGAATTTTTAGAAATCAAATCCAATTTTAAACATCACATCTCCATTTACACTGACGGTTCGAAGCAAGATGAGAAAGTTGCTTGTTCTGTCATTAGTCCGAATTTCACTGACAGCATTAGATTACCCGATAATAGTTCTATTTTTACCGCTGAAGCGAAAGCAATCGATATTGCCCTCTATTATATTCGAGACCAATACGGAACACATTTTATCATTTATTCAGATTCCCTTTCTGTATTGAAAGCTCTCAAAGATCAACAGCATAGAAACCCCTTGATTCAACAAATTTTACGAAAATATCACTTCCTTTCCACCTCGAAGGAGATCATTTTTTGCTGGCTTCCCAGTCACGTTAATATCCGTTGGAATGAGTTAGCCGACTTAGAAGCTAAATCTGCTTTATCGTTAAATATAACAAATTTAAAAATCCCTTTCTCAGATTTTAAATCCAACATAAATAAGTATATAAAGAATAAATGTCAATCTATTTTGGAAAACGAAAATAATAAATTGAATAAAATACAACCTTACTTTAATACCAAATGCTCTTTCACAAATTACAGTAGAAAAGATCAAAGATCACTAGATGCCGTATTGGACATACAAGGCTGACTCATTCCTACATTTTAAAAAACGAACAAGCACCTTTCTGTATATCTTGTAACGAACCGTTCACAGTGAAACACTTTCTCATTTCATGTGTAGAATTTCATCATATACGAACAAAATATTTTAATGTTTCAACGATGAAAGAACTTTTTAACGACATTCAACATTATCAAATAATCAATTTTCTTAAAGAAATCGGACTTTTTAACAAACTGTAATTATTAAGATTTTAATTTTTAACCTTACTGTATTTTATGCATAATATATAATTTTCTAGACGCTATATGCCCTGTTAGGGTTGAGCGTCTTTAAATAAATCATCCATCTCCATCTCCATAGGTAGTCAACCAGAACTGTGGAAATTATTTGGCCAGAGGCTGACACCTGGGGTCCAGTTTCAAAGTATTTGCGACGTATTTTCGTCTTAAAAAGATCGTACGAAGTTCTTACGACAAAAATCCTGTTTCATCAAATGCTCAAGATCTGCGATGTTCGCACATTTTGTCGTATTTCTGAGATGAATATTTAGACGTCGCACATTGAAATTTTCGTCTTAAACGTTGGACATGACACGGCTATAGCGGAAGAAGATAACGCGCAGCAAAGGTTAAAGAAACCTACGCTCGATAAAAGTATGGTGCGTAACATGCCATTTCGCTTACCTTCGCAGACCACGCCCATAACTTATACTAGCCCATGCAATGAAGACCCTTATATAATTTTTAGTTTGGATATGGATATGGGTTGTGTTTTTTCTTATTTTTGGACGGTTTTTTTTTTTTTCAAGGAAAAATTCCGTCCTTTTGAATAGCGATGTCCAGGCGGGCGGCAGGGCGTCCGCGTCCCGGTTTACCTTTTGGTTAACCCAGAAAAACCCGTCCATAATGCCATTTGGCCTTTTTCTTGTTTTCTAAATAGAGTCTTGGGGTACTCGTTAGAAGCGCCTCTTTGTGGTTGTTCTTACGAGTACCTACAATCTATATTTCATCCGACGCTGGCTTTCGACCATCGGGGCTTGGAGACATAGTGCTTCCGCGCAGAGCTAAAACCGTCCTGATTACTGGTTAACGCTTAGATTGTAAAACCCTACCCAAGAAAAGTGGTACGAGTGGGACCGCTCCTTAAACCCTAGCTGCTTGGGTCGGTCGGGTTTATAATGTCACTTCAACTCAAGGTAGGGTAAAAGTCCTACAAAATCGATAACAGCGTCTCCAAAATGACCTAAGTACATGAACATTATACCAACGGTTGGCGGGGTACAAACAAAAAAACCAACGCGTTCAGGTAGTTCTAACGATTACCCACAATCTGCGATTAGACTTTTGATTAAAATGAAGACTCGGTGTACCTCATATCGACACATAAAACTAGCATTGTGAATATGACACAGATGCCCCCGCCCAGGGACCACCCTCATCAAAAAAGCATGTTGCCAAAAAAAAAAAAAAAAAAAATAAGAAAAAGAGAAAAGACCGCATTGCTCGACTGGAAAACTGTCCTTGAGAACATCGGCGTGGGTGTGGGTTAATGCCGTTTAAATATTTGAAAAAGTGTGTATCATCATCCAGATATGCATCAAATCCATAAAAAATTACTAAGTCTGTGACATTGACCTTGAGCTTAGGTTTTACGGCCCTTTCAAAACTATTTCTTTTTTTTTTCGAGCCGATCATTAACCAGATGTGGACGCAAACAAAACGGAGTAGCCGGAGAAACTACATGTATCTTTCGTCGTACCAAATACGAAATAAATCCATTAATGGGTTGGTTAGCTCTTATTATACCCCCACAAATGAAATTGGGGGGGGGGGGGGTATATAGGAGTGAGCTTGTCGGTCTGTCGGTCGGTCGGTCTGTTGACTTGGTTTCCAGACGATAACTCAAAAAGCGCTTCACCGATTTTTATAATTTTTGGTACACTGATGTAACATCATAAAATTTGTTTGTTTTGTTTGATTTGAGGTTTAACGTCCCCGTCAACACTGTAAAGGTCATTTTGGAGACGTTGCTTCCAATTTTGTGGGACTTTTACCCGAAATTGAGATGAAATGACATCTCAAACCCTGTCGCCCAATGAAACCAATAAGGTTTATTAGCATGGACGTTCCGCCTCGCACCGCGTCGATTTCCACTACAATTCGTCAATTTTCGACATAGTTATGGCCCCTTTCAAGTGAAAAAATTGCAAAATGCCGCTGTTGTACTATCAAGGCGGTTTTTGTCGGAGTATTCATCACCTTTAGTGATAGCTCTAGTTAAAAAATGTTGACATTTTAATAAATCTGAGTCCGTGACATTGATCTTGAGGTCATGGGCATTGTTGCGGGTATGCTTAATTAACTTAAAATGTGTATCTATCATCGTACCAAATATGAACCATATCCATTATATGATTTACAAAATATTAGCTCTTAAATAATTTCAGCATGTAAAGA
This sequence comes from Lucinisca nassula, assembly GCA_963580285.1. Lineage (NCBI taxonomy): Eukaryota > Metazoa > Mollusca > Bivalvia > Lucinida > Lucinidae > Lucinisca > Lucinisca nassula. The sequence continues at coordinate 312,875 of CAUZLF010000660.1, forward strand.
AGTCATAGTAAGGGCCAGTGTATTGCTGAATAAACCTTTTGACATATATATCATCACAATTCCATCATATGGCCTGGAAAATATGAGCTCTTAAAAGTTTAGGTTCTCTCTGGTACAATGCCTTAAACCCGAGGGTACAGGAACGCGTACATACCCCCATACGGAAGGACGTTCGTACATGTGCGTACACTCGTATGTACGAAAACTTTTAATGTCGACGGCGGGGAAGGGGATCATGGTCTTGCGTACTGTCATTTCGTCTATGTGCAGACGATTGTATAATTGTGTATACATCTAGTTATAGAACAGGTTCTTTGTATTTTAAAATCAGTCATTCTGTAGGCTCTATCTTGCAAATGAACTGAATGTATTTTTCATTGGAAGGCTGGACTGCCTGACAGACGAACAATCAATGAAAAAACATTTGCTACAAACCATTGCTACAAACCATTGCCAACAACAAACCGGAGTTGAAAACTGATATACATTAAATACGAACACTTACAGAGGCTACGGCATGTAACGTTATCTGTGGTTCATTATTAATCATGTATTGACGTTTTTGTATTAAACCCGTGCATAAGCTGTGTTTTTAAGTTCATATGATAAACCGTGCCCTTGTATAACTGAATTTATTAAATTGGGCGTGAAAAGGTAAAGAAAATGCTCAGCGAAGTCTCGCATGTTATTTAATATTATAAACTCAACAATACACGTGCACTCATGCTGAAAACCCAACACCTCCCCCGCCCTGCGCGCGCATTTACTGACAAACACGCTTGTTGTAAAAGGTTCATTATGACAACGTGAAATCAACGATAGTCTGACGTCACGACGTTCACAATACAGACGAACTCGCCAGTAGTACAGTGGGAAATGGGTCTAGATAATTAATATTTGTATCTTACGATAATGAAATGGAAACGCAAGTTTGAAACCACGTAGAATCAACGTTGATTCAACTTTGTTTTTACTGAATATACATATAGATCCACTGGGATAATAAATTTAAAACGTGTTATCTACTTTACACGGCTATTTCAAGACGGCCCGTGATCACGCCTGTGACAATTAGTGGCCCCGTTTAAGAGCATATTCAAAATTGCGACATATTTTAGTGAAACGCAAATTTAGCTCGTACGAACACTTTGCGATGTTTTGATGAAACTGACGTACGCAGTTCTTTAAAAAGTGCGTACGAGCAATTTAAGATTAATCGTACGATGTTTATTGATGAAACTGGCCCCTGCCTTTCTTGAATCCACAGAAGAGATGGCAGTGGGCTACTTTTTTGTGACCTTGACCCCAACATGGCCCCAAGGTCAAAGGTCAAAAAGTATGATTTTGCCATATCTTCTAAACTATTCGAGTTGCACTTCTGAAACTTTGCTAATTGGATGGCCCTTGGAATATAGAATAAATCGGGCAACTTTTGGGATGACCTTGACCTCAACATGACCCCAAGGTTAAGGTCAAAAGTATGATTTTGCCATATCTTCTAAACTATTGGAGTTACACTTCTGAAACTTTGTTTATTGGATGGCCCTTCGAATATAGAATAAATTGGGCTACTTTTGGTGTGACCTTGACCTCAACATGACCCCAAGGTCAAAGGTCACAAAATATGACTTTACCATATCTCCTAAACAAATGGAGTTACACTTCTGAAACTTTGCTTATTGGATGGCCTTTGGAATATAGCATATATTAGGCTACTTTTGGTCTGACCTCGACCTCAACATGATCCCAAGGTCAAAGGTCAAAAAGTATTATTTTGCCATATTTTCTAAACTATTGGAGCTACACTTCTGAAACTTTGGTTATTGGATGGATCTTGGAATATAGAATAAATTGGGCTACTTTTGGTGTGACCTTCACCTCAACCTGACCCCAAGGTCAAAGGTACAATGGTAAACGATAGGAGATACACTTCTGAAACTTTGCTTATCAGTTAGAATGTTCTTTGCAACTTTTTTTTTAACTTACATGTAGTTTTGGCTAGCTTATACATAGTCACTGGTGTTATTTATAGAAAAAGCGGGTATTTGCGATGGTTTACCATCGACTGCCCAATCTAGTTTGTCTTATTTCGAGCTAATCGTTAATCGGCCCCGCGCCAGCCCGGGGGGTAGAAATATGGCGGCTGCCTTCGGGAGTGTGGCAGAGTGGTTGGACCCCACTGAAAACAGTCCCATTGCCGAGACCATCCGGTGCCTCGAAATAGGTGGCTGCCTTCAAGTTCTGTGGCAGTTGGGTAAAAGCCTCCAACATACAGAACAATCGTCCGTTCGACCGGTATTATTTTGTAATTCAATTTATTCAAATGCATCTTACCAATTTTTTAACAATTCACTACGCGATATCTATCCTTTTAAACCTTTCCTATCTCATGTTACTACCACGCTGCATTTGTACGTGTATCATCATTGCTGGTGGGCCGCGCACTGCAAAGAAGAAAACCTCATCTGTGTTTAACATGTTTGTTTGTACTGTGTATGTGTCACTTTTTCATGCTCCATCACTCTGCACATCAATGAAAGGTGCATTTTAAATACGTTATTAGATAAGTAACTTGTCGTTTCATGTTACCTCAAATTTATTTCATGTTACACCAAAGTTAACAGAATCGGATACTTATCACTAAGTTCTTAAGTGTGAGTTATCATCTAACACAGCTTATTTCTTTATCAATATATAAAATAATTCCCTCGGAAACTTATCACCTGAATAATTTCTTACCAAAATCGTGTATCTCATATTTAGCAATGGATCTCCTGTTTGCAGAGCCAAGTTTTTTTTAAGCAAACGTATTTGGCCTCCCTTGTCTGTAGGGAATAAAATATACAGGTCACTTTCCTTCTGTAGTGAATGGGGATGAAATTCCTTGTTTAAACAGGAGCCACTTGTTTGCCGTGAGTGGCGTCTCGTATGCTGGAAGAAGGGATCCTGATGATTGAGAAAAGCCCAGGGATCTCCAGCTTTTCAACACATCATTTTGGCCCATATTTCAAATAGACGAGGGGTTTGGGCTAGATCCGGCCTGAATCAATCGGCTCAGTCGTGCCAAGCTCTAGAATCACACAGCTTGTCCTTATCTTCCTTCTTTCTTTTTTTACGTATCTTTATGGTACAAACCGGGTGTAATTTTGTCTTATTCCTCTCTTTGAGTGTTATTTGATGGGAAGCGGCTGATGGATTAATCGGTGGGCTTGTACTGGGAAAATTCAGCAGAAATTTCTGTGAGGGAGAGAATACGGGTGGGGATGGGTCCCAACTGTTCTTCATCTTTCCATTGAAATCTGGGTGTATAGTTGGGAGTCATAAAACAGAAGTGGAGCGGAAGGACTCTGGTCCTGTCATCGAGTATAATAGCAATGTAGCCTTGGCGTTGGAAATAGGAGATCCATTTCCATTAAACGTCCCCTTGTAGGGCTCCAAAGAGGGTGGGGCGCATAGCTATCGAAACATAAATTTCAATCATGGGATCAAACACTAGGAAAAGAGCATTTTTAGACCTATCAGATGACGACCCGGAACCGACAACTTTCAATTTTAAAGCCAATGAAAATTTCGCTCGATTTTTAGTGATTTCGAGCAAGGAAGAAAAGGCCATTACCACTTTGTCACCTTTTATAATCGAAAAACAAATTGAATCAATTATCGGAACACCTAAAAACGTAAAAAAAAAAAAAAAAAATGGAACTCTTTTGGTCGAAACAAACAGGAAATCACAAACAGAAAATCTACTCAAAATAAATTTTTCAATTTGAATGTCTCTGTCACGGAGCATAAAACACTAAATTCTTGCAAAGGTATTATCCGTGACAGAATGTTAAAACAAGAATCTGAAGCTAGCATCATCGAATATCTCAAAGAACAAGGAGTAATGGCCTGTAAACGATTTAAAATTAAAAAAGATGAAAAACTCATTGACACAGATACGTTACTTCTGACATTTAACACTACTTCCTTGCCGATGTCACTGAAAATATTTTACAGAATACTACCGGTTGACATCTACGTGCCCAATCATCTGCGATGTTTCAATTGTCAGAGGTTTGGACACCACGAAAACGACTGTACTGTCCCTGACGGATCTGTTTGTGAGAAGTGTGGTGGTACCGATCATCACACTACCAACTGCAAGAACTCTCCCAAATGTGTGACCTGCCGGAAAGATCATTTATCTAAATCCAACGTCTGTGAAGTTTGGAAAACAGAAAAAGAAATTATGAAAATCAAAGTTACACAAAACGTCACCTATTTGGAAGCAAAGAAAATCCAACAAAACAAACCAGAAAACACATTCGCCAAAGTTGTCCAATCCCTTGCCAGCAAACCTGAAACAAAAGAAATCTCCACTCAATTCAACGAAAAAGATTTCGAAATTAAACCACATTCTAAAGTAATTACCTCTACTGTTAAACCAAAAACCACATCACAACCTACTACATCGTCACAACCTACATCGTCACAACCTACATCTACTCATCAGTCAAGACAAACTTCACAGACCAGTTCACATTCAAACACCCATTCTAGCAGATCTCACTCTCGGTCCACGTCAGGGACAGCGGATGGAAAAGACAAAAAAGACAAAGAAAAGCATAAAGGATCAAACCCTAACAGTAAAGGGGTGGCGGCTGACCCAGTAAAACTGGCTAATCAGTATGGCGCCCTTGAGGACATGGAGTTGGACGTTGATCCATCCACGTTCCCAAAGCCTAATAAAAGATAAAGGATTAAATTCCTTGTTTTAATCTTCTCTCCATTTAATCATGGATAAAAAGTCAATAATTCAATGGAACTGTCGAGGAATTAAAGCCAATTTTAACGAACTTTTAATTTTATCTACACTTTTTTTCTCCTAATGTCATTTGTCTCCAAGAAACTTTTTTGAAAACGTCAGATAATATTAATTTAAAAGGTTACAGTTCGTACAATCATATCAAAACGGATAATCAGAAGGTACATCGATCCTGGTAAAATCTGATGTTCCTCATAGGAAAATAGATGTAAACACTAATTTACAAGCTGTTGCTGTAAACGTCACTTTATCCAAATCCATTACGATTTGTTCTGTCTACCTTCCACCACACTATAATTTTTCTAAACAAGAATTAGAAAATCTAACTAATCAATTACCTAGTCCTTATATATTATTGGGAGACTTTAATAGTCACAGTAAATTATGGGGTTGCTCGGATACAAATGACAAAGGAGAAATCGTAGAAAATTTTATTGCTGAAAATGATTTGTGTTTATTTAACGATAAACAACCAACATACCTTCATTCTCCCACAAGAAATTATTTTGCTTTAGATCTTTCAATTTGCTCTCCAAATATTTATCTAATTTCGATTGGTCTGTTGTGGACGATCTCCATGGGAGCGATCATTTTCCGATAGTAATTGAAGAAATTGAATCGACCCATGAGGATCTTCACCCAAGATGGAATTTGAGTAAAATTTTAATCAATTATGTAATGAAAAACTCGACCCTGAATTTTTTAAATCTGCAAATGAAATACAAGATTTTACTGATCAATTGATTGATATTGCTGAAAAATGTATTCCTAAATCCTCGACTTTTTAAAAAAGAAACAGACCTTGGTTTAATGACGAAGTTAAAACTTCAATCAATAAAAGAAAATCTGCATTACGAAAATTCAATAAACAACCAACAAAAGAAAATCTTATCCATGCCAAACACATGCGAGCTAAAAATCGCAAAACAATAAAATCAGCCAAAAAAGCATCTTGGCAGCAATACGTTTCCAAACTGAATACCAGAACACCAACTAAGAAAATATGGGACATGATTCGAAAAATTAGTGGCAAAAACAAATCAAATAAACATGTCCATATCAAATCGAAGAGAAATATATGTTCAACGGCTAAGGACATTTCCAATGCCTTGGGGGAAAAGTTTCAGAAAAACTCCTCTAGCTCAAATTATTCAGAAAGCTTCCAAAATATTAAACAAGAACAAGAGAAAAAGAATTTAAATTTATCATCATTAAATCACGAAAAATATAATTTACCTTTCACTGCTATTGAATTATTAGACGCTCTCCATAAATCGCATGATACTGTTGTTGGTCCTGATGACATACACTATCAAATTTTAAAACATTTACCCAACAAGGCATTGGAAACATTATTAAACATTTTGAAAGATATCTGGATCACTGGAAAGTTACCCGAAAACTGGAGGAAAGCTACCATTATTCCTTTTCCGAAACCTAATAAAGATCATACTGAAGCCACTGATTACAGACTTATTGCTTTGACAAGTTGCTTATGTAAAACAATGGAGAGAATGATTAATGATAGGCTGGTTTGGTTCTTAGAATCAAACCAGTTTATCACTAAATTTCAAGCTGGATTTAGAAAAAACAGCTCTACTAATGATCATTTGATTCGCTTAGAATCTTTTATACGTGATGCCTTTATTAAAAAAGAACATGTCGTAGCTGTATTCTTTGACCTAGAAAAGGCCTATAATACGACTTGGAAATATGGCATCATGAAATATTTACACACCTTGGGTCTTAAAGGCCGATTACCACTTTTTATTGTAAATTTCCTATCAAATAAATCTTTTAATGTTCGCATAGGAAATACATTGTCAGACATATTTAACCAAGAACAAGGTGTACCACAAGGTAGCATTTTATCACCTACCTTGTTCAGTATTAAAATTAATAATATAGTTAAATGTGTAAAAGATCCAGAATGTTCGCTTTTTGTAGACGATTTCGGAATTTTTTATCGATCCAAAAATATGGAAACCATTGAATTCAAACTGCAAAGGTGTTTAAATAATATAGAAACTTGGGCGACAGAAAATGGTTTTAAATTTTCTAAAACAAAAACTAAGTGTGTTCATTTCTGCCAAATTCGAAAGTTACATTTAGATCCTGTTCTTACTATATACGGCAGTCCAATTCCAGTCGTCGCTGAATCGAAGTTTCTGAGTCTTTTATTTGATTACAAATTATCTTTTATTCCCCATATCAAAGCTTTGAAAGCTAAATGTTTAAAAGCTCTTGATATTCTGAAAGTCCTGTCCAGTTCCGACTAGGGAGGAGATCGCACTGTACTTTTAAATCTTTATAGATCTTTAATTCGTTCCAAATTGGACTATGGTTCCATAGTCTATGGATCTGCAAGGAAATCTTATTTAAAATCTTTGGATACTATACATCATCAAGGTTTACGTCTAGCACTAGGTGCCTTTCGCACGTCACCTGTTGAAAGTCTTTATGCTGAATCAAATGAACCTTCACTTTACGTTAGAAGAGAGAAAATGTCTCTTCAATATATTACAAAATTAGCCGCAAATCCACGTAATTCAGCATATGACTCTGTTTTTAACCCTAACTATGAAAGATTTTATAACAACAAACCATCAGCGATAAAACCTCTTGGCCTAAGAATTAAACCATTACTCGAAGAGGCCAATATTAATATAAACAATATTCAGTCTTTCTCTTTACCATCTAAACAACCATGGACGTTAAACTCCCCAAAGATAATTTTAGACTTAAACAAAAATAAGAAATCCGAAGTAGAATCACATATTTTTAAGAACGAATTTTTAGAAATCAAATCCAATTTTAAACATCACATATCCATTTACACTGACGGTTCGAAGCAAGATGAGAAAGTTGCTTGTTCTGTCATTAGTCCAAATTTCACTGACGGCATTAGATTACCTGATAACAGCTCTATTTTTACTGCTGAAGCGAAAGCAATTGATATCGCACTCTATCACATTAGAGATCAATCTGAAAAACATTTTATCATCTATTCAGATTCTCTTTCAGTATTTAAATCCCTCAAAGATCAACATCACAGAAACCCCTTGATTCAACAAATTTTAAGAAAATATCATTACCTTTCCGTCTCAAAGGAGATCGTTTTCTGCTGGCTTCCCAGTCACGTAAATATCCGTGGAAATGAGTTAGCCGATTTAGAGGCCAAATCGGCATTGTCGTTAAATATAACTAATTTTAAAATTCCGCATTCAGATTTTATATCCAACATTAATAAATATATAAAAAACAAATTTCAATCTATTTGGGAAAAAGAAACCAACAATAAATTAAATAAAATATAACCAAATTTTCATAGCAAATGCTCTTTTTCGAATTATAGTAGGAAAGATCAGACGAAAATCACAAGATGCCGCATTGGCCACACACGGCTCACTCATTCCTTTATATTAAAAAACGAAAAAGCACCTTTCTGCATATCTTGTAACGAACCGTTCACAGTTAAACACTTTCTCATCTCATGTATAGAATTTTATCATATACGCACAAAATATTTTAATGTTTCAACAATGAAAGAGCTTTTTAACGACATACCATCATATAAATTAATCAATTTTCTTAAAGAAATCGGCCTTTTTAACAAACTGTAATAGTAAATATTTTAACTTTTAAAATTCCATAACAATTTTATATTTAATACCTAATTATTTTTAGACGCTATATGCCCTATTAGGGTTGAGCGTCTTTAAACAAAACATCCATCCATCCATCATCCATACAATCCGTGTTTGTGGCAATGTTGTGGTGAAAAGGTGTTTGATTTGAATAATATCTTTTGTTATTGTGGAACCAGAAATGTTTATTGTATGTTCAGAAACATCCACGATGTAATTCGACAGAGCAGAATCCAAGATATCTGCGATTGAAAATGGGTTTGGTATGTCTCATGTGATATTTCCGGTGTAAATGTATAATTTTCAGGCATTAGGAGCTGTCTTTCAATTTGGACGAGAACGGCCAAAATAGCAGTACAGTACGATTTACTTCTTCCAAAAAATCTCCGAAATTGGTTTCTCTCTCGAAAAATACACCCAGAAGTCTGCTTCATCCATACAATCCAACCCCAGATGTGTTTGAGGCAATTTTGTGGGAAATCGTGTGTGATTTGAATAATATATTTTGTTATTATGGGACCAGAAATGTTTATTGTATGTTCAGAAACATCCGCGATGTAATTTGACAGAGCAGAATCCAAGCTATCTGCGATTTAAAATGGGTTTGGCGTTCCTCATGCAATATTTCCTATGTAAATGTATAAATTTCAGGCAGTAGGAGCTGTCTTTTGATATAAAGGAGAACAGCCAAATTAGCAGTAAAGTACGCTTAGCTTCCTCCAAAACTCCCACATTACGATAACACGCCCGTGCGACATACTGTTTTTTTTTCACACCTTTGTGATGAAAATCCGTGATTTTCTTTATTTTTACTCCTCGTTGAGGCGGTTCTAACGAGTACCCACAATCTATGTTTTGGAGCGGAAATAAGAAAAATAATGTATACCCCCGTAAATCCCACTTTTCTCTATATAAAGAGGGGCTTAGTGGGGTCATCATTTCACGGGCTTGTTCACGTGATAAGCCCATAGATCTTTGTCTAATTCGGAACAAAATGAGAAAAAACGTCCTCTTACCTGTCTCCATTACTTCACGTGGCGTGTTATGTTGCCTCTGATCTTCGTAGTTGGCAATTCGGTTGTACGACGAATACAGGTGTTGTAAATAGTAATTTAAGGACATGTAACGCCGGTCTCGGTGGCTCAGTCTGACAGTCGATTAGGATGTCGCGGGTCCGATACTTGTCGGTTCGGCAACATTCTTTTGTGGAGATTGATCATATAAACTTCAAGAATCACCAATCCCTGTCCATCTAAATGGCTTCCAATCGAAGTTGGAAGCCAATAATAGAACATTCACAAATCAATACGAAAACACGCTCCCATCCAAATGTATTGAAATTTTATCCCCCACCCCCATAAAAAAGGAATACTTTCAGATAAAAATTCTGATATTTTTCACATTTCTACTCAAAACTGAGTGAGGTTCTAACAAGTACCCACAATCTATGTTTTTGAGCAGAAATAAGAAAAATCATGTATACTCCTGTGAATACCACTTTTACTGCATAAAGGTGGGGTTTTAGGACCCCATTTTTACTATATAAAAGTGGAGTTTTAGGGGGTCAAAATTATAAATGCGTGTTTTTGTAAAATGTTCATCCGAATGGGCCTTTCTTAGAACCACCAAAGGTGAATTTAGTTCAGAATGCATAGATGATCTTACACAAGTGATCATTTCATAAATTTCTCATGACAACGACAATGAAAATGAGTGTAAGATCTGGTTATCTTATGACCTTTTTTGATTGGATTTTATCGCCTTTAAATTTGACAATTTTTTCCCACAAAAATACATGGTTGACATGCACGTCGTCATGACGTTACTTAATAGAAGTGAAGACAATGACCAGGAATCGATACAATTAACCCACAGCTCTCATCAGAGACACCAAAGGGAAAGAAGCACAAACATGAAACAACTAGACCCTAATGGAAAAATCAATAGCGGAAAGCCAAAAGGACAGTTGCTTTCCCACAAAAAGGCCAATTGACTATCCAAAACAAAATAATATAAAATAATATAGTATGTATCACACACTCAAAGACAAACCATAACAAAAATAAACCGCGATCGAAGAATCGCCTTGGAACGGTCAGTGAAACGTATCCCATTTTTTTTTTTTTTTTTTTTTTTTTTTTTGAGGGGGGGGGGGGCGTTTCACTTGAGCACAATCCTCGCCCTTATTTCCATCGCGATCTAGACAAATAATTTGTTCAGTCCGCATGAAGGCCTCCTAACTCATCAGTGCAACATCTCCGTGAACACAAAAATCAAGTAACAACAGAGATGAAACAACGGTGTGGACTCGACAGCAAGAAACTACTGAAATGCTGGTGCAAAAGAAGACCAACAGTTAGACTCCGATGGGCCCGACAAGAGAGAGAGCATCAGGAACCAACCAACATTACAAATCAAAGTACTGAAAGTACTGAGGAAAGTTGATTTATGAGGTATATTCACCATGATAAAATGGTAGTGGTAGATTAAACAGTTCTCTAAGTATCTTTTTGACAAGGTTGAAAAAGGAGTTTAACCAGGTTCGACTAAGAAAAAAAATTCTTGTTGATTGTTGTCCTCGTGACAGTCAATGACCATCTGACTGGCGCCGACCCTGAACAAAATCCAGGTATTAGTTATTGATAGCACCCGTAAGATGTCAGAGCGGAACGTCAGAAGAAAATTCTGGACTGTGCTTGTTTGTTTGTTTGTATGTTTGTTTGCTTGTTTTGAGGTTTAACATCCCCGTCAACACTGACTAGGTCATTTAGAGACATTGCTTCCAATTTTGTGAGACTTTTACCCAACACTAAAATGAAATGACAAAATTATCAAGCCTGTCGCGCAATGAAACCAAATAGGCTTGTGGCATGGACGGTTCGATTCGCACCACTTTGCCTGGGCAGGCTTAGATCCTCTAAGCGGTTTACCAGTACTCATGTGCGGTCGATTTCAGCTCGGCGTTGAACTATCTTGCAGTCCGTCTATTTCTCTAAGCCCTGATGGGCAGGGGCGGTAGGACTGTGCTCGTGCATTTGGCCATTGGCAAACAGAACCTTCATAATCAGACGCCACATAATGCGGTGTCCGATCAGATCTAGTGCACCTGCTTAAACGAACAGTCCGATTCTCAGTTCATGACTATTCTCCAAACTTACATTCAGAGACGATCGATCCGCTAGTTCTCTCAGCATTTTGATGAATTGACTATTTACGCAAATACGCTGTTTATCTGGAGCACTGGACGGGAGTGAACTTTAAAACCTATTGCGTTCTTTCGGCGAGTGACGCCCCCGCCCATAGGGGCTTGAAGAAATATATGGGCTGCATGATGCTTCCACGCAGAGCTGAATCTGGCCCGCACACTAGTACTGGTAAACCGCTTAGAGGATCTAAGCCTGCCCAGGAACCGCGGTGCGAGGCGGACCGTCCATGCTTATAAACCCTATTGGTTTCATTGGGCGACAGGGCTTGAGATGTCATTTCATCTCAATGTCGGGTAAAAGTCCCACAAAATTGGAAGCAACGTCTCCAAAATGACCTTTACAGTGTTGACGGGGACGTTAAACCTCAAATCAAACAAATCTTTCGGCGAGTCATGGGTCTCCAAAAATGAAGTGTACATTGCTTTCGGAGACGTTACAGCAGAACCCTTTAATTTCTACATTTTAAACAGTGGAGACGCTTCGACTTAGATTCTTTTTCCCAAGTGTCTATAAAACGAGTGCATATGCACCCAAAAATGCAAAGCTTCCTTTTATAACACTGAAGGGTCTGATTCGAGGTCACAGAATGAGGTGTCTGATCAGTGGCTTCTGAATTTGCTTAACCAATATATGACAATGGAATCTTCCAACAAATAAGTTCGGAACAGGATTGTTAGATTTGTTTTCTTACAGGTAGGTTTTGCAAGAATATATGTTTTTTTTAGCAATCAATGCAGACTCAGATCAGACGCCAAGTTGTGCTGCGTCTGATCTGAGCCTACAATACTTACATTCCATAAAAAGTGACGCTAGTTATATATGGGCTAATGTCCAGTTCGGAAACCGAGGGGTGAAAGGGAAGGAACACCTGTGGAATCAAGTCCGCCTTGATATAAAAGGATACACCGAGTATCAAAGCTGGAAAAGTCCAGTTCGGCAACTGAGGGGGAAAAGAGAAAGAACATCTGTGGTATCAAGTCCGCCTTCAGCGCAAATGTTAAGAAATCAATGCGCTGGAAAAGGAAATGAGGCAAGTGCTTAATTTGGACTATTTTATGCAGCGAACGAACAGCGGGAGTGTAGTAACGCGGTCCAGTACCGGTCTTATTCATGCCGCAAACATATGTTGTGCGTGTTCGTTAGAACCGCCTCATTGAGGCGATTCTAACGAGTACCCACAACCTATGTTTTGGAGAAGTAATACGAAAAATAATGTATACCCACGTTAACCCCCGTTTTCACTATATAAAGTGGGGTTCATTTCACGGACTTGATGGAGTAAATTCTGCTCTGTTCATAGAAAAAATAAAAACATGGTGACGTCACTGTTTATTGAAAATCACGAAAAAAAAAAAAAAAAAAAAAAAAAACGAAATTCTCGATTTCTCCGTATTATGTTATTTCTGACGACACAGACTCGTAAGTGGAATTAGAAAATGGATTTATGGAGTACAGAAGATGTATAAGACAAGGAAAAAATGGGCATCACGTGAACAAGTCCGTGAAATGAATCCCACTTTATAAAGAGAAAACTGGGGTTAAAGCGGGTATACATTATTTTTCTTATTACTTCTCCAAACATAGGTTGTGGGTACTCGTTAGAACATCGTCAATGAGGCGGTTCTAACGAGCACCCACAACCTATGTTTGCGGTATAAATAATAAAAAAAATCATGGGTTTTAATCTAACAAGTAGCCATTTTGGAGATGTAAAAATGCACTATGTCTCACGGGTGTGTTATCATAATGGCAAAACATTATGTAGCCTAACATAGAAGCATTTGAAAACTTAGCCTAAACCCGGCTACACTTTGATTTCTTTGGCCAATTCGTGTTATCGCTGCTTGCTATCTTGGTATATAACGCTTCAACTGCCTATGCATCAAATTCATACTGGCTTCAGTGGGTGAGATGGCCACTTTTAATGACTATCTGGTCGCAAACTTCTAACACAGGGACTTGAGCCACGTGCGTTGTAATACAAATACACGACAGAAATTCATACAGTGCAAATACTATTTGTCTAAATACTTAACAAATTTGACGAAGACTTACCAAGATTAACAACGGTAGTGTAAATAATTGTAACTTGATAGTTTTTGTGCATTTGAATCAAAATGTAGTATTTGCATAGCTAAGACTGAAAATGTGTTCGGTATAAATGATACAGGATGCCTTTAACATCACCAACTAACGCTGGTTAATTGATTTCTCGATATTTATTTAATATCATGCGCTATTTTTCTACATAATACAGGGCTTTCAAATTTAGTTCGCAGCCTCTGCGTTGTAATCAGTAACGAAGCTACGTGCGTTGTATCGAAATATCAATGTTTTTCTTTTTCGCAAAAGATGTGACGAAAGTTGCATATTTGCTTTTAGATTTCATTATCGTTATTCACAATTTATCGGCCAGAACACCAGCCAAAAACGTGTAGTTACATAGGACGACCGGACCAAAGTTAAAATACGGGTGAATCTGTGTTGAATGCCAAATTTCTTTTGGGGTCTATTTTTCCATATTCCGTTTTTCAAACTTTTTCTTGCAACAGACGAAGCCGCACATTAATAAAGTGGTCCGTAAGGCAGATGTCAGTATTGGGCAACGCTATACCACAGTTAGATTAACGTAAATACAGTTTCTTACCTGCAGCGACGAACGGTCAGCCGCCATTTTTCATCGAAGCCTATGCGTCCAAAATACGAAGCCTATACGACCGCTACGCAGCCTGTACGTATGTATTGACCAGTGTGTATATATTTAGATTAATTTATCATATTTAGTTTTTGTTTGTTAAACCCTTTTTGTACCAAATTGAATCTTCCTCATATATAGCATGAGTCCATTTCAAAATTTAGGGGTGACAGGTTGTGGTATCTTCAAAAATGATTCGGAAAATGGCTGAACTTTTTGCAAACAGTGTAGGCCCTGATCAGACGCCGCGTTGTGCGGCGACTGTTCTGGGCCTGCACTGTTTGCCAGGGTTTCTGGTACTAAATGGGTAAATTCACTGTTATTAAGTTTTTGTTTATTTTGATTGAGGTTAAACGTCCCCGTCAACACTATTTAGTTCATTTTGGGAGACGTTGCTTCCAGTTTTGTGGGACTTTTACCCGATATTGAGATGAAATGACATCTCAAGCCCTGCCGCCCAATAAAACCAAAAAGGCTGTATATGCATTGGACTCGCAGCACTTTTCCTGGGCAGGCGTAGTCCTAAGCGGTTTACCAGTACTCACGTGTGGTCAGTTTCAGCTCTGCGTGGAAGCACTGCACAACCCAATCTGTTTCTCCGAGCCCCGATGGGCGGTGCGACGCTGTTGTTTAATCTGAGGTTTAATGTCCCCGCCAACACTGTATAAGTCATTTTGGAGACGTTGCTTCCGATTTTATGCGATTTTTACCCAACATTGAGATTAAATGACATCTCAAGCCCTGTCGCCCAATGAAACCAATATGGTTTGTAAGCATGGACGGACCGACTCGCACCGCTTTGTCTGGACAGGCTTAGACTCTCTAAGCGGTTTACCAGTACTCGTGTGCGGTCTGTTTCAGCTCTGCGTGGAAGCATCTTGCAGCCCAACTATTTCTTCCAGCGCCGGTGGGTGGGGGCAGGGGCGTGGGGCGACGCTGTTACTAAGTGGATAACACCATTTCATATCAAAGTACTGAAAGTACTGATGAAAGTTGATTTATGAGGAATAATTATTATGATAAAAATGCCAGTCGTAGATCAAGCACTTATCTAGACATTTTGTCAGGGTTAAAAAATTCGACGAAGAAAATAAAAAATGATTCTTCGATTGTTTTGAGTTTAACGACAGGTCAAACCTTGTGGATCATTTTGTCTTCTCCAAGAGAAACGGGGGGGGGGGGGGTGGGTGAAAGAGATAGAAGAGATAGCAGATGAGATGAAAGTGAGGGACAGCGTGAATGGAAGGGTTGAAACTGAAGAAATATCAACACTCACCATCTACCGTTACCTGCTGCAAGGACATCAGGCTTTGCCCAAATGTAAGTCAGTATCAGCTGGACTCCCCAATTATACAAGATACACATCACCTGTGCCTCACCCAACTACCCCCACGAAGAAAAAAGGTAGAAAGAAAGATAAACGTGTCTGCTAATTTCTTCATGGTTTCTAAATTAGCTCAGTACATACTGTGCTTGTCCCATCTGCTAATAATCTTACAGACAAGTTCTCCTAGCGGGCACATTACGTCTTAACAACGTCGCATCAATTGCGTTGATACGACGATGCACATACGTTGTGCAGCCGCTTCGAGCTATGTTCCTTCGGGAGTCGGGACATAAAAAGAAGAATAACTTGGACAAAAAGATCGTTTTTAAACCATTTGATTTAGACATTATAACCCTGATCAGACGCCGCGTTTAGCAAACTTCGACTACCCAAGGCGAATTAAAATACGTTTATTCCAAACAAATACATTTACCCATAAATGCCAATTGATTCAATGCTAGGACTTTCGGAAACAGTTACGACAGATTAGAGGCCACAGAATGTAGCATCTGATAGGTGTCTTCACTATTTGCTAAAAGTACGGAACTGGATGTAAAACTCACAGCTTACAACACATGTTTTGTAATTAGAGCTCTCGAAGCAGGTGAATTACTGTTTTTGATGTCGGTCAGATATGGGTTGTTTAGTGGGTCACTGATAATCACGGAGAAGCGAGCTAACCCTTTTAACCCTGTAGACCGGTGCAGCAGCCGAGGTAAATACACTGTATCTATGCAAACCTTGTACATCCTGATAAGACGGCACGTAGCTAGCAGGTCTCGCCAGAATGTACATGTACACTGTTTAATTGCCATCATGGCAGTGAACTAATCAGAAATTCATTTCAATAAGAATATATTTAAAGCGAGAAGAGTCCTGTTCAGAAACTCAGGGATGAAAGAGTTAAACATAAATATCATCGGAAAGCCCGTAGGAAAATGGTCCAAGAGTATTGTTTTCTGTTCAGAATATGTCTTTTTGTGCGAATTTATATTCAATCCGTATAAAGTCTTGAAAAATGAAATATTATGCCTGCAAAATTAGTTTTCAAGAGTTCCTTTGGACTATTTTATGCAGCGAACGAACATCGGAAGTGGAATAACGCGGTCCAGTACCGGAAGTAGAAATGTAATGACAAAGAAACTTGATTTTATAAATCAACTTTCAAAAATCAGTTGAGCCGGCAGATGACAAAACCTGCTTTAAGACCGGTCCGACCAGCAGAGATTCTTATCATCTTATCAACCTGCGCACCCATCCACTATGACAAGACCGTTTGCTTATGTCTCTTTGCATAGATATAAGCCCATAGTAGGTACATGCGATCAGCGAAGATTCTGATCTGACTGCGCGAATGCGCAGGCTGATCTGAGTCTTAGCTGGTCGCTTAAGGCTTTTTGTAGATTTTGTCATGTGCTGGCTCATATAATCACACAGGTAATAACAATGGCTACTTCGCCCCTGTTGGTTTCATTGGGCGACAGGGCTTGAGATGTCATTTAATCACAATGTCGGGTAAAAGTCCCACAGAATTGGAAGCTACGTCTCCAAAATGACATAAATAGTGTTGACGGGGACGTTAATCCTCAATCTAAGCCTGCCCAGGCAAAGCGGTGCGAGTCGAACCGTCCATGCTTATAAACTCTTTTGATTGCATTGGGCGACAGGGCTTGAGATGCCATTTTATCTCAATGTTGGATAAAAGTTCGAGTGTTGACGGGGACGTTGAACCTCAAATAAAACAATACAAACAAACACATGGTTAACGCCATGACGCCGTCTGTGACAACCCTGTGGCTTCAATGGCAATAAAGTATAAAATTCTATTACTACATAAATCTTTAGGAAATGAAGTTATTATGTTTGATTGTTTGGCTGAGGTTAACGTCCCCGTCAACCCTGTAAAGATCATTTTGGAGACGTTGCTTCCAATTTTGTGGGACTTTTACCCAACATTGAGATGAAACGACACCTCAATCCCTGCCGCCTAATGATCCAATAGGGTTTATATGCACTGGACGGTCTGACTCGCACCACATTGCCTGGGCAGGCTTAGTCCGTCTAAGCAGTTTATACCAGTACCCATGTGCAGTCAGTTTCAGCTCTGCGTGGAAACATCGTGCAGCCCTATCTATTTCTCCAAGCCCCGATGGGCTGGGGCCAGAAGTTAATAAAATGCGACCAGAACCAGAGTCAAACCGGCGACACCTTGCTTACAAGGCAAATTCTCTACCGACAGAGCTATCCTGGCACTGACAACATTTTTAGCTCACCTGACCAAAGGTCATGGTGAGCTTTTGTGACTGTGAGATGTCCGGCGTCGTCGTTCGTCGTGCGTCGTGCGTCGTGCGGTGTGCGTCGTGCGTCGTGCGCCGTGCGTGCGTAAACTTTTCTTGTTAACACTCTAGATGACACAGTTTTGATCCAATCATCATCAAACTTGGTCAGAATGATCTTCATGACAATATCTCGGTCATGTTCGAATATGGGTCATGTCATGTCAAAAAGTAGGTCAACCGGTCAAATCAATGGAAAACCTTGTTAACACTCTAGAGGCCACAGTTTTGGTCCAATCATCCTCAAACTTGCTCAGAATGATCATCCTGACAATATCGCGGTCAAGTTCGTATATGGGTCATGTCGGGTCAAAAAATAGGTCACCAGGTCAAATCAAAAGAAAACCTTGTTAACACTCTAGAGGAGACAGTTTTGGTCCAATTATCCTCAAACTTGCTCAGAAAGATCAGCCTGACAATATATCGGTCATGTTTGAATATGGGTCATGTCGGGTCAAAAAATAGGTCACCAGGTCAAATCAAAGGAAAACTTTGTTAACACTCTAGAGGCCACAGTTTGAGTCCAATCATCCTCAAACTTGCTCAGAATGATCATCCTGACAGTATCTCGGTCAAGTTAAAACATGGGTCATGTCAGGTCAAAAGGTAGGTCAGTAGGTCAAACCATAAAACAACCTTGTTGACACTCTGGAGGCCACAGTATGGGTTCTATCATCTTCAAACTTGCTCAGAATAATCATCCTGACAATATCTCGGTCGAGTTAAAATTTGGGCCATGTCGGATCAACAAGTAGTTTAGTAGGGCAAATAATAGAAAAACCTTGTTAACACTCTAGAGGCCACAGATTTGGTCCAATCACGCTGAAACTTGCTTAGAATGATCATCCTTACAATATCTAAGTTCGAATATGGGTCATGTCGGGTCAAAAAGTAGGTCACCAGGTCAAATTAAAGGAAAACCTTGTTAGCACTCTACTGGCCACAGTTTTGGTCCAATCATCCTCAAACTTGCTCAGGATGATTATCCTGACAGTAGCTCGGTCAAGTTTGAATATGGGTCATGTGTGGTCAAAAAGTAGGTCAGTAGGTCAAACCATAGAAAAACACTTTTAAAACCATGGAGGCCACAGTTTGGGTCCAATCATCTCTAAACTTGCTCAGAATGATCATCCTGACAATATCTCGGTCGAGTTCATATATGGGTCATGTAGGGTCAAAAAGTAGGTCAGTAGGGCAAATCATAGAAAAACCTTGTTAACACTCTTGAGGCCATAGATTTGGTCCACTCATCCTCAATCTTCTCTAGAATGATCATCAAGACAATATCTCAATCAGTTTCGAATATGGGTCATGTCGGGTCAAAAAGTAGATCAGTAGGTCAAATCATAGAAAAACCTTGTTAACACTCTAGAGGCCCCAGTTTTGGTCCAATCATCCTCAAACTTGCTCAGCATGATTACCCTAACAATATCTGGGTAAAGTTCGAATATGGGTCATGTGGAGTCAAAAAGTAGGTCAGAAGGTCAAACCGTAGATAAACCTTGTTAAAACTATAGAGGCCACAGTTTCGGTCGAATCAACATCAAACTTGCTCACAATGATCATCTCTGCAATATCTAGATCAAGTTCAAATATGGGTCATGTGGGGTCAAAAAGTAGGTTAAATCATAGAAAAACCTTGTTTACACTATAGAGACTGCAATTTTAGTCTAATTATCATCAAACTTGCTCAGAATGATCAGCTTTACAATATCTAGGACAAGTTCGAATATTGGTCATGTCGTGTCAGAAAGTAGGTCAAATCGTAGAAAACCTTGTGAACATACTAGAGACCACAGTTTTCGTCTGTTCATCACCAAACTTGCTCAGAATGATCATCTTGGCAATATCTCGGTCACGTTTGAATGCAGGTCATATCAGGTCAAAAAGTAGGTCAGTAGGTCAAATCATATAAAAACGTTGTGAACACTCTAGAGGCCACAGTTTTGGTCTGTGCGTAATCAAACTTGCTCAGAATGATCATTTGACAATATCTCGGTTAATTTCGAATATGGGTCATGTCTGATCACTAAGTAGGTCAGATCATAGAAAAACCTTGTGAACACACTAGAAACACCAGTTTTGGTTCGATCATCATCAAACTTGCTCAGAATGATCATCTTGACAATACCTGGATCAAGTTTGAATATGGGTCATGTTGGTTCAGAAAGTAGGTCAGCAGGTCAAATCATAGAAAAACGTTGTGAACAGTCCAAGTGGCCAAAGTTTTAGTCCAATCATCATAAAACTTGCTCAGAATGATCATATGGACAATATCTCAGTTAAGTTTAAATATGGGTAATGTCAAATCAAAACGTAGATCACTTGGTTATTTTGTCATAACTTTTTAACCGTTTGAGATAGAGTCTTCATATGTAGGCATGTACGTAGGTTCCTTGTGATAAGGCTTCCCACTCATGTAAAATATTTTACCTGTGACCTTGACCTGTGACTTACTTTATCATAACTTTTGAACCATATGAGATAGAGCCTTCATATTTGGTATGTATGTTCGTTGTGACAAGGCTTTCCCAGCCATTCAAAAATTTTGACCTACTTTGTCATAACTTTTTCAGCATTGGAGATACAGCCTTCATATTTGGCATGTAGGTTCCTTGCGACACGGATTTTCTCTTCATACATAAAATGTGACCTTTACCTTGACATTTGACCTACTTTACTATTATTGAGATGGTGCCTTCATATTTGGCATGTATGTTCCTTGTGAAAAGGTCTTTCCACCGATACAAAAATTTTGTCTTATGACCCTAATCTTTGATCTCCTTTGACCATTTGATATAGAGCCTTCATACTTGGCATGAAGCTTCCTTCTGTCATACAAAAATGACTTGTGACCTTTACCTTGACATGTGACCTTCTTTATCATAACTTTTGAACCATTTGAGGTAGAGCCTTCATCTTTGTCATGTATGTTCCTTGTGACAATGACTTTCACCCACACAAACATTTTGACCTGTGACCTTGACCTTTGACCTTCTTTCTCATAACTTTTGAACCATTTAAGATAGATCCTTCATATTTGGCATGTAGGATCCTTGAGACAAGGCCTTCTCAACCATGCAAAAATTTTTACCTTGACCTTTGATCATTATTGTCATAACTTTTGTATCATTTAATGTAGAGCCTTCATATTTGGCATGTATGTTCCTTGTGAAAAGGTCGTCCCACTCATGCAAAAAATTTGAGCTGTAACCTTGACCTTGATCTGTGACCTACTTAATCATAACTTTGAAACCATTTGAGATAGAGCCTTCATATTTGGGATGTATATTCCTTGTGACAATGGCTTCACATCCATTCAAAATGTTTGATCTGTGACCTCGACGTTTGACCTACTTTACCATAACTTTTGAACCATGTTACATCCCTTTGATTGCTGCAGTTAATTGCTTATTTTTTACCTTGTCATCACCATAGCCCCTTCAGTTGATATCGTATCTTCTTGAAAGTTACACATATAAGCAAGTCAGGAATAAAAGCTTGAATGAGTTTGAAAACCGGGGAGGTCAGCCGATTTATCATAGAGTTACATTCTAATGCTTACCATGTCATCACCTTGTCCTCCAATAAATTTAGCCCCCGCCCAAAGGGGCTTAAAGAAATATATGGGCTGCATGATGCTTCCACGCAGAGCTGAATCCGGTCGGCACACTAGTACTGGTAAATCACTTAGAGGATCTAAGCCTGTCCAGGAACCGCGGTGCAAGATAATGCTAATAAACCCTATCGGTTTCATTGGGCGACAGGGCTTGAGATGTCATTTCATCTCAATGTTGGGTAAAAGTCCCACAAAATTGGGAGCAACGTCTCCAAAACTACCTTTACAGTGTTGACGGGGACGTTAAACCTCAAATCAAACAAACAAATCAGTAAAGGTTGACACTTCCTGAAACTTTGAATCTGTTTGCTCAGGTGAGCGACACAGGACCATCTTGGTCCTCTTGTTTCAACTTCGAAGATTTTTTTCATAAACTTAGTAAATAAACAGCACTATTTGTGAAGTACGTGTAACCCTTTTACAGGCCCCACAACTACACTTAACACCGGATGTTGCAAATAAATACATTTTTTGTTGTTTGATTTGAGGTTTAACGTCCCCGTCAGCACTGTATATGTCATTTTGGAGACGTTGCTTCCAATTTTGTGGGACTTTTACCCGACACTGAGATGAAATTACATCTCAAGTCATGTTGCCCAATGAAACCAATATGGTTAATACGAGTAAGCATGGACGGTCCGACTTGCAATGCTTTGTCTGTGAAGGCTTAGATCCTCTAAACGGTTCACAAGTACTTTTGTGCGTGGAAGTAGGGCGGGGCGACAAATAAATACATAAAACCGTCATAAGATAAATAGAGAATCTTACATGAGTGGTCATTTCATATGAAATTTATGAAACGAGCCTTCGGCGAGTTTCATGAATTTCATATGAAATGACCACGAGTGTAAGATTCTGTTTATCATATGACCATTTTAATATGGACTTTAACGCCATTAAATTTCACAATTCATCCACAAAAAGTACATGGTTGACATGGACGTCGTCATGACGTTACTTAATCCCGCAAAAGTGTTATTACACGTGTGGTCATATGATTTTTATTACACAACGTTATTCACTGCTTATTAACGACGTTATATGATAAAAACAAAATTTCACACTCGTGGTCATTTCATATGAAATTTGTGAAACTCGCCGAAAGCTCTTTTTATAAATTTCGTATGAAATTATCTCTCATGTAAGATCCACCATTTAGGAAGGTTTTTATTATTTTATAAAAGGTATGTTGTGTGTACTCATTAGAATCGCCTCAACGAGGAGCGCTTTGGTGCAGTGGTAGCGCATCGAATTTGTGATCGAGAGTGTGCGGGTTCGAGCCTCTCGCTGACCAAAGTGTTGTGCCCTTGAGCAAGGCACTTCATCCACATTGCTTTAAAAAGTACTGGTTACCACCCAGGATCTCCTGCTCGTAATTAACAGATGTGAGCGATTAGCATTAAAAGGAGAAAAAGAAAAAAATGAGTCCACTCAGTATCCTGTATTGAATATCGATTCTAACACAGCGCGCCTATATTGGCAATGGAAAACAACTGTGTTTTATTCTACAACAAATCACGGCAAGGAGGAGCGTGACGAACGACGTCATTAAAAACTGCAAAGATATGACGTCACTAGTCGATTTCCTTGACGTTTGACGGTGTAGAGTCATTTTCTCGCATCGAAAACGTTAGAAAAGGATGTAAATGCATGTGTTTCAGTCGATAAATTTAGCGGGATTTCGTCTAACAATGGCGAAAAGTTGTGAGAATTTGAAAGAAACAACAGCATTATTGCCGAGTTTCAGCGTGTTAGAATCGAAATAGATCCGCTCTTGCTAGTGATTTGTTAGGTAATAAATCACAGTTTGTCGGTCAGTTGTAAGTAGACAAATCACGCGCGCTTCGCGCTCGTGATTTGTCTACTTTACAACTAACCTCCAAACTGTGATTTATTACTCAACAAATCACAGCTAGAGCTGATCTATTTCTTAAATTGAACCCCGTTATACTCCCAGACCTGGCGTTCTGATTATTCCTCAATAGTTCAAACTACTCCTAACTCGAACAAATTTTCATGGTCCAAAAAAGCGTTCGAGGTATTGAAGTTCGAGTGCATGTGTTTATCTAATGATTATCCCAAATTTGAAAAATCCAGTCATATACATGTAAACGTGTGTCAGACACTAGTTGCGCCTAAGCAGTTTAATAAGTTGAACATTTTATTTATTTCTTTCTTTCTTTATTATTTTCTTTCTTTCTCTATAATACTGCCTCACGCCTTCGCGAACATTCTAGGCAGGTGTACATCACATGCAGCCCTGATTTGTTGGTTGAAAGCCTACACAGTAACCATGCACATGTCATTACGATAGAGATATTTAACCTGCACAGGGAATGATTCTCCCTGTACAGGGCGCCTCCGGTTAACGTCCCGGTCATAAGGACGGTGACATTGTGGCATTCAGCAATGCAAATGATGCCAATGGAGCGTGTTCGGACACGTGTCGAACCGGGGGCCTCTAGCATCATCGGCAAGTGCATTAACTACAGAGCTACCACGCTTTTTGTGTTTTGTTTTAAACGCCTTTGATATTGACGTCGTTGTCATCTGAGCGTTTTATCTTTTATAACGTTTCAAGATCTGGCGTCATTTCTATAGAAACGACGTTATGTAACGGCAGTCAGGAGGCGGCCTGACTTGCCACGGAATAAAAATCGTAAAATCTAGTTAAAATGTAAATGAAATCGTGCCGATCTGATGTGTGATTGAAGGTGTGACGATGAAGCAGCAAGTTCACAATGAGACTGCTTATTCACAAGGAACAACAGCGGGAGGTTCACACACGCCAACAAAACCCCCAACAGCAAAAAGGGTTGGAAAGGAAAAAGCGTCTTCAAAAAGACGACCCCTTTTTCTCAACGAACCGAAAAGTGCAAGGGAGATTGTGTCTGATGTCATACGAGCAGACTGTATGAACCATGGGTATAGAAATGAGAAGTCAATCGGAGAGGGGGCGTATGCCAAGGTTAAATTAGCAGAAGTTATGCCAGCAAAACTTGCTCGAAATCAGACAATTGCCGACATTGCTGAGGAAACCGGAAATTTGCAGGTAGTATACTATTTTATTATTATTGATAATAATAATTATTATTATTAATAATATGAATATTTTATTAATATTATTATTATTTTTATTATTATTATCATTATTATTATTTGATAATAATAATAATAAGAAGAATAATAAGAATAATACATAAATAATAATAATAATAGATAATAATAATTAAGTCTCTCTTATGACAGCCAATAAAATAAAATTATAAATAAAGTCTAACATGTTTAAATGAAGTAAAAATGTTTTTTTTTTTTCGGTTCGATATGATTACTATAACTCACCCGTGCGACAAAGTGCATTTATCACATCTCCAAAAATAGCCTACTTTTCTGATATTTTATCCGTGATATTTTTTCTTATTTATACTGTAATTGTAGATTGTATGTACTAGTTAGAACCGCCTCATCGAGGCGGTTCTAACGAGTACCCACAACCTATGTCTTGGGGCAGAAATTAGAAAAATAATGTATACCCCCGTAAACCCCAGTTTTCTCTTTATAAAGTGGGGTTTAGAGGGGTGTTGAATTCACGGACTTTTTCACGTGATGCAAAGCCCGTCGCATTTGCTCAGACTCCACTCCCCAACCAGCACATAAGGTCTGATCAATTTCGGGCGACATCGATGCGACGTGTTAACGTCGATTCGATGTCGGCCTGAAGTTAGCCCGCCGTTTTATACTGACTTTGTCCATTTCGTTCTGTCATGAACAAATTGTGCCAGGATTCGGATACGGTTATCCGTAGAATACTTAGTGAAAATGGTGACGCTGCTGTATCGATTCGCAGGCGGTGCCTGTGCTAATGGTCACTTGACAAGTTCAAACTAAAATTAAGAGTAATACTTCTTTACAAGGTCAAAGGACATTCTTTACAAGGTCAAAGGACATTCCTTGACCAGGACCTGTGAAACGGGAAGTTAGTCCGTAGCTCTCGCCAAAGAAATAAACTTAGCTACTTTATGTATATAGCTCAGTGGTTAGCTCGGGTCATATGTGAGACGCCAAGTTCTGCAACAGAAGGTCAGGAGTTTTCTCCGGGTACTCGGGTTTTCGTCCACCTCTGATTAACGATCGGCTCGATATAAGTGAAATAATCTCCACCCACACACAGAGAGAGAGAGAGAGAGAGAGAGAGAGAGAGAGAGAGAGAGAGAGGGAGAGAGAGAGAGAGAGAGAGAGAGAGAGAGAGAGAGAGAGAGAGAGAGAGAGAGAGAGAGAGAGAGAGAGAGAGAGAGAGAGAGAGAGAGAGAGAAATGAGCACTGTATTGGATAACCACTTATGTATATGCCTGCTCAAGAAAAATGATGGCAGGTAAACCGAAACGAAACAGTGAAATTCCGCTACTGATTAGGCTAAACTAAAATTAAGACTATAAGAATCTTATATGGGTGTGAAGGGTGGATGGAAAAATCCGTCCCGAGGGTCACTGTCCGGCATCACGAGGCTTGCCGAGTGATGCCGGACAGTGATCCCGAGGGACGGATTTTTCTATCCACCCCTCACACCCATATAGGATTCTTTTCCTTGCATACCTTCCATTTTTAGCGCGGAGTTTTAATGCTGCAGTCACTTCGGTTACCAACGGCCGCCATATTGTGATGACGATACAGGAATGTTTAGTGACGTCACGTAACGTGCATGCCGTCAACCTTAACGACGGCGCATACGAGGTCGTATTCAACCAGTACATTTATCAAACGCGCGGGAATATTCGATATTGGGTCGGAACACCAGGGTCAGAACATAAATTTCTATCCCAGAGTAAAATCACGGATTTCCTTGTCCGGTGTGCAGGAATAATTCTTCTTTACAAACAGTTTTGAAAACGTGTCAGTGTTCCTTTCGATCTTGTTCTAACCCTTAGAAGTGGGAGACCGCCTTTATGGCTGTCCAAAATTGGCTTTAAAAGACCAGTTTTAAACAACCCAAAAGGTGGTCTGATGCACTTACAGACAAAAAGGCCCTTTTTATATAACAGAATATAATGTTTTCAAATCTACTTGTTTTTTTTTGTTTTTTTTCCTCTTTACATGTTATATCATAATTTATTTACATAAACAAGCGGTCTCCGCCCATCGGGACTAGAACAAATGGAATTGGCTGCATGGTGCTTCCACGCGGAGGTCAAACTTACCGCACATTAGTCCTGGTAAACCGCTTAGAAGGTCTAAGCTGAGGCTTTTTTATTTTAATTTTTATTTTTATTTTATTTTATTTTTTTTTTCGATTTCCTTGCTTTCAGCAAAAAGTGAAGACCCTGGTCAGACGCCGCCTTGTGCGGCGTCTGTCCAGGGTCTTCATTGTTTACCAGTGTCCCATATTTTATAGGGGTGGGCAGGGTGAGGCAAATGTGTCGTGTATGTCACCGGGACATCCAACTGGTATTGGCTTACAGTCGGGCAAGGCCTGGGTAAGGGTAGGGGAAGAGAGTTGTTCTTTTGAAGTTGCTACACTTCCTTTCATTTTCCTCTTTCATTGCGTTAACATACCCGTGTGCCAAAGTGCATTTTATCACATCTCCAAAATAGTTACGTTTTGGTGAAAATCCGTAACATTTTTTCTTATTTATACTGCAAACATAGGTTATGGGTGCTTGTTAGAACCGCCTCATTTAGGCGGTTCTAACGAGTACCCAATACCTATGTCTTGGAGTAAAAATAAGAAACATAATGTTTACCCCCGTAAACCCCAGTTTTCTATATACAAAGTGGGGTGTAACGGGGTGTTCATTTCACGGACTTGTTCACGTGATGTCTCCGCTGTCCTTCACTTTCATCTTCTCTTCTGTATTTTCCCTTTTTTCTCCCTTCTTTGGGAGGCGGCCCCCGCCCATTTGGGCTTGAAGAAATAAATGGGCTGCATGATGCGTCCACGCAGAGCTGAAGCCGACCGCACACGAGTACGGGTAAACCGCTCAGAGGATCTTAGCCTGCCCAGGTAAAGCGGTGCAAGTTGGACGGGACATGCTTATAAACCCTATTGGTTTCATTGGGCGACAGTGCTTGAGATGTCATTTCATCTCAATGTCGGGTAAAAATCCCACAAAATTGGAAGCTTCGTCTCCAAAATGACCTATACCGTGTTGAAGGGGACGTTAAACCTTAAATCAAGCGCACAAACAAACAAACAAATTCTTTGGGAGACGACACAAAATGACCCACAAGGGTTGACGTGTTGTTAAACACAGACACAATCAACCATTCAATCAATCAATCAATCAATCAATCAATCAATCAATCAATCAATCAATCAATCGATCGATCGATCGATCGATCAATCAATCAATCAATGAATCAAACAAATAATCAGTCAGTCAGCCAGTCAATCAATAAATGAATGAATCAATCAATCAATCAACCAGGACCCGTAGGCGTCACACTGAACAGTCAAATATGTACCATAAAAGTGTTATCCTTTGGAAGCAAGGAATACACCACAGAACTGAAAAATAAGGAGTACACGCGTCCCCCGGGCCAGACCAGTCAGCCTCGGCCAATCAGGCCCCACCAGTGACCCTCAGATATTTTCGAAATTCTACAATGGAATCAATGATCCCAAAGGACAAGAAAATATAATCTACACTATGTCACACTAAACTACACTAAAGCATGTGCTTTGATTAATGTTACACTGTTTCTTCTTTATTCTAGGTGGCCATTAAAGTCATTGATAAGAAACATGTTCCAAAGGAATTCCTGAAGAAGTTTCTACCGCGAGAATTGGCTAATCACGTGCCTTTGGAGCCACACAAAAATGTGGTATGTGCTTACAAACGAATTAAGGGGATTGAGAACATCTGGCAATTTCTTCTGCCATTTTTCAAAGGGAGACAACTTTGGGAACTTCCTGTTCGCTATTCTATAACCCATCTTCAACAGAAAAAGGGGTGTATTCTTAAAGGAAAGAATTTGCTCCACAGGAGCAAATTCTTTATTTTAAGAGTTCACCCCTATTGACATGGGAGACAAAAATACGTTTGCAGGAGTTGCCTCACCTTAGGTGTTTCCATTCCCCTTAAGGCGATGTAGCTACAATGAACATGTTTTCTCAAGGGAGACAATTTTTGAACAACGTAGTTGCTTTGCTGTACAGTCAAGCCCTCAAAATACGAGGCTGCTCTTACTGGAAAGAATTTGTTTCACAGGGGCAAATTATTTCCATTAAGAGAAGACCCTTAAATAAAAAAGGAAACCAAATTATTTGTCTTCCGCGAAGAGTTATGTATTTATCCGTTTTTTTTTTTGTGTGTGTTTTTTTTTTTTTTGTTTTTTTTTTGTTTGTTTGTTTTTTTGTTTGTTTGTTTTTCATTCCGCTTTCTCAAACCATTACTTGTAGGCCTCCGTGGCCTAGTGGATATATAAGAGCGCTGGTTCGTGCCTCCCTCACGCCCAGTTTTGCAACGGAAGATGAGCTGATTTGATATAGCCGTAAAACAACAACAACAACAAAAAAATAAATAAATAAATAAATGCTTAAAAAAAAAACTTTACTTAGCATCACGCTGTCAGTTTAAGCGAAAAAAAAATGTGCACCATATGTATATAAGCCTGCCCAGGAAAAGTGTGGACAGGCAATCCGCCCGGCTCGATATGACCTTGAAAGTGTTGAATGGGTCGTTAAACACCAAATAAACAAACAAAGCATCCCGTTAACAAGTCGGTCAGCAGAAGACCCCAGTAAACTCGACTTCATATAGAGAAAAATGGGAGTTAAAGGGGTATACATTATTTTTGCTTTCCCTTGCCCAGAAACATAGACTGTGGGTATAACAGAAACGCCTCTAACTAGCACCCACAGTCTTTGTCGGATGCAGTGTATGATGTCATTTTTAGAAAAGAATAGAATAGAATTTATTTCCAATTTTGGGCCATTCCTGGCATACCGTCAATGTGAAAACAAAACTGACCTGAAAACATGTAAACAACAAACAACATTAAACAACTGTATGATTTGTTTGTTTGATTTGAGGTTTAACGTCCCCGTCAACACTGTAAATGTCATTTTGGAGACGTTGCTTCCAATTTTGTGGGACTTTTACCCGACATTGAGATGAAATGACATCTCAAGCCCTGTCGCCCAATGAAACCAATAGGGTTTATTAGCATGGGCGGTCCGCCTCGCACCGCGGTTCCTGGACAGGCTTAGATCCTCTAAGCGGTTTACCAGTTCTAGTGTGCGGGCCGGATTCAGCTCTGCGTGGAAGCATCATGCAGCCCACATATTTCTTATAGCCCCTATGGGCGGGGGCGATAGGAGTATGTTAGGTTATAAAAGGTCTTTTCCACATCGTTACTCCAAGAGACAAATGTTGTAGACATTTGTTAGAATCGCCTCGGTGAGGCGATTCTAACAAATATCTATAACATTTATTTCTTGGGGTATTATATTACAAGAATCTTTCATGATTATGGGTTCGATTTGGGCATGGAAGCCCACGTCGTTAGGAATCTTAGCTAAGCCTTGAGCCTAGAATTCATTCCATTGAAATTTCCGTTATCACGCGCTTTGCGGTTATAACGAATGTCGGTATAAAGAGGGTTGACTGTAGAATAGAATAGAATAGAATTTATTTCCAATTTGGGCCATTCCTGGCATACAGTCAATGTGAAAAAAAACCGACCTGATTAGAAAGAGGGTAAAACATGTAAACAACAAACAGCATTAAACAACTGTAAGAAAGAAAACATTGGCTGTGTTATGCAAACGGGCAGTGAAGCAGCAGTTTAGCAACACCTTCACGCCGAAAACTCGCTTCCTAACTCACTGTCCTTCCGCCCCCGCCCATCGAGGCTTGAAGAAATAGATTGGACTGCATGATGCTTCCACGCAGAGCTGAAACCGATCACACATAAGTACTGGTAAATCACTTACAGGTGCTAAATATGTTCTAGAAAGGAAGCAAGGAATACACCGCAGAAGTGGAAAACATGGAGTGTAATGATTCCTGGGCCAGACTAGCTAGTTTCGGCCATTTAGGCCTCATCAGTGACTCTCAAATCTTTTCAAAATTCCACAATGAATAAGCCTGCCCAGGAACAGTTGTGCGAGCCGGACCGTCCATGAATATAAATCCAATTGGTTTCATTGGGCGACAGGTCTTGAGATGTCAGTTCATCTCAATGTCGGGTAAAAGTCCCCCAAAATTGGAAGCAACGTCTCCGAAATGGCATATACAGGGTTGACGGGGACGCTACACCTCAAATCAAACAAACAAATGAAACTCGCTGTCCTCACTCGCAATCCTCGTTGCTGTTACTGAGTTCCACCCGTTTGACCACAAGTATAGAGGATCCGCGTTATAACGACATACGTTATATCGGAAAAAACTCGTTATAACGACAATTTCAATGGAATGAATTCTTAGCTCAAAGTTTAGCCTCGATTCCGAGCGGCTTGGGCTTCCCTTGGGTTTGAAATGCCCAAATCGAATCCATACGGTCATGAAAGATTCTTGTAATTTAAATGTTATAGATATGTTTCTTTGCGTACATGTAATAATGTGGAAAAGACCTTTTATAGGCTATCATATTCCTAACCTGGCATTCTTTATAACGGCAAAATAATTATAAGGAAAAAATACTGTCGTTTTAACGCTGGTCCTCTGTAACAAAGTAGAACTCAACAATTCCAAAAATATTCTCAAATGTCCAACTATCGAACTTTTATTTCTGCAGGCCACGGTAGCTCAGTTGGATGCGCGTCTGTCTGGTGATCAGAAGATTGCGTGTTCGATACCTGCCGGGTCGGCAACATTCTTCCCTGGTTATTGATTTTGAAATCTTTTCTTCGACTATTAGCTCCTTACCGGTGATCCAAGAAGGACAATTGTCAATTCTGGCGAAATAATATAATGTTATAAACAAGTAATTTCGTATTGGCCCAGGTACAGGTCCTAGGTCTGCTGCATTGGCACGAGGCATTCGGCCTCGTGCAAGTGCAGCTGACCGAGGACCTGTAACTGGGTCAATGCGAAATTACTTGATTAATAACAATTTTATAATTTGACACAATTAAAAAAAACATGATTATTGATTTTTTGACCTCACTTGACCTCAGTGTTAATACGGATGACCTCCGATCAATGCAGGATAGTCAATTAATAATGGACTTTATTAATCGACTATCCTGTATTGATCGGAGGTCATCCGTATTAACACCAGGTGAACCAATATTAACCGGAGGTCAAGTGATATATCAGGCTGAGTTCAAAAATCAATAATCAGGTTTTTTTTAATTGTGTCAATTAATAAAATTGTCATTAATCCAGTAATTTCGTATTGGCCAAGTTACAGGTCCGAGGTCTGTTGTATTGGCCAGAGCAGTCCGGGTGCCAATACAGCAGACCTCGGACCTGTAACTGGGCAAATACGAAATTACCTAGTAATTAATAACACCATAATACTTGTTAACCGCTTATCTGCATGTGGGGGGAACACAAACATGAAGCGACCAGACCATAATGGAAACCTAAACAAAGGATGGCCATAAGGACAGTTACTTTCCTACAAAATGTCCAAATGGCCATCCAAAATTAAAAGACACAAGTGATACACACAGTAAGTAGTAACAAACAACAGCATAAATAAACAGCCGCAGAAGAACCGCCTTGGAACGGTCAGTGGAAAGAATTCCACTGGGGGGCTTCAATCGATTTTACATGGCCATAATCCTCGCCCTTACTTCTGTCGCGGTATACACTAATTTTGTTTAGTCCGCATGAAGGCTTCCTAACTCATCAGCATACAACAACAGAATTGCTGGAGCAAAAGAAAACCAACAGTTAGACTCCGAGGGGCCCGACCTAAGACGGAGCATCAGGCGCACAACCAACATAAAAAAACTAAAATAAAATAAAATTCCATTTATGTTTTTACGCTGGAACCGTCATATAATCTTAAGCCCGACCCACCGGTGTGCAATCAAAGAGGGAAGCAAAGTTGCCAACCGTGATTGGGTTAACCACCATGCATGTAGTCTGTTTTATAATATTGATGTTGTACCCAATCTCTATATATCGACGAACGATTTTACGAAATTGGGTACTAAAGTCATTACAGGCATGAATTTTTCTAAATGTATATACTAAGTCACCATAGAATTCGGGTTCCGATAGGCCTTGTAGCAGAAGTGTTTTAAGTCCAACATTGAATTTTGAAACCAAATCAGAATGACGTCTATAAAACTTAGAAAAGGCTTTACGTAGTTTATGATACCGATACCCCTGGTTAAGAAGTTTAGCGGTTAATAATTTATTACAAGTGTTGAAATCGGATACAAGACTGGACACTCTAGCGAATCGAATTAACTGCGAAATATAAGCCTGTCGAGGGCATGTGTGGTTAGGAAAACTGACTGGTCGATGACACCTAAATATTGTTGACTGGGCCGTTAAACTAAAAAAAAAACATGCCAAGCTGTACCTTTTTGTATGCCCAGTGGCCCATATGGGTCGCGAACAGCAGAGCAAAAAAGTGCACAAGGATAGGACTCAGATCACCCTGCGCAGTTTGAACAGTGTTCTAGCTGGGCGGTGCATGCCGCCTGATTCAAAGAATGTTTTTTTTTTTCCGCAGACACGAAGGTTGTATTCCGATCCAACGGGTTCCCAAGTTTTCATTGAGGTCACATAACATTTTCGAAGACGTATTCGCCTTGCCATGGTTCATATTTTATGAGCTAGCGCATGAAAAAAAAAAAATAAATAAAAGTCTATAAAAATGCTAGTGCGATCAACGAAGACTATCCGAAGAGGGATAAACGAAAACTCTCAATGTCATAGAGGGCGGTTGTGCAGGCTGATCTGAGTCTTTTCTGAGTCTTTGGTTACTCATCATGTTAACAAGTCCATCCATACAGGTACATGTAAGTTTGAATTCTGATCAAACGAGTTCCAAAGTTGCTTCAAGCCATCGCTGAGTTCAGATACTCAAAGACACATTATCACCTTGCCACGGTTCTGCGGTTCTTATTATAATATACCCCGCCAAGCGAATTTGTGTCTTCGAGCATTCCGTCATGACAAATTTTAACTGCGCATGCCCAGCAATTCAAAGGGGCCAGGGATATGGCTTTCTGTCTGAAGGTTCCTCTTGATCCACTGCTTGTATGAGCGAGCAGCATAACCTTCGCTGCTCGCATAGGCGATAAGTACCAAAATCGCTTGACGGGGCCCATATGAGTTTGCACTCGAAAAATTACTAAAAACTACGTCCGACCAGCGATTACTCAGATCAGCCTGCGCAGATGCAAACTGATCTGAGCATGAGCTGTTCGCATCAACCTTCTATCGACTGCGGACTATCCACAGATAGATGAACGACAACTTTTGCCATCGAGACTGGATGTTCAGGCTGATCCAAGTTTTCGCTGGTCGCATCAAACTTATACCATATACTATATTGTCATAGTGGATGGATGTACAGGCTGGTCCGCGTCTTCGCTGACCGCATCAGTCCGAGCTGCCCGTAGAGAGATAAACGACAAATCTTGGCTTAGAGGTTGATGTACAGATTGAACTGAATCTTTGCTGGGTACAGCCCCCGCACTATCAAAAGAGCTCCTGATTTTTTTTGTTTGTATTGGAATTTAACGGCCCAGTCAAGACTACTTTAGGTCATTTTTAGCCGGTAAGTTTACCTATCCACACTTTTCCTCGGCGGGTTTATACGTAAGCAGTTAACAAGTATAGTGCACATTCTTTCGCCAGAAAAGTTCTGATAGCTGCCCTTCTGGAATCAGCGGAAGGGGGAGAATGACCGTAGTAAAGATTTCCTGATCAATCTCCGCGAAAGAATGCTGCCGACCCCTGCAGGTATCGAACCCGCGTCCTCCTGATCACCAGTCAGACGCTCATCCGACTGAGCTACCGAGGCCGGCCAAAAACTCTTGAACAAAGGGTGGATTTGCAGGCCCGGATGATCTGACACTTTTCTCGACAAGTACAGTCTACCCTCTTTATACCGACATTCGTTATAATGACAAAACTCGTTATAACGGTAATTTGAATGTAAAGACTACTTAGCTATAGGCATAGCCTCGGTTCCGAGCGGTGTGGGCTTCCCTCGGGTTGGAAATGCCCAAATCGAATCCATAGTCATGAAAGATTCTTGTAATTTAATACTCCAAGAAACAAATGTTATAGATATTTGTTAGAATCGCCTCACTGAGGCGATTCTAACAAATGTCTTTAACATTTGTTTCTTGGAGTAATGATGTGGAAATGATGTGGAAAAGACCTTTATTAACGTATCATACTCCCAACTGGGATTCTTTAGAACGGCAAATTCATTATTACGGCACAATAATAGGGAACAAATACAGTCGTTATAACGCGGGTCCTCTGTATCTGTTATTATAAGAAACAGCCATGGTTTTTCATGCATTAAACATTGGCCGGGTCCCGAAGAAGCTGTTTCATGTGTTTGAACGCGAGGCTGCTAGGTCTAGTTTTCAAACCAGGGTAAATGTTATTGTAATGAATATTACATGTAACCATGGATGATCGTCTTTCTTGCAAATTGTGACGAAAATGCCCAACTCATAAAATGTGACCGTCAAACGAACGTTACATCAATTCCACGACGACGTTCTGATATCATTTTAGGCGACAATGTTACGTCGCTCAACGTAACGCTAATCTTGTTTTATCTGTTTGTTTGATTTGAGGTTTAACGTCACCATCAACACTATTGAGCTCATTTTTGGAATCGTTGTTTCCATTTTTTATGGGACTTTTACCCGACATTGAGACAGCTCAAGCCCTACCGCCCAATAAAACCAAAAATATTTATGTGCATGGGCGGTCCGACTCACAGCACTTTGCCTGGGCTGGCTTAGAACCCTCTAAGTGGTTTACCAGTAGTTTCAGCTCTGCGTGGAAGCATCGTGCAACCCAATTTGTTTCTTCAGGCCCTGATTGGCGGATTCGGTGACCGATCTTGTGATATCAAAAGTTCAAAACCCATGTTCATCAAACAGCGTGTGAAATTCATGATTTGAACACGGCTTAATTTTTGTTTGTTTGATTTGAGGTTTAACGTCCCTGGCAACACTGTAAAGGTTATTTTGGAGACGTTGCCTCCAATTTTGTGGGACTTTTACCCGACATTGAGATGAAATGACACCTCAAGCCCTGCCGCCTAATGAAACCAATAGGTTTTGTAAGCATGGACGGTCCGACACTCGCACTGCTTTGCCTGCACAGGCTTTGATCCTCTAAGCGCTATTCCCAGTACTCATATGCGGGTCGGTTTCAGCTCTGCGTGGAAGCATCATGCAGCCCATCCATTTCTTCATGCCCCGATGGGCGGGGACCGAAACACGGCTTGAATAGCTTCAAGTAGCTATGGACATAGAGTATACCAGATTCGTGTCATTTGCTATCAAGTTTATTAGGCAAGGCTTTGAGAACGTTTGAGAATCGTTTGCCGAGCGATTCTACATGCGTTCTCGAAGCCGAGATAAACTTGATATCAAATGACTCGATATGGTATTCTATTTATCAGTTTATCCCATTGTACACTCCTACAGTTTTGCCATTATTTTCCAGTAGTCCAGTTCATAGAAGTGCAATATCACGTTCACCTGATAAAGCTCACTTGTCCTGCAATAGCATATCTTTATCAGGTCAGTATGTTACAATGCAATTAATTTAGGGGATAACTGATAAATATGATTCTATGCAAGAATCTGTGTTTTATCTATTGGTCTTAGGTTCGTGTGCTCGAGCAATTCAACACCACTGAGAGAGTGTATGTTGTGATGGAGTACTGTTGTAAAGGTGACTTGTTGGATCTCATCAATCAGAGTATAAGCGAGAGTCACCGAGGCCTCGGCGAGAACAAGACCAGGGACATGTTCAAACAAATGTGTGAAGGTGTTCAGCATATCCATAACAACGGTATTGTTCACAGGTATGAACGTGTTTCTTCTTGCATACAATATAAGAATCTGATATGGGGTTCTGTTGTAGATGAGCGTTTCCAACCCGAGGGATGACCGTGCTGAGCGGAACCGAGGCTACGCCGAGGTTCCGCTCAGCACGGTCATCCCGAGGGTTGGAAACGCCCATCTACAACAAAATCCCATATTGGATTCTTTTTCTTGCACAACACCTCCGGTTAGTTTTGACAGCTCGGACATGTATATTGTTTACGAAATAAAAGTAGTGCGGAAGTAGTTCCGACAGTTGAATAGAATTGAAGCGCATTTATGTTAGTTGCCTGTGTTGGAACAACAGGGTCAGAACATAAATTTCTATCCTAGGGTAAAATCACGGATTTCCTTGTCTGACGTGCAAGAAAATAAGATTCTGATGCACTTGCGTATGGTTGGCAGGTAAGCTAATGAAGGCAAAGGATACTGTGTTTATCGCAATAAAAGCTCTTAACAGAGCTAATGTTAAATGAAGTTTCTTTATCTTTATCTCTTTTCTGCAACGCGACGCCTGATTGGATAGCGTCAAAAATTTGCGGCGTTATATTTCGGGGATAACTGTATTCAATTTTGTCATTTGGGGAGGGAAATCGGCGGTTTTACGGTCGGAAATTTCGTTTTACGGCGACGCGTCATCAATTGACCGAGATAACCAAGATTTTCATGCCTTGTTTCAAAACATGTATTGGGCATGAGGGCACACTTGCACAATTATCGTGTCATTCACTCATTTAAGAAATGGAATTTATTTTTCTGCAGTTCATGGAAGTATGAACGCAGTGGGTCGCGTGCAAAGTAAATGAACCCCGAAGTGAAGGGTTCATGTAAACTTTGCTAGCGACCCACTGTCGTTCATACTTTCATGAAAAGCAGAAAAATTAAGTTTAATTTTTTATATTTACATTATTTGCCCCTCATCACTGTGCGTAAAAAATACTTGTAGGGCAAACTTTTAAAGCTGAAAAACATTTACACGCTGTTTTTTTTCTACAAAGAGTGGAGCAGCGTTGACGTCATCAACGCCCATAGAGAACAATGGTTTAGAATGACGTCACTTAACGTCACTGAAAATCATGTGATTCGATGCGTTCATCAAAGTATGAACGCAATTGCTTTCTATAGGTTTACATTAGACTTTACACTGGAAATGTAAATATAAGATATTGAACGCCAATGTGGTAATTGATGGAAAAGCAAGCTTTTCGTCGAAAGTTTAGTACCGTGCTGTAATTCGTTACTTGTATTTGAAAGGAAAAAAAAACATTGGGAGTGGGCCTTCGGCACCATGGTATGTACAGGTTAAAGTCTGGATTGGGGATTCAAACGCGGTAGAATATCTTTAGAAGACGACACCAGGTCCGGATGCCCATCAGATGCCACCGATGAAGAAATGTGTAACAAAGTACGGGATATGTTGTACTCTGATAGGCGAATTACTCGTAGAAGCGTCGGTAGATGCCATAAATTTGATGAAATATTCTGTTTAATAAGTTCTAAAGTTAGATCCTTTGGAAGCAAGGAATACACCAAATAAACGAAAATAGCAGACTCGGTTTTATTGATTCTGTTCATGACCAGTACTGAAATGTGCAACGCCGGCCACGCCCTGAAGACTGAAATGAATGTTTTTTTTTTAGAACGGCCACGTTTTGATACATTTTATTTCGCAGAACATAATACTTAGAGCAATCACAAAATAAATGAATTTCATCATGAAAAACATTACAAATAAAACAGAAACCTTCATTGAAGCAAGCCGGCTTTTGTTTTGCTTATTTATACTCCAATCATAGGTTGGCGGGTGCCCGTTAGAACTGAGTACCAACAACCTAGGTCATGGAAATGAAATAAGAAAAAATAATGTATACCCCTAAAAACTCCAGTTTTGTGTATACATATAAAGTGGGGTTGATTGGGGTGTTCATTTTCCGAACTTGTTAACATGATGGTCACAGAATAAAATGAAAAAATGTATCAAAACAAGCATTTATTGTGCAAGCACATTTTAATTTTCTCTGAGCTGCTACTTGCTAAGTACACATCATGTGAATAAGTGCGTAAAAAGAACACCCCACCACCACTTAATCCCACTTTATATAGAGAAAACTGGGGTTTACATGGGTAAACATTATTTTCTTATTTCTGTTCCAAGACATAGGTTGTTGGTACTCGTTAGAACCGCCTCAATGAGGCGGTTCTAACGAGCACCAACAACCTATGTTTGCAGTATAAATAAGAAAATCGTCATGGAATTTCATTAGAAAAGTAGCCATTTTGGTGATGTGAAAAAATGCACTATGTCGCACGGATCTGTTATCGTAATGAGGTTGGACCGTGAGAGTTAAGTGTGTTATTTCAAAATTCTGAAAAACATGTGCATGACCCGCAAACCTACTAATATTGTTCCTACGAGAGGTTATTGAGCAATCTGATATGCTTCCTTTTCAGGGACTTGAAGTGTGAAAATATTCTGATATGTGAAAACTATACCATAAAAGTAACAGGTAAATATAGTCAGCCCGCTTTACACTACCATTCTGTATTAATTGACTATCCTGTACTTACGGAGGTCATCCGTATTTACACTGAGGTCAAAAATCAATAATCACGTTTTTAGTGGTGTCAAATAACAAAAATTGTCATTAATCAAGTAATTTGGTATTGTCCCAGTTACAGGTCCTCCGTCTGCTGTATTGGCCTTCGGCCTCGGGCCAATGCAGCAAACCTCGGACCTGTAACTAGGCCAGTACGAAATTACTTGATTAATAACATTATAATATAACGACCAAATGCCTTATAAGGACAATAATATTCAAGATTATTAATTGACTATCCTGTATTGATCGGAAGTCATCCGTATTAACACCAGGTCAACCAATATTAACCTGGGATCAGGTGATATTAGGCTGAGGTCAAAAATTAATAATCAATAAAACTAATTTTAATAGATTGTCTTAAATCAAGTAATTTCGTATTGGCCCAGTAACAGGTCCTCGGTCAGCTGACCGAGGACCTGTTACTGGCCCAATACGAAATTACTTGATTAATAACATCATAATATTGCATTTCATATACAAAAAAAAATGTTGTAGCCTTTTGTTAGAATCTCCTCGGCAAGGCGATTCTAACAAATTTCACATCACCACGTTTTTCTTGGAATTTCTAAAGGGAAAAGATCCTGTGTTGCATATTATACTGCTACTAGCCTAGCCGAAAGGCGTTGAAATGAATAAAATGGAAGTAAAATAATCTTTTGCATTAAACTGAAAAACAGATAAAATTTTAACTAGTCTAGTTTTTCCGTCATATTTTTTTGTGCCCCCGCCCATCGGGGCTTGAAGAAATAGATGGGCGGGATGATGCTCCCACGCAGAGCTGAAACCGACTGCACATGAGTACTGGTTAACCGCTTAGAGGTTCTAAGCCTGCTCAGGCAAAGCGGTGCAAGTCGGCCCGTCCATGTTTATAAACCCTTTTGGTTTCATTGGGCGACAGGGTCTGAGATGTCATTTCATCTCAATGTCGGGTAAAAGTCCCACGAAATTGGAAGCAACGTCTCCAAAATGACCTTTACAGTGTTGACGGGGACGTTAAACCTCAAATCAAACAAACAATCCGTCTCAATTTTAACTGATAATCCTAAGCTTGGAGACTCTACCAAATAGACTTGTCATTACTAACAAGTAGATAATTTTTTAATAATAAGAAAGCCCAAAACGACCAGACTTGTAGCTTGTCTATACTATTCCTATAGCAGTACAGTCGAACTTCGATTGCTCGAACCCCTTTGGGACCATGGAAATTTGTTCGAGGCAGCGGCAGTCCGAGCCACTGTTGCATACTTCCAGAAAACATTACGGGGATATTTTTAAACTTATTTTCGGTGTTCTGTAACATAAATGTATGCTGTGTGTACTTATTAGAATCGCCTCATCGAGGCGATTCTAATGAGTAATCACAGCATACATTTGCAAGATAAAAGTCGAAAATCTCCTTAATTACCCCACACTTTTTCTTATGCAGAGGAATTCCCTAGGGCTCAAAAATGGGTTCGACTCAGCCATGGTAAACGAGCCATCGGTGTTCGAGCCATCGAAGTTCGACTGTAGTATGTTTAATGTCAGGGAACAAATACTGTGACAGTCGTTATAACGAGGGTCCACTGTGGCCCCATCATCTTAACAAGTCCGTATGTAACACTATTTTTAAAAGGTTTGCAAGGAGATTCAGCATACAAGTGCAAATGACATCTTTAGATATTTGTTTTTCTCGGCAGTTTAAGGCTTAAACTGACCGTTCCAAGGCGGTTCTTCTGTTGCGGTTTATTTATATTGATGTTTGTTACTTACTGTGAGTATAGCTTGTGTCTTTTTGTTTTGGATGGCTATTTGGCCATTTTGTGGGAAAGTAACTGTCCTTATGACCTTCCTTTGTTTAGGTTTCCATTATGGTCTGGTCGCTTCATTTTTTGTGTTTCTTTCCCTTTGGTGTCTTTGATGGGTGGAGTAAGTTAATTGTATTGATTCCTGATCTTTGTTTTACTTCTACTTTAAAGAACGGCGAGAAGCCAGATTCCGAAAATTATCATTGAATTGCAGTGACCTCTGTATTATTAAAGATTATAGAGCACAATTAATTATTGGCACAAACCCCATCTGGAAAAATCTTCTGGAGAACACATGCGCAGTCCCATTTTAAAAGTTTTCACCGCCGGTTTTTCATCAGTGGACGGTGCCCTCCCCTACTCATATTTGATTTCTAAAGCAATTAATGTACGTTAGCCGTTGATATTGGCAACCCTTGATGAACATTTTTTTTTCAAGATTAATTTCTTTTCATTACGAAAACACGCCCGTGCGACATAGTGCATTTTTTCACATCTCAAAAATAGCTACTTTTCTGGTGAAAATCTGTGATATATCCTTATAAGTACTGGAAACATAGGTTGTGGGTGCTCGTTAGAACCGCCTCATTGAGGCGGTTCTAACGAGTAGCCACAACCTATGTCTTGGAGTAAAAATAAGAAAAATAATGTATACCCCCGTAAGCCCCAGTTTTCTCTATATAAAGGGGGGTCTTCATTCACGGACTTGCTCACGTGATGTCAAGAGGCATTGCACGTTTTGACAATCAAAAACACATTGACCAAACGTAAATTTTGAATTTGTATCATATACACATAAATAAACGCCGCCGACCATCGGGGCATGGAGAAATAGATTGAGCTGCACGATGCTTCCACGCAGAGCTGAAACCGACCGAACGTGAGTACTGGTAAACACCTTAGATCTGAGCCTGCCCAGGAATAGAGATGCGAGTCGGACCGCTCCTTAAACCCTAGTGGTCTCTATGGGCGGTAGGGCTTGAGATGTCATTTCATCACAATGTCAGGTAAAGGTCCCACAAAATTGGAAGCAACGTCTCCAAAATTACCCTAATAGTGTTGACGGGGACGT
Organism: Lucinisca nassula; assembly: GCA_963580285.1. NCBI lineage: Eukaryota > Metazoa > Mollusca > Bivalvia > Lucinida > Lucinidae > Lucinisca > Lucinisca nassula. The sequence continues at coordinate 354,963 of CAUZLF010000660.1, forward strand.
AAAACCTCAACGCAAACAAAACACAACACATTAATTACTTCTTATGGTCCTAAACTCTACTTCCTTCAGTCATGAAAGATGGTTTTTATTACCTAAGGACAGTAAAATTCCTATATTAAGACCGCCGTTGAGACTGTTCAAAAGTGGTCTTTAAGACCACATTTGAACAGTCCCAAAGGTTGTCTTTTATTAAGAGACACCTGGTGTAGAAAACAAAATGAAAGAATGACTGAAACCTTCTCATATGTTTTCATTCTTAACCCTTATCTTGCTGTTCGCGACAACCCCTATCTTTGCAAACGGTGTAGATCCAGATCAGATGGCTTCTGAATCTGATCAGGATCTACACTGTTTTGCATTCAGTTTATGAATTTGTTGCAATAAATTACATCAAGTAATTTGATTGCTTGATAGACAGAAATGGGTGTGTCTTAAATGAATATTCAGCAAGATAAGGGTTAATTTTAGGTGGTCTTAATAGCAAACACACGAAGTGTTTGCTTTACTGTAGAGAGACTGGAACGACATACTTAGGCACCCAAATCTCGCCTGGAATCTCGTTCAATTTCTCGCGATAATCCGTCATCTTTACAGAGTTCATGAGAATTGTATTCCTATCCAAAAATTGCTTCTCAAAACCAAAAGGAGTTAAGACCTATTAAAACAGAAACACAAAATGCGTCGAAATAATTTTAAAAAACTCTTTTCGAAGACCGATGCCGCATCAAACGCTGAAGTTCGGTCGCGGGAAAGTTTCGAAACTACCTTCCCAAGATTTGCAAAATGATGATAAGCCCCAAATCTATACTATGACGCTAGTGCTTCAAGGTACTTTAAAGTGTCCACGCTGCAAACTAACTGAGTCACCAACTCAATATATGAAGATAGATAGATAGATAGGGGTGTAAATGAGTTTGTTTGCTCAAAAGGCAGTGCCTTTATTTCATAGCATAAGTTTACTGTATTATATCCGTTTGCTTGCAGACTTCGGATTCTCCACCAAATATGACGATAAGGAATGCTTCTTACGGACTTCATGTGGCTCATACGCTTACACTGCACCTGAGGTGATCAAGAGCAAACCTTATAATGGATTTAAATCGGATACCTGGAGCCTGTGAGTACTGGACTTGGCGACAAACCATTTTCATTATAGAGGATCTGAAATAAGTGTTGATGTATTTTTGAATTTATTAAACCAGCTGATTTTGTTTGTTTGATTTGCGGTTTAACGTCCCCGTCAACACTGTAAAGGTCATTTTGGAGACGTTGCTTCCAATTTTGTGGGACTTTACCCGACATTGAGATGAAATGACATCTCAAGCCCTGTCGCCCAATGAAACCAATAGGATTTATTAGCATGAACGGTCCGCCTCGCACCGCGGTTCCTAGACAGGCTTAGATTCTCTAAGCGGTTTACCAGTACTAGTGTGCGGGCCAGATTCAGCGCTGCGTGGAAGCATCATGCAGCCCATATATTTCTTCAAGCCCCTATGGGCGGGGACCAAAAAACCAGCTGAGGAAAAGGGATAAAATGCGAGGCCGTGCCAAGCAGTTTATCCATTTTCGTCATCGAGTTTAATAAATGATTGGTTTAGAGGTTCATACATGAAAGTCCTTGTATAATTATTGAATTTATTAAACGAGTTGAGGAAAGGGGATAAGATGCGAGGCTTTGCCGAGCATTTAAATCCCTTTTCTTCAACTCGTTTAATAGATTCAATGATACATTCGAATGCAAGATTCTGTTTGTCTTATGACATTTAAAACGCATTTTATTTACGATTGTTTAACAAAAAAGTCAACATTTCGCCGTTAGTAAACGCGACGTCGTTAAGGACGTTGTTCATGTAACGTAACAGGGCGTATCTAACTTATTTGCATTTTTAATCCACTAATGCATTATCTAATTTATTACATGACGTTAATACATTCTCAGACAAGATGTCATATGACAAAATACTTTAATAACTCGAACATGGCTACATCGTTTACCATGACTTATTCGAGCTCGCATTTAAGTCCGTAGAATATTCTACCCATAGAGCCAGAAATCATACCCAAATATTCAGGATCATTTAGGGTGTTTTTAGCACACGGCTGACGCCATTTTTAGCACACAGGATTGTTATCATAAAGTCAGATCAGCCTGTGCATCCGCGCCTTTGTAGTCTTCATAGCATCTGATCCTAATTTTCTAAAACTGCTTATGCTCAACTCAGCTTGCATGAAAGATGAAATGCTCACAATTATTGAAATTCAAACAGATAAGGCAGTTTGTCTGCTCAGATCAGCTTAGAGTGTTATTTGTCCTGCTTATAGATTTTAAAATGCCAACAATTGTTGGCATTTTAAAATTTATGAGCAGGAAAAATTTTCGTGCTCAAGTGAGTTGAACATGAAAAACGCTTTATAACCTCGGACAATGGGTTGTAAAAAAGAGCAACAAACAATGTGTCTCGCCCAGACCAGTTTGACACACAGGCTGGTCGGAGTCTGCGCAGGTCGTAAAAAATCTTTCTAAATGTTTTGTCGCACTCTTACTTCTCTGAGTGAGTGAGTGTTCGAGTTTTATGTCTCAACAACAGTTAAGGTCATACAGAGACGGGATCTCGGTTAAAAGACTCATCCGAAAGACTGGAGAAGCCCGGGATCGATCCTGCGAGCCCTTGTTTACGTAACCACTACACCACGGAGGCTTCTATCTGACTTCTCTGAAACCCCGCCACTTTTTTTAGCGGAGTAATTCTGTTTGCGATGTTAAACGGTCGCCTCCCTTTCAATGACTCCCAGTTGATGGAGATGGAGGAGGATATGAAGATGCAGCGGCTCAGATTTGAGAGAACTGTTTCTTTCGGTAATTATAATACAGTTTTAACCCTTGGCATGTTGAATAAATTAATTTTGACGCTTCCGTTCAGGGGCGTATCTACTGTACGCAGAAACGCACTTGCGTACACATTACTAACGTAAAAATAGAAGAAGAAGAAGAAGAAGAAGAAGAAGAAGAAGAAGAAGCATAGTTTCCTACTTTGCCAGGGGGACAGCACTTACAGGTAAGAATTTTCTCCCTAAAGGGAGCAAATTCTTTCCTTTAAGAGTGGTCCCAGTTGGTAAACGGAGTTATATTTTTAGTATTTTCTTTGGTTTACGTCAAAATGATTTTCTTCTAGCTACGTCTCTGCAAGTTTTGACTATCGACCAATCGAATAACTTATTGTAATGAATTCCTACAGATTTACAAACTGAAAGCCAAACAGTGTAGATACTGATCAGAGAAGCAATCTGCCATCTGATCTGTATCTTCACTGTTTGCACAGGTAGAGCGTATCCTGGTTCAGCAACGCAAGGATTAAACCCCACTTTATATAACGGAATGAGTGGGGATTTCACGATAGGAATGAATTTCATTTTTGTGGATTTTATCGATGTGTACTCGAGTAAACTCTGGCGAATGACACACAAAATTAACATGAAGCCACTTAGTTTGTGAGTGATTTGCTGGAGTTTACACATCGATAAAATCCACAAAAATGATAATTCATTCCTTATAATTCCTACTTTGTCATCGAAATATTTAAAATGCCACCAAAATTGTAAATTTTAAGAAACCAAAATTGTACATTTTAGGAATTCTTTCGAAAGCATAAGATGGACTTACCAACGGCCGCGGCGGAATACTTATTCCATTACGCAAACACGCCTATACAAATACATTGCCACCTTTATCGCCGATAAAATGAAAAATTTAAGAAATAAAATTGTGGTATTTTTCTTATTTCTTCTCAAAATAAAGATTGCGGGTACTCGTTAGAACCGCCTCATCGAGGCGGTTCTTACTAGTACCCACAATCTATATTTTAGAGCAGAAATAAGAAAAATAAGGTTTACCCCCGGAAACCCCAGTTTTACTATATAAAAGTAGGGTTCAAGGGGGTCAAAATTATATAGGCGTGTTTCCGTGATGCAATTAGAAGCTGCCATCTTTGACAGAAACCCAAGCGAAAAAAAACGTCAAGTCTTTAAATTCAGTTTAGTTGTCTTCTAACATTTCGTTTCCCATCTTTTAATCGAACGCTGTTGACGGCGTTTCATATACAATAACGTAACGTGCGGGTGCTAAACGTGTTCTTTGACGTCTGGTTATATTATTGTCTGTCGCTGTGTGAAACAGTTTGGAAAGTCTTGCTCATGGACTTTATCGAAGAATAAAGCTTTTATTCCGATCAATCAAATCGCTCGAATTAGACATTATGGATTTGGTTTGTTGGAATTGAGTTTTTACGTCCCCGTCAGTACTTTTTAGGTCATTTTGGAGACGTTACTTCCAATTCTGTGGGACTTTTACCCGACATTGAGATGAAATGATATCTAAAGTCCTGATGCCCGATGAAACCAATCGAGTTTATATGCATTGGACAGTCCGACCCGCAACCATTTCACCTGTGCGACATAGTCCATTTTTTTCACTTCTCAAAAATGGCAACTTTTCTGATGAAAATTGGTAATATTTATCTTATTTACACCGCACACATAGGTTATGAGGCGGTTCTAACGAGTACCCACAACCTATGTCTTGAAGCAGAAATAAGAAAAATAATTTATAACTACTTAAACACCAGTTTTCTTTATATAAAATAGGGTTTAGAAGGGTGTACATTTCACGACCTGTAATGACAGCTCTATATTTCCAAAAAAAAAAAGAATGAGCCAGCACTTGACAAAACCTGCAACAAGACCCGTGCAATTGGCAAAGACGATATTACGAGTTTTCATTTGAGCCATGACGTAGGAAAAGGGCCATTCGGACATTCTTAGGTCATTGTCAGGAAACGGTGTAAAAGTGAAAAAGGGATAACTTGAGCATTTTTTTTTTTTTTTAAATAATCTTGGTTTCATCCTTTGTCGAAAAAAATATTTAAAACCATGACGACATGCTTTGCACGTGCTAAATTGCCAGTCACGTAGCATTACCCTTTATTAATTACTATTATTTTGCAGTAACCAAGGCAACCGCAAAATTACGTGCAAAAACAATCAAAGCAATGACAGCACTGGTGGGTCGATTGTCTCCGAGTGTAGATTTGGAACGAGGACTTACACTAAGACATTTAACCCTTAAATTCCTGTGCTGTAAGTAAACCATGTAGACCCTGATCAGAAGCTGCGGTTTTTTTGTGGCTCACCCTTAAATTCTTGTACTGTATTCAAACAGTGAAGACCCTGCTGCGGCGTCTGATCTGGGTCTACACTGTTTGCCAAGCCTAAACCATGATTCCAGCCCAGATTTTACAGATAACCCTTTTACGCAACACGCTGAACTTACTCTGCTATTTTCTATGAATAAGTTACATTGATTTCAATAGTCACGTGGACAACAGCACGAATTCAGTTTCTGTCCTTTATAACATTGGGTCCATTGTAAACCAATCGACCCAAAAACGTCGTCGAGGGTTGGTTTCTTCCACTGAAACCATATTTTCTATCATGCAATACAAAGTTCGAAGCCAGTGTTTAGTATTTTCAACACTTTGTAAACCTAAACTTTAACGTCATAATTCTCGATATCGACGTCAGTAAGGGTACTTTCCTAAAATATTCAATAATGTGCTTAAAACACAGAGCATCTTAGTAAAATAAAACGTGTTGTGCTTTGAAAAAAAACTAGTCTTTCCTGAAATCTAAGTATAGCTTACTCCTGCAGTTTAGTCCGAAGGAACATTTTCTTGCGTCAATGCCTATTTTCATTTAATCTGTCCTGGGATAGCATGTGGGCTGTAGAAGGACCATGTAATCAGCAAAGACTCAGTTTAGGCTACCCGGATGTGCCGGGTGATCAGAGTCTTTGCTGGTCGCGCAGGTCATATTGCGGGGTTTGCCATGTGCTGGCTAATTCAAAATACGTGTTATTATTACGCGGCTAAAGCAGGGATTACAGAGGAGCCTCGTTATTGTTTTGTTTGATTTGAGGTTTAACCTGCCAGTTTTACGGGACTTGCACCAGAGAATGAAATGACATCTCAAGCCCTACCGCCGTATGAAACCAATAATGTTTATATGCATGGACGGCCCGACTCGCGCCACTTTGCCTGGACACGCCTAGATCCTCTAAGCGGTTTACCGGTACTCATGTGCGGTTGGTTTCAGCTCTGCGTGGAAGCACCTAGCAGCCCAATCTATTTCTCCAAGCCCCAAAGGGCGGGGGCAATAACGACAGTATTTGTTCCCTTAAACTTTACCGTTATAAAGAATTTTCCGCTTTAAAGAATCTCAGTAAGGAGTATGTGTGTGTTTGCGGTTTACGTCCCACCAACAGCTAAGAACAATCGGAGACGGGACGTCGGTTTTAATACTCACCAGGACTAGCCCGGGCTCGAACCCACGACCCCTGTCAATGAGGAGTAGTATAATAGGTTACAGAGGTCATTTTTGTCTCAATTACTCCAAGAAACAAATGTTGTGGAGGCGATTCTAACAAATTTTCACAACATTTGTATTTACAGTATTCTAAAATATCTCCATTTGACCCTACCATTTTGGCCTAAGGATTCGTTCCATGTCCCCGCCTATCGGGGCTTCGAGACATAGATTGGGCTGGATGATGCTTCCACGCAGAGCTGAAACCGACCACACATGAGCACTGGTAAACCGCTTAGAGGGTCTAAGCCTACTTAGCAAAAGTGGTGCGAGTTGGACCGTCCCTACATATAAACCCTTCTGGTTTGTTTGGGCGCAGGGCTTGAGATGTCGTTCGTCTCAATGTTAGGTAAAATTGCCAAAAATGGAAGAAATGTCTCCAAAATGACCTGAATAGTGTTGACGGGAACGTAAAACCTCAATTCAAACAAACAAATTCATTGAAATTGTCGTTGTAAACGTGTTTTGTTCTTATATAAGAGGGTTGTTTTTAAATTAATTTGTAGATGCAATGGTGCTTGTTAGACGTATACTTCAGTATAATCCGGCCCAGAGACCTTCTATCCAAGAAATTTTGAATGACCCTTGGATGACAGGCAAAAAGATGATCCCAAGGCAAACCAACCGACCAAAATGGATTGTGAGTCTAATTACTCCTTTTGTAATTTAGTTTTGCGGCCCTATCTATCTATCTATCTATCTATCTATCTATCTATCTATCTATCTATCTATCTATCTATCTATCTATCTATCTATCTATCTATCTATCTATCTATCTATCTATCTATCTATCTATCTGTCTGTCTGTCTGTCTGTCTGTCTGTCTGTCTGTCAATCTATCTATCTATCTATCTATCTATCTATCTATCTATCTATCTATCTATCTATCTATCTATCTATCTATCTATCTATCTATCTATCTATCTCTCTGTCTGTCTCTCTGTCTGTCTGTCTGTCTTTCTGTCTGTCTGTCTGTCTGTCTGTCTGTCTGTCTGTGTGTCTGCCTGCCTGCCTGCCTGCCCGCCCGTCCGTCTGTCTGTCTGTCTGTCTATCTATCTATCTATCTATATATCTATCTATCTATCTATCTATCTATCTATCTATCTATCTATCTATCTATCTATCTATCTATCTATCTATCTATCTATCTATCTATCTATCTATCTATCTATATTTCTGCATGTCTGTCTGTCTGTCGGTATGTATGTGTCTGTCTGTCTGTCTAATATATTGCGATCGGTCACATTTGACCATGTCTGTCTGTCTAATATATTGCGATCGGTCACATTTGACCATTACTTGCAGGTGTACATTACGTGCACACCAGTATTGCAGAATGAAATCAGGGGTCTTTAATCTGCATAACCTAAATGAGCAGTCTGATCTGAGTCCACACTGACTGCAAAAACAAAAATGACTTTTAAAGTAACCAACAGAAGACAGAGCAGACTACAATTGTCTTGATTGGCATCTTATGAGTTAATAGTGGCATTCAAAATAACAGTTATATTCCTGTTCAATTCCTTTATCATCACGAAAACACGCCTATATAATGTTGACCCCCTTGAACCCCATTTTTACATAGTAAAACTGGGGTTTACAGGGGTAAACCTTATTTGTCTTATTTCTGCTACAAATATATATTGTGGGTGCTCGAGTACCCACAATCCATATTTTGAGCAGAAAGAAGAATAGTATCACACTTTTTCATCCGAAAATATTCGTTTTTTTTCGGCGGTCAATTTTACAATGTATTGGATTAGGCTTGTTTACGTAATGTTAAAATCTATTTTCTAGAATCCATATGGGGAAATCCTTTATTAAAATCTATTTTTAGAATCCATATGAGGAAATCCTTTATTAAAATGTATTTTTAGAATCCATACGAGGCAAAACCGGAGGAGAAACCCCTGAAGGATGAGACAGTAGTCGGTTCGAATCATGTGTACTACAAGGCGGTTGTACCAGAACGAGGCCACGACGCCACGGTCACAGTAAAACATGAAGGCAATGAGACGGTCAGACTGAAGAGCAGGGTGGGCCCAAAAAGTAAGTGAGAGATAAGCATCAGTTCAAAAGTAGGCCTACCGGTAGCGGACACCTTTACAAATCACAGCTTATATAGAGATAAATGGGGTTTACATGGGTATACATTATTTTCCTTATTATAGCTCAAAACCACAGATTAGGAAAGTTTCAGATATTTTCATCCGGACATGGTATATACACAACAACCTCTTTATAATACTGTTAATTGGGCCCAAAGCAAAAACTGTGTTACTTAAACAACCGTGTTATATCCAAAAAATGTGTAGATTATATATAAATTGGTAATTTTTCTATATGATCTGCAAATGTTTTGGATCGTTCTTGAAACCATATTATATCCAAACCATGTTATAATGAACCGTGTTATAACGAGGTTGCGGTGAACTGGAGATATGCTTTGTTTGTTTGTTTGAACACTGTAAAGGTCATTTTGGAGACGTTGCTTCCAATTTTATGGACTTTTACTCGACATTGAGATGAAATGACATCTCAAGCCCTGCCGCCCAATGAAACCAATAGGGTTTATCAGCATGGACGGTCCGACTCGCACCGCTTTGCCTGGGCAGGCTTAGTTCCTCTAAGCGATTTACCAGTACTCGTGTGCGGGTCAGTTTCAGCTCTGCGTGGAACATCATGCAACCCATCTATTTCTTCCAGCCCCGATGGGCGGGGGCCGACTGGAAATATGCAAGTTGGGTGTGTTATCATGATGAACAAAAAAGCTTTTATTTTATTTTATTTTATTTGTTTATTGTTTCGAAGTAAACCCATCATGAAAACACGCCCATATAACTTTGAACCCCTGAACCCTACTTTTATATAGTAAAACTGCAGCTTACAAGGGTAAACCTTATTTTCTTATTTCTGCTCTGAAATATACATTCTAACGAGTAGCCACAATCTATATTTTGAGCAGAAACAAGAAAAATATCACATTTTTAGATGGTTAAATTTACAATGTATTTGTATTGGCCTGTTTTCGTAATGCACCCAGTCAACACTATTAAGGTCATACATAGCCCGTCGGATTACCTTACCGCACTATTCTTGGACAGGCTTAATCTTTCAAGCCGTGAACCGGTACAGTATATGGCCAGACCCACCGGGGATCGATTTCTGTCCCGATCCAATAGCGAGTAAACTCTTTATCACATCTGCCATGCATGAAGATCTATCTTTCTACTGAGAGGTCTTCTAATGCTTATTGTACATTAATGGATTCATTATAATATATGAACCTTTCATGGGTTTGAGGGGTGGAAGGAAAAATTTTTCCCGAGGAATCACTGTCCGGCATTACTCGACAAGCTTCGTGATGCCGGACTATGACTCTTGGGTCAGATATTTCCATCCACCCCTCCGTTACTGTCCGGCACCACGAGGCTTGCCGAGTGATGCCAGACAGTGATCCCTCGGGACGGATTTTTAGCTCACCTGAGCCGAAGGCTCATATGTGAGTTCCGTTGTCTGTCTGTCGTCTGTTTTCTATTGTATGTTTTCTGTTGTCTGTCAACATTTTCATACATCTTCTCCCATGAAACTACAAGGCCGATTGGAGTCATATTTCATGTGGAGCATTCATGGGATTGGGGAACGAAAGTTTTTTTTCGCAGGGTCTAGGTCACGTGACCAAGATGGCCTCCATGGCCATATAAGGTAAAAACCCTTCAAAAATTTTCTTCTCCGGAACCAGTGGGCCAATTGGCCTGAAACTTGGTATGTAGCATTGGGGACTCGGGCCCATCATATTTTGTTCAAATGATGACCTTTACCAATTTTAGGCCAAAGTCAAAAGACTTTTGTATGAGAAAAGTCAAAACCGTGTATTTATTGGAAACTATTGCAGCCTGTGATCTGAAAATTAGTAGATGCAGTAAGCTAAATGGGTGGATGAAACTACATGAGTATTCAAGGTCAAGGTCATTCTTTTATTATCCGGCTAAAGCAGGAATTACAGAGGTCATTCGGATATGAGAATTATAACTTATTTTTCTCAGAAATCACAAAGCCATTAGCAACGATATTTAATATGAAAGTTTATAAGAACAAGGAAATGTCAAATAATATATATAAATTTGGTCACATGACCAATATGGCCGCCATGCCCATATAAGGTAAAAACCCTTCAAAAATCGTCTTCTCCGGAACCATTGGGCGGATTGGCCTGAAACTTGGTATGTAGCACTAGGGCCTCGGGTCCATCATATTTTGTCCAAATGATGACCCTTGGATGATCTTGACCAATTTTAGGCCAAGGTCAAATATGGTCGCATAGACTTTTTATGGGAAAAAGTCAAAACCGAGTATTTTTTTGGAAACTACTGTAGCCTGTGATCTTAAAATTAGTAGATGCAGTAAGCTAAATGGGTGGATGAAACTACATGAGTATTCAAGGTCAAGGTCATTCTTTGACCTTTGTTCATGGTCATTCAGGTATGAGAATTAAAACTTATTTTTCTCAGAAACCACAAAGCCATTTTTAACAAAAGTTCATATGGATGTTTTTTAAGAACAACGAAATGACAATTAATCAATATGAATTTGGTCACATGACCAATATGGTCGTCATGCCCATATAAGGTAAAAACCCTTCAGAAATTTTCTTCATCGGAACCAGTAGGCCGATTATCATGTAACTTGGTATGTGGCATTGGGGACTCGGGCCCATGAAAATTTGTTCAGATTATTACTCCTGAATGACCTTGACCAATTTTAGGCTAAGGTCAAATTTGGTCGCATAGACCTCTGTATGGGGAAAAGTCAAAACTATGTATTTTCGAAAATATTGCACCTGGTGATCTGAATGAGTGGATGAAATGACATGAGTATTCAAGGTCAAGGTCATTCTTTGATCTCGATTCAAGGTCATTCAGATATGAGCATTAAAACTTATTTTTTTCAGAAACCACTGAGTAACCAAAATTTCATATGCAGCATCGGGGGCTCGGGCTCATCACAGTTTATTAAAATGATGACCTTCGGATATCTATTTTACGCCAAGGTCAAATTTGGTCACATAGATTTTGTATGGGAAAAATGTCAAAACCATGATATTTGTCGGAAACTATTGCAGTCTCTGATCGGAAAATTGATAAATGCAGTTAGCTAAATGAGTGGATGAAACTACATGTGTATTCAAGGTCAATGTATGAAGATTAAATTTATTTTTCACTGGAACCTCTGGGCCGTTTGTGACCAAATTTTATACAAAGCTCATAGAAACAAGTAAATGAAGATTTAAATACACGCGTTTGGTCAAATGACCAAAATGGCCACCATGCTCATATAAGGTAAAAACACTTCAGAAATCTTCTACTCAAGAGCCAGTGGGCCGATTTTCATTAAACTTGGTAGGTAGCATTTGGAGTTTGAGCACTCTATAGTTTCTTCAAATGATGACCCCTGGATGGCCTTAACCTGTTTTATGCAAAGGTCAAATTTGGTTGCCAAGACATTTGTATTGGAGAAAGTAAAAAAAATGTGTATTTTTTGGAAACTATTGCAGCCTGTGATCTGAAAATTGGTAGATGCCATAAGCTAAATGAGTGGATGGAAATATGGTCAACAGCATTCTCTGACGTTGGCCCAAGGTCATTCAGATGAAATTAAAATTTATTTTTCATAGAAACCACTACTCCATTTGTAGCCAAATTTCACATGAAAGGTTTTAGAAAAAAAAAAACAAATTAAAATTTATTAATATGAATTTGGTCACATTACTAAAATAGCCGCCATGCAAATATACATGTATACCCTTCGGATTTTTCTTTGAACCAATGGGCCAATTATCAAGTCACATGCCCGAGATTAATACTTGGTAAAAACCCTATAAACTCGTCTTCTCAGAAATGAAATGGCTCCATAAGCTCTCAGCACTCAGGTGTGCGCCTCAGGACCATTGGTCTTCTGGTTTTATCCATCCCTCACACCCATGTAGGATTCATTTTCTTCCAAACCTTCCATATCTGAGCGTGGATTTTTAACACTTGGGTTGCCGACGTCCGCCATATGGTGATGGCACTTCGGTGATGTTTAGTGACGTCACGTTACGTACCGTGACGTCAACCTAAACGACGACGCATATGAGGTCGTATTCAACCAGTACATTTTTCAAACACGCGAGCATGTTCGAAATTTACCATGTCCCTGGGTAAGAACACCAGGTTTAGAACAGAATTTCTATCCCAAGCTAAAACTATGGATTCCCCTATCTGGTGTGCCAGAACTAGATGATATAGAAGTTTCCCTGCGAGTCTCTAGGCTACACCGACGAATTCCAGGAAAGGGTTATTTATAGCCGCGCGGTTGTTTGCACTAATAAAGCTAAACATCGCTCCCAAATTAGGCCGACATTAAAAAAATCCGTTTGTTGTCACCCTACCGACCCAGAAAAATGGCCTCTACAAAAATATTTTTATTGGCCATCATGAAGAAGATTTTTTTCTTAATTTTCTAGTATTAAGACTTATTATCCCTTATCCAGCTGATGAATGGCTTAAGCCACGCCGAGTTCTGACTGTCCACCAATGAAAATACTCGATATAATATACTCATTCAATACTCAAACTGCATGACCAAACATTGTAGATTCTGATCTGATGGCTTCTTCATAAGCCACCTGATCTGGATCTACATTGTTTGCAAAGATAGGGGTTGTCCTGTTCAGCGGAATATTAAAGGGTTTAAAATATTTCTTCTAACGTCTAAATTTGTATTTGCGATAATAAAATTGTATAATGTGGACTTGGAACTACTGACAAAGACGAATTAAAGGCATTAACACTGTAACAGTAGAACACACCGTGTGTTCATAATTGTTTTATTGCCCCTGTGATATACTTACCATAGCAGATCAAAGGCGGGCCTTAATAGGGAGATTAGTAGCTCTTGTTGTATCCCCTGATTTACGCACTTAAGAGGAAAATCAATAATAAACACCAGTCAACAGTTAGTGAAGTATTAATTTTCCCCAAGGGGGCCCCTTACCTGTTGAAGACAGAGGACTTCTCTTCCGTTAGCTCTGAGGGCTACTTAATATTATATAATGAAATGATAGTCCTCAATAATCAAGAATAAATGCCTTTAAGCAAAATAGATTTTTAGAGCTAATAAATAAAAAGTATATATAAAAAATATTTTACCTACCAAACTGGAAATTTATGGGTCGGGTGACAACAAACTAATAATATTTTAAGGTTTGCCTCAGGCTAATAACCTTTTATTGATCACAGAATCTTAGCATAAAGACCTTCAGTAGGCAACATCCATTTATGCCTAGAGTACCCCAAAAGTAACACTGACAAACAGTAAAGACACAGAACAGACGCCGCGGATCAGTGTCTTTAGTGTTTGCTTTAAGTACAGGGAGTTTTGTTGCACTTAGATAAGCAAAACAATAATACAGAGACTCCTTAAATTGGATATGGACCAGATGGAAGATTCTATGTTCCAAACGTTACTCATTGTTATCAGGCCTAAAAAAGCTGTGTTGACGCTAATGCAGCGAAAAAAGGTGTGGTCTAGGCCGCAAAACTTCTTCAAAGACTTCTTTAGACATTTTAAACATAGGCTCAAGATGAAAGGGGCAGGGGCTAACAGGAAATGGATGACATTTCTCATGGCCTTCTTGCGCAAGCGCAGATATACCTTTGTATTAAGTTTCTCACGGGTTTAAAGATCTCACTCTACACTGCCACACACCAAGGAAGCCAAAGAACATGATTTTAAGTATAAGTTTTGCTATTTTGACAATTATGTGAAATTTTATCAAAAGTGCTAGAAAATATGAAGGTAGGTAGGCCCTAGTTCAGAAATAACTTTTTTTCATTTTTTATTTTTTTTCTCGATGTGCAGGGTCTGCACAAAATCATGGTCGGTCGGGTAAGCGGAAAAGCAAGCAATTTTAGGTCTCACCGTCCGTGTTTCAAACTCTTTCAGAAAACATTTGGACCAGCGGACCTGCTGTAGCTTGTCCAGGCAGACCAAATACATGGCCGAAATCGGAAAAGACACTGGACCAAACGCCAAAACGAAATCAGGCTCGACAGACTCGAGGAGCTGCCAGACCATATGGTAGAAACGCAAGCGCCAATATGACAGTGGTTGATAAACGTCCGCCGAAGGGGAATCAGAAAGACAATATCAAAGGAAACCGTACTAGAGCTAGAGTGTCAGACACGACTGTTCACTTATCAAAACATTTCATGGAAAAGGTAATTTTTTAAGCAGGCTCGTTTTTCTTTTCAATAAATACACCCCAACCCCTCCCCCACATATTCACATAACCCACTAAAGGGTACTATATACGGTAATGATCCTATGTATTGGTACAGATAGGCCTAGGCAAACAGTGCAGACGCAGATCAGACTGCTCCGAAAGGAGCAGTCTGATCAGGGTCTACACTGTATGTCATTCCGTCTGTACCTCTCGGAATCCTTGCTGGATCGTGAAACGAATTTGTCAAAAATTTAGGAGAATTATAGCAAATCCTTTTGGTGTCCAATTTTTTCGGATTTTTACATTACCTTGCTTGTAGGCCAAGTCTCTGTCAGTGTTGCTGCTGCTTGGCAAGATAGTTGCATGGCGAAAGTGTCTGCTATGTGTGTGATAAAGGGGACATGATTCTGCTTGCTAGTATTCACATTTTACTTTTATTTAGGTTTTTTAGGGCCCCGCAAATTTATTTGCGGGTGCCTTATAATAACACGAGTACTGGTAAACTGCTTAGAGGATCTAAGCCTGGCCAGGCAATGCGGTGCGAGTCGTCCATGCTTATAAACCCTAATTGTTTCATTGGGCAACATGGCTTGAGATGTCATTTCATCTCAATGTCGGGTAAAAAAGTCACACACAATTGGAAGCAGTGTCTCCAAAATGACCTAAATAGTGTTGACGGGGACGTTTAACCTCAAATCAAACAAACAAATGACAAAACAGGTTTTCTCCTGGTGTGGCTTATTCAGATAACTCCCAGCAGGCACATGACGTAATTGTGACGTCATATCAACGTCGGTACAACGTCATGACCTTTATGCAACGTCATATCAACGTCGGTGCAACGTCATGACGTTGCCATAGCGACGTGTGCCTGCTGGGTTGTAACCGAATTGCTTATCTAAAGTTAACTTTTTGTATACTTGCAGGAAATTTAAAGGAGATTAATTTGAGGGGTTTAAGCAAACTGTGTTGGAGTTTGATCAGAGTCTCTACTGTTCGCCAGTTTCCATTTGGGTGGAGGTTAGGTATATATGGGTTAAAGATGAATTTGGGTGTATAAGGGGCCTAAAAGTAAGTCACAGGAAATAGCTTCTTCGAATCTCCTGCGAGTATGCTATCCCTTTAGCTTAACCGCTGTCCTGTTGAATACATTAACTTTTCCACATCCATTTCTGGCTATCAACAAATCAAATTACTTGATATAATGTTTTATTCAAATTCACAAACTAACTGACAAACAGTGTGGATCCTGATCAGATGATGACTTCTTCAGAAGCCTTCTGATCTGGATCTACACTGTTTGCAAAGCAGGTGGTTGTCGTGTTCAGCAGGACAAAGGCTCGTATGTATATTTCAGTACATGAAGAAAACCAGAGAAGACGATCGAACATATAAAAGCACCGAAAGGAAGACTGGTGACTTTGAACTTTACAGTGAAGCGGTTAGTTGCGAGAAAATGTCTACAGGCAACAAACAAGCACCGAAAACAACTAATTCTCAACCAAACAAAAAATCACAAAATGAAACAAATGCACAGTTTCCGGAAGATTGTCATATCAATGAAAACGACCCGGATAAACTATTAGTTGATTTTGGCATGTTTGGCGACGATGTAAAATTAAGTAACGACCATGACAGCATCCAGGATATCGATGGTGAGACAAGTCCAGCGCAAGATATTGCGGTGTCTATAGACGCAAAAGTAAAACCAAAAGGCCAAGAAAACTTATGCAATCGGTCTATTAGCCCGGAGATGAAAAGGAAAGTGATTGCTATGTCTGCCTACACAAGAGGCAGGAGTAACAGAAAGGTAAGGAAATTCAATGGGATTAGATACCACTTCATAGGAGGGGAGGCAACTCTTTGAACAATATTTATCTCTCTTATCAAGAGTGTCTACTCTTAAATAAAAGAATCGGGCCCTCAGGAACAAATTCTTTCGTTAACAGTGAAGGAGAACCCCCGATCGGGGCAGGGGAATCCCATTTTACCTGTTTTCATTTTGTTGCCATATTTACTAACTTGCACCTCGATCGGGGGTAAAATGGCCATTTTTGGATATGTTCACAGAATTCAGTCAGTGCAAAAAGTTAGTTCTTCAATCAAGTAGCTTCAAAAACACCAACTTTTAAAGGACATATACCGATCAGAAGTTTTTTTACGATTTTGTTGAAAAAAATATTGATTCTCGAAGTAACACTTTTCTGCCAAAAACATTCATGTCCTTGATCGGGGTACACATATAAGTCCGTTTATGGCCTTCAGAAGCATTCTGACCCCGTTCGGTAAAGTTTCTTGATGAGTGGCATTGTTTTCTCATTTAGAGACCTCTTGGGATTTCCAGATTTTATTATCAAATGTAAAGTCCACTTACTGGAGCATGTGTCAAACCATTCACAAATTAAAAACGTGCATTACATGAACAAGTCCGTGAAATTAACACCCCCTTAACACCACTTTATATAGAAAAAAACTGGGGTTTACGGGGGTATACATTTTTTAGCTCACCTGTCACGTAGTGACGAGGTGTGCTTTTAGGATCGCTTTCTGTCCGTCGTCCGTCGTGCGTCCGTGCGTGCGTAAACTTTTTCTTCAAACGCCATCTCCTCCTAAACCAGTGAATGGATTTTGATATAATTTCACAGGAATGTTTCTTGGATGGCCCTCTTTCAAAATTACCTAAATCATTCCGCTCCGTTAAACAAAATGACCGCCAGAGCTAAAATAGAAAAAAAAAAATCATTTAAATGACATCTCCTCCTAGGCAAATGGCCCGATTTGAAAATAATTTCACATGAATGTTCCTCGAGTGACCCTCTTTCAAAATTGCCTAATTCGTTCTGCTCCTTTAAACAAAATGGCCACCAGAGCTTAAAATAGATAAACCTTTAAATGACATCTCCTCCTAGGCAAATGTTCCGATTTGAAAATAATGTCACAGGAATGTTCCTTGAGTGACCCTCTTTCAAAATTGTCTAAATCGTTCTGCTCCGTTAAACGAAATGGCTGCCAAAGCTAAAAATACAAAAACATTTTAATGACATCTCCTCCTAGATAAAAAATGGCCCGATTTGAAAAGAATTTCACAGGAATGTTCCTATTGTGACCCTCTTTCAAATTACCTAAATCGTTCTGCTCCGTTAAACAAAATGGCCACCAGAGCTAAAAATAGAAAAAGCTTTTAATGACATCTCCTCCTAGGCAAATGGCCCGATTTAAAAATAATTTCACAGGAATGTTCCTTGAGTGACCCTCTTTCACAATTGCCTAAATCGTTCTGCTCCGTTAAACAAAATGGCTGCCAAAGCTAAAAATACAAAAACATTTTAATGACATCTCCTCCTAGGTAAATGGCCCGATTTGAAAAGAATTTCACAGGAATGTTCCCATTGTGACCCTCTTTCAAATTACCTAAATCGTTCTGCTCCGTTAAACAAAATGGCCACCAGAGCTAAAAATAGAAAAAGCTTTAAATGACATCTCCTCCTAGGCAAATGTCCCGATTTAAAAATAATTTCACAGGAATGTTCCTTGAGTGACCCTCTTTCAAAATTGCCTAAATCGTTCTGCTTCGTTAAACAAAAATGGCCGCCAGAGCTAAAAATAGATAAACCCTTAAATGACATCTCCTCCTAGGCAAATGGCCCGATTTGAAAATAATATCACAGGAATGTTCCTTCAGTGACCATCTTTCAAAATTGCCGAAATCGTTCCACTCCGTTAAACAAAATGGCCACCAGAGTTAAAAATAGAAAACCTTCAAATGACATTTCCTCCTAGGCAAATGTCCCGATTTGAAAATAATTTCACAGGAATGTTCATTGACTGACCTTCTTTCAAAATTGTTTAAATCGTTCCGCTCCGTTAAATAAAATGGCCACCAGAGCTAAAAATAGAAAAACCTTTTAATGACATCTCCTCCTAGGCAAATGGCCCGATTTAAAAATAATATCACTGGAATGTTTCTTCAGTGACAATCTTTCAAAATTGCCTAAATCGTTCCGCTTCATTTAAACAAAATGGCCACCAGAGCTAAAAATAGAAAAAAAAAATTTAAATGACATCTCCTCCTAGGCAAATGGCCCGATTTGAAAAAAAATTTCACATGAATGTTCCTAGAATGACCTTCTTACAAAATTGTTTAAATCGTTCCGCCCCGTTAAATAAAATGGCCGCCAGAGCTAAAAATAGAAAAAATGTTTAATGACATCTCCTCCTAGGCAAATGGCCCGATTTGAAAATAATATCATAGGAAAGTTCCTAGAGTGACCAACTTTCAAAATTGCCTAAATCGTTCCGCTCCATTAAACAAAATGGCCAGCAGAGCTAAAAATAGAAAAAACCTTTAAATGACATCTCCTCCTAGGCAAATGGCCCGATTTGAAAAGAATTTCACAGGAATGTTCCTCGAGTGACCCTTTTTCAAAATTTGCCTAAATCGTTTTGCTCCGTTAAACAAAATGACCAACAGAGCTAAAAATAGAAAAAAAACCTTTCAATGACATCTTCTCCTAGGCAAATGGCCCAATTTGAAAATAATTTCACAGGAATGTTCCTTGAGTGACCCTCTTTCAAAATTGCCTAAATCGTTACGCTCTGTAAAATAAAATGGGCACCAGAGCTAAAAAAAGAAAAACCTTTAAATGACATCTCCTCCTAAGCAAATGGCCCGATTTGAAAAGAATTTCACAGGAATGTTCCTTGAGTGACCCTCTTACAAATTGCCAAAAATGTTCTGCGTCGTTGAACAAAATGGCCACCAGAGCTAAAAATAGAAAAACCTTTTAATGACATCTCCTCCTAGGCGAATGGCCTGATTTGAAAACAATGCCACAGGAATGTTCCTTGAGTGACCCTCTTTCAAAATTGCCTAAATGGTTCCGCTTAGTTGAACAAAATGGTCACCAGAGCTAAAAATAGAAAAACCTTTAAATGACATCTCCTCCTAGGCAAATGGCTCGATTTAAAATTAATTTCACAGGAATGTTCCTTGAG
This sequence comes from Lucinisca nassula, assembly GCA_963580285.1. NCBI lineage: Eukaryota > Metazoa > Mollusca > Bivalvia > Lucinida > Lucinidae > Lucinisca > Lucinisca nassula. The sequence continues at coordinate 374,641 of CAUZLF010000660.1, forward strand.
TGACCCTCTTTTAAAATTGCCTAAATCGTTCCACTCTGTTAAACGAAATGGCCACCAGAGCTAAAAATAGAAAAACCTTTAAATGACATTTCCTCCTAGGCAAATTGCCCGATTTGAAAATAATTTCCCAGGAATGTTCATTGAGTGACCCTCTTTCAAAATTGCCTAAACTGTTCCGCTCTGTTAAACAAAATAGACACCAGAGCTAGAAATAGAAAAAAATTCCTAGTACAATGAAAAATAGCCTCCAAAGATAAAAGTCTTTGGTCCACATCTCCTTCAAGCAGTGAATCATTCATTTCCATAAGCTTTGAAACATCTTGGATTCAGGTGAGCAATTCAGGGCCATCATTGTTTCTTCTTACTGCTCCAAGACATAGGTTGTGGGTACTCGTTAGGACCGCCGCAATAAGTTGGTTCTGGTTCTAAAGAGCACCCCCAAACTATGTTTGGAGTAACAATAAGTGAAATATCACAAATTGTTATCAGAAAAAAAAAATGTTTTTGAGATATTAAAAGAACTACTATGCCTCACGGATTAGTTATCGAAAAGTTAAGAAAAACATCTCCGGAGAGTTGCAAACTATGATCTTGAAGAATAATCCATATGATCACATGCCTGGTGAAATGATAATCATCACCATTAGAGAATACAAACCTCACACCAATACTGAACGTTAGTGTTTTCATCTGGTCATATGACCAGTAATTAAGTGTCCATTGTACTAGTAGTTTAGTGTCCATTTGGCTAGAAAATATAAATGAAGGCAATGATCAGGAATCGATGCAATTAACCCACAACTCCCACCAGAGACACCAAATGGAAAGAAACACAAACATGAAACAACAAAACCCTAATGGAAACATCAATATCGGAAAGCCAAAAGGACAGTTACTTTCCCATTAAATGGCTAATTGGCTATCCAAAACAACAAAAATTACAGCTGCCACGATACGCTTACCTAACGATACGATACGTATCGCGATACTTGTCTCACGATACGATACGTATCGCGATACGTTTTATGAAGGATCACTGGTTGGAAAACAAAGGTGAAAGTGAATTAAAACTAAATTTAATGTAACAATAAATTCGGATAATAATGTTTGTCAGATCTCACGTGTATAAGCTAGTCATTGCTAACTTTTAAAAGACAATTTTCAAATTTATCCTTCAGTCCTTCAGTTGTGCTTCGGGAGAAAGAAAGTCATCACCAAATACCCATACTTACCTATAGAATTTTACTTAATTAAGTTTTTAAAGTTTAAATGTGTAAACATGTTTGTTGTTGTACCGGTAGCATAGGATATATCAATTTTACAGATTTTGCATATTGTTTTAGTTTTATCCACAGACTTGACCCCATTTTGTTCTTTTTTTTCGAATCCGAAATGCTGCCAGACAACGGATTTAAACTTTGCTGGCGCATCTTCTATTTCACGAGTTTCCCTCACTCCCCGGTCGGCCATTTTCCGATTTGAATACCGCTCATGTTACGAAAAAATCGAAAATTATTTTTTCTTTTTGGACATAAATTTTATAAAACTGAGCCTTCTTACAACAAAAATATAAAGAAGATCGACAAACATTATTATCCGAACTGTTTCCAAGGCAGATCTTCGCTGTATTTATTTCTTTTTCTTCCACTAATTGATTTAAGCGGCCAGACATTTCGGCCCTGCCATTCGAACCGAATCGTACCGAAAATTAAGAAAACAATATCGTGAATCGGACCGAAGCCCTTGTACCGCGGTGAATCGAGTTTTCGGTGAATCGTGACACCTCTAACAAAAATGCAAGCGAAACACACCCAAATGCAAACCATAACAACAAAAAAAAAGACCGCGACAGAAATCCACAAAGAAATACGTGGTTGCTATAATGTTGTGCTTCTAGCTTGTTCATCAGAAGTCCAAAATATGCAGAAAATGTGAAAAGTGCGTGTGTACGGCCACAGATAAGACAAATCGAATAGCAGTCTGATCCATGTCTATAAAGACAAACAGCACAGGTCCAGACCAAACTGGACTAGAAAGAACTACCTATTCTGAACCTGCATTTATTAACAATAAATGCATCAAAGACATACCCTGTAAACCAGTTTAAATGTTTATTTCAGTAGATAACAACACAAGTCCAATATTTCAGGACATGGACTACTGCTGCAAACATCAGCGTACAATACCTACACAGCATACAACCCCCGACCGAACTTCTTCAAAGAGCAACCTGGTCCAAGTCTTTACAAATAATGCAAGCAGTAAAGATCCAGACCAGAGTTTTCTAAAAAATCTGAACCCGAACCATCCATCATGACAAGCAGCCCCTCCCCCGAGTCGTTTAGCTTGTTAATAATTCGGTCCTTATCAGTGGATTTGCCATCAACCATGAACAGCATTTCCTGTAAACAAGATTTAATTTTCTTGAAAAGGGTACCTTTCATCTGTGCCAAACGCATGGTTTTCTCAGTATATTAAAATTTAACATATGCAAAGTATGACAATGCATTTATTAATTTATAGGACTCAGGAGGCAACCCTGACTAACACCCCCCATGAGCTGATATATGTCTCAAAATAAGTATGTCAGTAATCTTAAGTTTTTATTTAGTTTCAAGATTTGTGAACTTGATTGAATGCAGAATTCCAAAGGCATTCTTATGATACCATAGAAACTTTTGAATTAATGAAAGCTTGCATTTTCTGATAAAACAATTATCAAAAATTCTATTTTTTAATTGAAAGATCTAACAATTATCCAAATTCAATTCTTAAGTTACATATGTTCTTGTCTTTGTCAAGTTATCATATTACCAAGAAAACTTGTCATATTTTTCTCCTATATCTGTGCCAAATTTCATGAAAATTCAAAATCAGTAACATTGTAATTTTTTTACCTTGAATGGATGTAGGTCGTTTTTGCAAAAGATACCTATTTTGTTGAAATCAACCATGAACCTACAGACATGAATTGCTTTCAAACCTCCTAACACTTATCTAATACAAATGAGTTCATACAAATCAAAATGATCCTATCTTAAGCTGACCTAGCCTAGAAACATTAAAATTAAAATGTCATGATTTCCAAGTACTTGTCATCCAAATACGCACTGTGGTCTATCTAAATATTATAAATATAGATAGTTAAACAAGAGATTCTAATTTATTTTTTAAATAAGCTTAACAACATCTTATGCTTTTATTATTAGCAGCAAAATTATTATGAACATGTGCAACAATGTTTAACTACTTTACGGAAGTAATGCTTATATAATAGGTGTAAAGCAAGCAGATCCATTATGTCCATTGCCATACTTCTAAGTATGGCAATGGACATAATGGATCTGTTTGCTTTACACCTATTATATAAGCATTACTTCCGTAAAGTAATTAAACAATGCTGCACATGTTCATAATAATTTTGCCATGGTCAGTGGCTCGTTGTTACCTGTACATATAATCAAGTAGGCACTTTGGATGTACTGATAATATATACATGGTCAGCTTTAGCCTTGAACGCACATGCACTTTGTCTTTATGTAGACTTGATTTCTTATCCTAACACACGCACGCAAAAAGAAAAGCAGCTATTGCTTAGTATTTTCGAAGATTGAAACTGACATTGATAGTGATTTTTGTTCTTTGTTGCAAAATATTTAGCTCATGAATGCGGAACAGAATTTTGTATTGTCTAAACCAAAGCTATTCCTTGATATAGACAAATTTTGCTATCAAACATGAAGAGCAATTGTTTCCTTCCTTACAGTACACATATTTGAAACATTTCTTTTCTGCAATTGTATTCTAATTGTGGACGTTTCTATAGTGTCTCACATTTGTATTAACTTTGTCACCATGTTTCTGTAGTTATTCTATCCGTGAGGAGCTTTTTAAAATTAACTATTAATGGTTGTAAAAACTTTCACACACCTATTGAACATTTCTGCTGAATGTAAGTTCATTATTCTTTATAAGCACTGTTTCTGCTTGCTTTGCTGTTCATTGATAATCGCATTTCTATGCAGTCTATTATTCAGCTTAGAAAAATCATTGGAGTATTTGGACAGAAGGCGCATCATAATATAGTTACTGAAAATAATTTAGTTGGCTTACGCTTGTATCATATAATTCAGTTGTTCATTCAGTATTTTATTAATTGATTATCCTATATTACACAAGGTCAACCAATATTCAAAAATTATAAATCATGTTTTTAATTGCGTCAATTAATAAAATTGTTATTAATCAAGTAATTTCGTATTGGCCCAGGTACAGGTCCTCGGTCAGCTGTATTGGCCTCGGCCTTCGGCCTCGTGCCAATACAGCAGACCTCGGACCTGTACCTGGGCCAATACGAAATTACTTGATTAATAACATTATAGTAATTTGAATATTTTTTTTTCACGTGTACAAGAAGTTGCTGAGCTTGTTCCACTTGCGCACCGTTACTGTACTCGTCTTTTGTGAGTTATCACATCTTAACATATTAATGTTGTTGTTAAAAGAGAATTCCTGTCTTAAATGAGTAATTTAATATCTAATCCAAGATTTAGTAAATATTATCATCAGTTTAAATGCTTCTCAGTACCTTACATGTCAGCTTCTGGTCACTTTGAAAATCGAATATCGCTTAAGCCGGTGCTAGGAGGCGTATGCAGCTTTGCAAACTATATTATTGTGTATGAAGAGACTCAATAAAACCGAGTCTCCGATTTCATTCTTTTATGTGTTTTAGTTTTCAAAGGCAACGTTATAGTTTTTTATTGTAATTACTCCAATTAATGAAATCAAAACCTATACAAAGATAGTCAACACAGTCAAGACAACACACACAATTTTGGAACACAGACAACAGTATGATCATATACGACTTCGGAACGTTATTATTTTCTCTTCTTCTTTTTTATTTTGGTTTTACGGCCACATCAAGATTTTTTCATTTATATCGAGCCGATCGTTAATAACAGGTGGGTCAAAACCGGAGCCACCCCAGCAGGCACATGACGTAATTGTGACGTCACATCGACGTCGGTTCAACGTCATGACGTTTATGCAACGTCACATCGACGTCGGTGCAACGTCGTGACGTTGCACCGACGTTGATTTGACGTTGCCCTAGCGACGTGTGCTTGCTGGGACATGACCATGCGTTGCAGAACTTTGCGCCTCACAGCGGTGAGAGACCCAATGATTAAGACTCAGCGCTCTTATCCACTAGATCACGGAGGCCCGTAGGAAGCTGTTTAGTTCCATTCATGGATGCCATCCGAAAACGATAGATTGACTGGTGCCTGGTGCATATTTTGTTTGTTTGATTTTAGGTTTAATGTCCCCGATAACACTGTATAGGTCATTTTGGAGACGTTGCTTTCAATTTTTTGGGACTTTTTCCCGACATTGAGATGAAACGACTTTTCATGCCCTGTCGCCCACACGAAACAAATATGGTTTATAAACATGGACGGTCCGACTCGCACCACTTTGCCTTGGCAGGCTTAGATCTTCTAAGAGGTTTACCAGTACTCGTGTGCAGTCGGTTTCAGTTCTGCGAGGAAGCATCATGTACACCATCTATTTCTTCAATCCTCGATGGGCAGGGCGGACCTGGTCCAGATACAAATAAAGAAAACCGTATAGTGGGTCTAAATATGTCAAGGAAAAGTATTCTCAAGGGTTATTGACTGCCCCTAGAGTAAACTAATGTTGTTTAATTAGACAGTTAGTGATAAACAATCAAACAAAATTTGGACTTGAGTCATTTATCTCAAGTCAGATGACATATCTCACATCTGAAGCAACGTCTTTAAATGACCGGTATGTTTTTGATTTGGACATTAAATCTCACCACTAAAGTTAGACAAGACAGACGGAAATAAAACTATACATAGGATCCCATGGGGACATTTGATGTGGTCTGCCATCAACGTCTTTGCTATTTAAATTTTGTAAACAAAATAGTTTTGGCCATGGCGTTCAACAAGGGAAAATTCTAGTGAACTGGAAATAATACTTTTAATCATGCTATTAGCTGCTTACACAAGCCACATTATACCACAGCCATCCAAATTGAACGCAGTAGTAGTAAAGTAGTTTTACACAGCAATTATCGTATGATTTCATATTTTGCTGAATCAGGACTATTAGTTTTCAGTCTGTTTAAACAACATGTTACCGGTCCTCAGTTTTCATGGAACTTCATTCACATATTCCTAACATATGTGGATGTTTAATGCTGAAAAAGAGTCCACTGGTGAGCTAAAACTTGCCTCGCCGTTACCAATGTTTTAGGATAATCTTCAATTAGTCTTTTATAAAGTGTGGAAAAATTGTCTACCTAACTTCTCCAACAGTTTTCAAGTATGCCATTTGATAAGATCTTACAAGCATAAATTAAGTTGCGCATGTGCCGCTTTAAAGATGAAAAAGAAATTGGTGACAAAATCATCACGGGAACAAATCCGTGCAATAATGACCCCCCCCCCCCCCCCTAAACCCCACTTTATATAGAGGAAACTGGGGTTTACGGGGGTAAACATTATTTTCCTTATTTCTCATCCAAGACAAAGGTTGAAGGTACTCGTTAGAACCGCCTCAATGAGGCGGTTCTAACGAGCACCCAAAACCTATGTTTGAGGTATAAATAAGAAAAATATCACAAATTTTCATCAGAAAAAAATACCTTTTTTGAGGTTTGAAAAATGCACTATATCACACGGGTGTGTTATCGTAATGTACAGAATTTGCAACTTTGACTTCAGTCGGCAGGATCCTGGGTGCAGACTGCCAATTAAATTATTGCCAAAGACATTTAATTGTTTTAACCAATGCTGAGATGTAATTCTAGACATTCACATTTGAGCCCCGCCAAGCGAATTTGTGTCTTCGAGCATTCCGTCATGACAAATTTTAACTGCGCATGCCCAGCTATTCATAGGGGCCAGGGATATGGCTTTCTGTCTGAAGGTTCCTCTTGATTCACTGCTTGTATGAGCGAGCAGCGAAGGTTCTGGCGAGACTGCGCGGATGCGCAGGCTCGCCTGAACCTTCGCTGCTCGCATAGCGATAAGTACCAAAATTGCTTGACGGGGCCATTTAATATGTGCTAAGCGTAGACCTAGCTTCATGTTAAAGCTATATTTATTTTCTTTCTAATGATGTCGTTTATTGTATGGTAGCCACTGCCTGAAATTTCATTAAATTGATCCTTCTATAATATTTGATACAAAGTTTTGACTTTGAAACAACAAAACTTGCAGCCTCTATATAGATACCACACCCGTGTGCTAAAAGGGCATCTTATTTCTAGAACTGACACTTTTCAGGTAAAATATGTTTTATTTTTCTTATTCCTAGTCCTACTATATATAGATTGTGAGTGCTTGTTAGAACTACCCCCATTAGGCGGTTCTAAAATTGAGGCGGTTCTAACGAGTACCCGAAATTTCTGTTTTGAGCAAAAAATAAGGAAGACAATAGGCCCATGGACCACTATGCTCACCAGATTTTATTAGGCGCTAACCACTGACAGCCATGTATTTTAATAGACCATGGAAGCCCTGAGCCTAAAGACGCAACAGATAAAACTTGGACCCAATCAGTCCAGTGGCTTTAGAGCAGGAGGCCAAAATCATATGGCAGATAGAAGACTGCTTAAAGAATATTTCTATAAGAGTTTTGCAAAAATATCCGCTAAGGCTTGGCAGTAAATGCATTTTTCCCCATTATGAGTCAATGGAAACTCAAGTTGCCATAGCAACCAAACAAAAGAGCCAAATTTCATAAACACCACAAAACCTGTTGAGGCAAATATGGTGAATATTTTTATAAAGTTTGAGCCTATAGAGCATATGGTTTCTGAGGAGATGATTTTTTAAGTAGTTTTTTTTTTCATTTTGGTTTCCATGGCTACCATTGAACCCGAGCAGTAGGCCCAAAATCATATGGTAGATAGTAGATTGCTTAAGAAAACTTTCTATGAAAGTTTTGTCAAAATATCTGCAAAGGCTTGGCAATTAATGCCATTTTTCAATTTTTCCCATTATAAGCCAATGGAAACCCCAAGTTGCTATTGCAACCAAACATAATAGCTGAATTAAAAAAGAAAAACAAAACAAAAAAAAAACAAAAAAAAAAAAACAACAGAAACCTGTTGAGGTAAAAATGGTGAATATTTTCGTAAAGTCTCAGCCTCATATAGCATATGGTTTCTGAGGAGATGATTTTTTAAGTGTTTTTTTTTTCTATTTTCTTACATTTTGGTTTCCATGGAAACCAAAAAAAGAGCAGTGGGCCTAAAATCATATGGCAGATAGTAGATAGCTTATGGAACATTTCTATCAAAGTTTTGTCAAAATATCTTCCAAGGCTTGGCAGTAACTGCCATTTTCCAATTTTGCCAATTATAAGTCTATGGAAACTCTTAAGTTGCCATAGCAACCAAACTAATGAGCTGGATTTCATAAAAAAACACACACAATATTTCAATCCCCCAGGATGATACAGATTAAATTTTGGCCAAATCGGTCCAGTGGCTTCATAGAAGATGTTGTTTGAAAGTGTTGACGTCAGACGACGACGACGACGACGCAGACAATGACAAGGCATACGACGACGATAACGACGGACAACTGCCTATCCTATAATCTGCCAGAAGCCTTCGGCTATGGTGAGCTAAAAATGAATATCCCCGTTAACCCCTTTTGTCATTATGAAGTGGGGTGTAGAGGACTCATCGTTTCACGGAATTGTTACGGGCCTCCGTGGCCTAGTGGATAAGAGCGCTGACTCTCAATCATTAGGTCTCTCACCGCTGTGGTTCGAGTCTGGCTCGGGCCACACGTGACACGCTAAGTTCTGCAACGGAAGGACAGGTGTTTTTTCTCCGGGTACTTCGGTTTTCGCCCACCTCTGATTAACGATTGACTCGATATGAGTGAAATAATCTTGAAAGGGCCGCGAAACCAAAAAAAAAATCAGGGACTTGTTAACCTGATTTAATGCCAAAAATGAGGGGGGTGGGGACAAATACTGTCGTTAAAAGGCATCACGAAACAACGCCTATAAGAGCCCCGCCAAGCGAATTTGGGTCTTCGAGCATTCCGTCATGACAAATTTCAACTGCGCATGCCCAGCCATTCAGAGGGGCCAGGGATATGGCTTTCTGTCTGAAGGTTCCTCTTGATTCACTGCTTGAATGAGCGAGCAGCCAAGGTTCTGGCGAGACTGCGCGGATGGGCAGGCTCGCCTGAACCTTCGCTGCTGGCATAGGCGATAAGTACCAAAATCGCTTGACGCGGCCCATATGATTTTGACCCCATTGAACCCCACGTTTTTATAGTAAAACTGGGGTTTACGGGGGGGGGGGGGGGGGGGGGGTAAACCTTACTTTTCTTATTTCTGCTCTAAAATATAGATTGTTGATGTACCAACAATCTATATTTTGAGCAGAAATAAGAAAAATACCGCAATTCTTCATCTTAAAATATTCGTGTTTTTTTCGGCGGCAAAGTCAACAACGTATTTGTATAGGTGTGTTTTCGTAATGGAGTAAAGTGAGGGTCTTCTAGTGTCAGTCTTTTTTCAGCCTAACAAAGCAGCAGACCCGACAGCATCAAAGTCTTTAGATTTGTCCAACAAGGGCCTGTACAACTGCATGGTGAGCAGATCAACGAACCCGGCAGAACGAGTGAAATATTTCCGAGAAAGGATTATGAAACTCTACGGAAACTCAGTCAGCTTTGCTGACACCAGGTAAATAGTAATGTAACTCCGTTAACCCACTGCATGCTGGGTATTTTGTTCAGCAGACGGCATTTTGGAAACAATAATATTTATCTGATTTTTCCTAGAAAACAGGATTTGACATTTCATGCAAATTGTCTCCTGTATACCGAATTCGAGCTTCTACAGATTCTTTCAATGAAAGCACTTGCATTTTTGAGCAGTGACGTCAGATAGCAATATTGCAGGGAAATATGATAATTTATGACCCTGCGCGTGACTTTAAGATATTCTTTCAGTGAATGCACTTATACTTTTGAGCAATGACGTCAGATGGGAATATTGCAGAAGGGCATTACTAAAACATGCCTATACAAATACATTGTAAATTTTACCGCCGAAAAATTGAAAATTTTGTGATGAAAAGTGATTTATTTTTTTTCTAATTTCTGCTCAAAATAAAGATTGCAGGTATTCGTTAGAACCGCTTCATCGAGGCGGTTCTAACGAGTACCCACAATCTATATTTTAGAGCAGAAATAAGAAAAATAAGGTATACCCCTGTAAACTCATGTTTTACTATATAGAAGTGGGGTTCAAGGGGGTCAAAATTAAATATGTGTGTTTTGTGATGGAATATGGTCCTGCGCGTGTCATGCTCTATACCAATCAGGGGCCAGTTGTTCAAAACTAACGACGTCGTTAGTTAACGTATCGTTAAAACTTTGATCATTAAATATGGCAAATATGCTGAAATTTTTGCTGAAAAAAATGTGAGCAGCTTTTGCGGACGCAAAAGCTGCTCACATTTTTTCAGCAAAAATACCAAAAATTATATATTAAATTTGCTAGAACAGTTAACAATATGACCACTAACGAGCTCGTTAAGCTAACGATGCTTTGAACAACTGGCCCCAGAACTCTAGAATAGCTTATGAATATTAATGAGGTATAATGAACGGTCTTAAGTAACTATGTCACCTGTTCCAAAAAGGGCCTATCTCGGTAACGTAATGGTTTTGAAGTTATTTATAGCCCGCTTTAAATCCGATAGCGCTGGTTGGTCGATTGTCTAGGTCCTGAACGGAGTATTAGGCTGTTTACTTTTAACCCTTAAATTCCTGATGCAAACAGCGAAGACACTGATCAGACGCCGCGTTCTACGGCACTAACTGAAGCCAAATTACACGTGGAGCATGCACTGATGTGGTAACCGTAAACTGTTTGTGCGGTCCGCGGTCTTGGTAATCTGGTCAGGCCCATCAATAAAACGGGCCTATATAATTTTGAACCCCACTTTTATATTGTAAATATATTCCATAAAAGGGTTATCCTTTGGAAGCAAGGAATACACCAAAGAACTGAAAAATATGGAGTGTGCATGTTTTCTGGGTCAGGCTTACTAGTTTCGGCCAATTAAACATCATCAGTGCCCCTCCAATATTTTCAAAATTCCACAATGGAATCAATGATCCCAAAGGACAAAAAAATGTAAACTACACTGTGATGTAGGGCAAGGAGACTTTTTACGGCCGCCACACTGGGGTTTACAGGGGTAAGCCTTATTTTTCTTATTTCTGCTCAAAATATAGATTGTGGGTACTCGTTAGAACCGCCTCGATGAGGCGATTCTAACGTTTACCCTTGAGCAGAAATAAGAAAAAAATTAATCGAGGCGGTTCTAACGAGTACCCACAATCTATATTGTGAGCAGAAATAAGAAACATATCGCAATATTTCATCTTATAAATTTCATTTTTTGGGGCGGTAAAATTTACAGTGCATTTTAAAAGGCATGTTGCCGTAATGTATAGTTGCAATGATCTGTGATCGATTCTTGCCTTACTCCTTCTGGCGCCCCCGCCCATCGTAGCTTGAAAAAATAGATTGGCTGCATGATGCATCCACGCAGAGCTGAAACCAACAACACACGAGTTCTTGTTAACCGCTTAGAGGATCTAAGCCTGTCCAGGCAAAGCGGTGCGAGTCGGACTGTCCATGCTTATAAACCCTACTTACTGGTTTCATTGGGCGGCAGGGCTTGAGAAGTCATTTCATCTCAATGTCGGGTAAAAGCCCCACAAAATTTCAAGCGACGTCACCAAAATGAACTATACAGTGTTGACTCGGACGTTAAACCTCAAATCAAACAATCAAACAAACAAACAAACCAAGACAAACGACGTACATAAAGCAGCTGCATTGCTAATTAAAAACAAAACAAGCAGGAAGACGTAAAATCTTCTTCTACAGTCCCTAAGGAACACGTTGCAGCATTGGGAACTCGTGACGCCCTAATGAGTTTAATCAAATGACAATCCAGGTTGGAAAACTCAAAATTGGTCCGTGATAAATTTAAAACTATGGATCTCATAATATAAGAATCTTAAATGGGTGTGAGATGTGGATGGAAAAATTCGCCCTGAAGGCCACCGTCCGGCATCACGAGGCTTGTCGAGTGATTCAGGACAGTGATCCCGAGGGACGGATTTTTCTAAACACCTCTCACACCTATGTAGGATTCTTTTTCTTGCATACCTTTCATTTCTGAGCGTGGATTTTTAATACTGCAGTCATTTCGGTTGCCGACGTCCGCCACATGTAATGACACTACGGTGATATTCAGTGACGTCACGTAACGTGTTGTGACGGCAACCTTAACGACGGCGCATGCAAGGTCGTATTCAACCAGTGCATTTATCAAACACGCGAGAATATTCGATTTTAACCCTGTCCCTTGGTAAGAACACCAAGGTTAGAACAGAATTTCTATCCCAAGCTAAAACTATGGATTTCCTTATCTGGTGTGCACGAAATTACTTTCTTGCACACCAGATAAGGAAATCCATAGTTTTAGCTTGGGACAGAAATTCTGTTCTAACCCTGGTGTTTTTACCCAAAATCGAAAATAATCGCGTATTTGATTAATGCATTGGTTGAATACGACGTTAAAGTTGACGTCACAGCACGTTACGTGACGTCACTAAACATCATTGTATTGTTATCACAATATGGCGGACGTCGGCCACCGGAGTGACTGCGGTATTAAAAACCCACTCTCAGAAATGGAAGGTATGCAAGAAAAGAATCCTACATGAAAGCTTCGTGATGCCGGACAGTGATCCCGATGGACGGATCTTTCTATCCACCCCTCACACCCATGTAAGATTCTTACAATATCCGGTGATATAAAAGTTGATAAAAGGAGCACTTGAACCTTAATCATGAATACCAAAGATGACATTGGTCCAGAGTGACGGGCACACTCAACACATTTCCCCGTCTTTTTTACAAGGGAGTCGACTTTCGGGACTTCCGGTTCAATGTCCGGTGAACTCATCCCTCTGAAAGGGAGTATTAAGAAAGAATAAGCAAATTCTTTCTTTTTAGAGAAGGCCCCAATCAATGAGGGACGAGAGAAGAACGGAAACACTTTAGAAAGAGTTGCCTCCCCTGAAGGTGTATCCAGGATTACTAAATGTTCGTATATTTTTGCAGAACTGGGTTACCACCCTTGATGGTCCAGGCGCTGCGTCCACCCTCATCTAAAGATGGTCATCAGCCGAGCACAAGAGTATCGAGTTCGACAGTCGGTCGAGCGTGGTCGTCGGGTACAAGAGGCGGAACAGAAACTGGACGGAGGAAACCAATTCAGAGGGTTGTTGTTCACTCGGCTATGTGAAAAAGAGGGGCGGCAATTATATATCATAGATATACAATTACTGATACAAGTATTAAATAAATTCTAAGAAATGAAATGGTGTACAATTTATCGTCTTAAGACGTTTGATTTCCCCTTTGAAAAGGCGGATTTTTTTACCGCAAAAATCTGTCACATTTAACCAATACGGCTTAGGTTGGCGGCAACTATCGTTTTTCCTATACATATATCTGCCACTTCACTAATTTAAAGCCCGCACTAGAATTCTGCATCTAATCTGTCCATGTGATTTAAATATAAACAAAACAGGATAGATACCCTTGCCCTGCCTAGCTCCAGAATGATTAGTAACACACGAGGAAAAAGAAAAACACCCCCGTGTGACATAGAACCCCTTTTACTGGCTCCAAACTAACATTTCTCTATCGAGTCCCATTAACGATATACAGGGGATAATTTCCTTCTTTGAGGTGAATACCAAAGCTATTTCATCCCCTGTGTTGAAAACATCAGAATTTCAATATGTGCTGGAAACTTTAGAATTTTCACGAAATTCTGATTGTTTTAAACACACGCGATGGAATATATTTGTGTTCACCTCAAACGGTTACTGTCCTCTATGAATTCTTACATAACATACACTAGCTTTTATCAATATTTGACCTTTACCCATATATGTGTGATATATAGAATTGTCGACCTTATGGCTTGGGATAAGTCCATCACCGAAAATAGGGTTGCCTGGTTATTTTCTTTATTGCAAGCTTGAAAAAGTATTTGACTTTAAGCAAATAATGTTGATCTGTGTCCAGACTGTTGACAGCAGTTTTGCTAAGCCTATATATAATATACAGATATTTCATGGCAGCTTGGAGTATAGTCAAAGCTATTGCCCCGAGGTGCTGACAACGTGTATACAATCTTGTGCACTTTAACCGTCGGCCTACATGGCAGCTTGTAGAATAGTCAAAACTATTGCCCCGAGGTGCTGTGGACAACCTGATGCACTATAACCCTCGGCGTTCATGGCAGCTTGGAGTATAGTCAAAACTATTGCCGCGAAGTGCTGTGGATGACCTGATGCAATTTTGCCCGAGACCAAAGGCCAACAGTGCCTCAAGTCGTCCATAGTAACGAGGGGCATTAGTTTTGACTATACTCCAAACTGCCATGAAATATCTGTATATTATAAGCTTACTCAGCAGGACAATAGTGCATCAAGTCGTCCACAGTAACGAGGGGCAATAGTTTTGACTATACTCCAAACTGCTATGAAATAACTGTATATTATAAACTTATTCAGCAGGGTAATAGTGCATCAGGTCGTCCACATCACCTGGGGGCAATAGTTTTGACTACACTCCAAACTGGCATGAAATAACTGTATATTATAAACTTATTCAGCAGGGCAATAGTGCATCAGGTCTTCCACAGCACCTCGGGGCAATAGTAATGACTATACTCCAAACTGCCATGAAATAACTGTATATTATAAACTTATTCAGCAGGGCAATAGTGCATCAGGTCGTCCTAAGCACCTCGGGGCAATAGTTTTGATTATACTCCAATATGCCATGAAATAACTGTAAATTATAAATTTATTCATCAGGGCAACAGTGCATCAGGTCGTCCACAGCAACTCGGGGCAATAGTTTTGATTATACTCTAAACTGCCATGAAATAACTGTATATTATAAACTTATTCAGCAGGTCAATAGTACATCAGGTCGTCCACAGCACCTCGGGGCAATAGTTTTGATTATACTCCAATGTGCCATGAAATAACTGTAAATTATAAATTTATTCAGCAGGGCAATAGTGCATCAGGTCGTCCACAGCACCTCGGGGCAATAGTTTTGACTATACTCCAATGTACCATGAAATAACTGTAAATTATAAATTTATTCAGCAGGGTAATAGTGCATAAGGTCGTCCACAGCACTTCGGGGCAATAATTTTGACTGTACTCCAATGTGCCATGAAATAACTGTAAATTATACATTTATTCAGCAGGGCAATAGTGCATCAGGTCGTCCATAGCACCTCGGGGCAATAGTTTTGACTATACTCCAATGTGTCATGAAATAACTGTAAATTATAAATTTATTCAGCAGGCAATAGTGCATCAGGTCGTCCGCAGCACTTCGGGGCAATAGTTTTGACTATACTCCAATGCGCCATGAAATAACTGTAAATTATAAATTAATTCAGCAGGATTATAGTGCATCAGGTCGTCCACAGCACCTCGGGGCAATAGCTTTGACAATACTCCAAACTGCCATGAAAAGGCTGTATAATATGAACTTATTCAGCTAGGCAATAGTGCACCAGGTCGTCCACAGCACCTCGGGGCAATAGTTTTGACATTACTCCAAACTGCCATGAAATGGCTGTATATTATGAACTTATTCAGCAAGGCAATGAACTTATTCAGCAAGGCAATAGTGCACCAGGTCGGGGCAATAGTTTTGACAATACTCCAAACTGCCATGAAATGGCTGTTTTTTATGAACTTATTCAGCAAGGCAATAGTGCACCAGGTCGTCCACAGCACCTCGGGGCAATAGTTTTGACAATACTCCAAACTGCCATGAAATAACTATTGTATTACCCAATCCATCGAATACACTGTATAAGAGATCAATTAACAGTGTTTTCAAAGAGATATTATACTTTCAGATCTTGAAACAAACACACCACTTTTGAATCATAACTATGACTTAAATAATGTGTAAACACAACGCATACAAAGATACCATTAACCTTGTTTTCACATTTTTTATAAAACTGTTTTTGGACATCCCAAAAAAGCGTTTTCGGTCGGTTTCAACTCTGCGTGGAAGCATCATGCAGCCCATCTATTTCTTCAAGCCCCGCTGGTATAACCACTACACCACGGAGGCTTCTGAAAAAAAAAACTTATTAAAACTAATCCTATAACCAAAAATACATCATGACACTTTGTATAGTAGATTGGGAAATAATCACCCTTGAAATGCCGAGAAAATGTACATCTGAAAATGTCGTCTGCTTATGGCGTCTGCTGAAACTTGCAAACTTTTTAAAAAATATTTTTGCATACATGCAAACAGTGTGGACCTAGATCAGACTGCTACTAGAGGAGCAGTCTGATCTGGGTGCACACTGTTTTCAAAAATGACTATTAAATAACCGGCAGACGACAAAGCAGACGAAAACTGTCGTGAGTGGCGTCTTATGGGCTAATGTATATTTCAGTGTAAATCAATTATACCCTGAAAGAACCCGTTTTGGGTTTTCTGCAATAAAACCCTACAATTTTTTAGTTAATTAATTGCAATTCTCCATCATTATGTACATTTCGAGTGATTAGATTTGTAACAGCGACAGCTCCTGATGAGCAAATTCTTTCATTTAAGAGTTGACCTTTATTTTTAGTGGGACAGGGGGCTTATGGAAAAGCGAACAGAAAGTCACGAAAGTTGTCTCCCTTAACAAAAATGGCGGAAAAGTCTGCCACCCTTAAATTTAGTGCCCTTGATAAACCAGCTAGATCACTTTCAGACAACTTTTGAATAGTTCCAAAAGTGGTCCATGACCAGAGGTCATTGTTGGCAGAAATCACAAAGAAACATTAAGTGAAGCCTTCAAAATAAGGGTTTTAAAGCAGAATTACTCTTCATTTTAGATTGTCTTAACAGCGGAATTTCAGTGTCAGTTGCGGAGGAACAAATAAAGGGTACATTCGGCAATATTTTATGAAGCATATTACGACGTCACTTTACCCTCACTTTTATGTCGTGAAACTGGGGTTTTCAGGGGTATATATAACTATTCTTATTTCTGCTTAAACATAGGTTGTAATACTCGTTAGAACCGCCTTGCCGAGTTGGTTCTAACGAGCACTCAATGTATGTCTTGATCAAAAATATGAAAAATATCAGATTTTTCAGTTTTAATAACTATCCATACAATTCATTTCGTCTCCCGCCCATCGGGGCTTGGAGAAATAGATTGGCTGCATGATGCTTCCACACAGAGCTGAAACCGACCCGCATATGAGTACTGGTAATAGCCCCCCCCCCCCCCCCCCCGCACGCCCATCGGGGCTTGAAGAAATATATGGGCTGCATGATGCTTCCACGCAGAGCAGAATCCGACCCACACACGAGTACTGGTAAACCGCTTAGAGGATCTAAGCCTGCCCAGGCAAAGCAGTGTGAGTGTCGGACCGTCCATGCGTATAGACCTTATTGGTGTCATTGGGCGACAGGGCTTGAGATGTCATTTTATCTCAATGTCGGGTAAAAGTCCCACAAAATTGGAAGCAACGTCTCAAAAATGACCTTTACAGTGTTGACGGGGACGTTAAACTTCAAATCAAACAAACAAATGAGTACTGGTAAACCGCTTAGAGGATCTAAGCCTGCCCAGAAAAAAGCGGTGCGAGTCGGGCCGTCCATGCTTATAAAACATGATGTTTCCACGCAGAGCTGAATCCGACCCACACACGAGTACTGGTAAACCGCTTAGAGGATCTAAGCCTGCCCAGGCAAAGCGGTGTGAGTGTCGGACCGTCCATGCGTATAAACCCTATTGGTTTCACTGGGCGGCAGGGCTTGAGATGTCATATCATCTCAATGTCGGGTAAAAGTCCCACAAAATTGGAAGCAACGTCTCCAACATTACATATACATACGGAGACATTTAACCTCAAATCAAACAAACAAACTTATTAGAACTAGCTCAATTAGGCCGTTCTAACAAGTATCCTTAACATACCTTTTTAATGGAGAAATATAAGAAAAATATTCCAAATTTGTCACGCACACGCGCACGCACACACACACACACGCACGCACGCGCACACACACACATTCCCATTATTTGTTCCAGGTTGTAGTGAACTAAAATTGATATCGGGACGAACATGTGGCCGTATTGCTCAGTCGGTAGAGCATCCCGCTAGCATTGGGAGGGTTGCGGGTTCGAGCCCTGCTGTGGTCAGAATTTTTTCGCATCTAGGCGGCATAGTTATTTATATCAAAACCCAAAATATAATCAAAACCGAATTTAAATTGGATCTTCAGACCCTTTGTAACCCGAAAGTGATAATTGTTGTGACATTAGCTTCTCCATGTTCTCCAAATTCTAAATTTTCATCCCTAAGTCACATGTATCAATGATCCAATTCCGCTTTCATTGTTCACGCCTAATAGACGCCAAAACTGGCTCCGGACGAATATGTGGCCGTATAGCTCAGTCGGTAGAGCATCCCGCTAACATTGGGAGGTTGGCGGGTTCGAGCCCTGCTGTGGCCAGATTTTTATTCGCATCTAGGCGGCATAGTTACCCAATATATATATACTTTCTGCATTACGAAAACACGCCTATATATTTCTTACCCCTTTGAACCAAACGTTTATATAGTAAAACGGAAGTGAAGATCGATACAATTAACCAAAGAAACTCAAACATGAAACAACAGACCCTAATGGAAACATCAATAGCGGAAAGCCAAAAGGACAGTTGGCTATCCAAAACAAAATAATATAAGCGATACAAACAGTCTGTCGTATAACATTTACGCTGTACCCAATCGTTTTATATCGAAGAATAGTTTTGCGACATTGGGTGCTGAAGTCATTATATATCTTTATGAATTTATATACCACGTCACCATAAAATTCGGGTTCCGATAGACCTTGTTGCAGATGTCCAATACTGAATTTTGAAATTAAATCAGAATGGCGTCTATAAAATTTTGAAAAGGGTTTGCATAGTTTATGGTACCGATAACCCTGATCAAGAAGTTTAGCAGTTAACAATTTATTACGAGTGTTAAAGTCAGTTACATAACTACACACTCTGGCAAATCGCATTAATTGCGAAATATAAACGCCATAGGATGGCGCACGAGTTACATCGCCATCCAAAAAAGAACAATTTACAATCTCAAAATCCAAAATCATCGCGTTTATCATAAATTTTGCAAGAAAAAAACATGTACAATAGATAGATGTAAATCCAAAAACGGGGCCTCGGTATCAGAAAAATTTGCTTTATCTAACTGACGTTCTGGGGGTGTAGCAGTGGTGTAATAGTCACTGCCTCTCTCTCGCGCGTGTGAAAACATCCGGAATGAGTGTTCGAGAGCGATTAAATAAGCTTGAAGCTTCCATCGCAATCGAACTAAACTAAATTAGTATAAACTAAGTTCGGGGGGGGGGGGGGGGGGGTTAAATTTGACTGATCAAACCATCGAAATAGGTAGTGTCAATATTTAATAGATCATTCAAATATCTAGAAGTCGAGCTAAAATCTTTAATGATTTCAGATTTGTTTTCAGCAGAAAGGGACATCATGGAGTCTCTCTCATAACAAAACAAAAGAAGATCAGCCACAAGGGGTGCGCAATTTGTAACCATCGGAATACCCACAACTTGTCTAAATAACGTAGTACCAATCTCATGTAAAGAAAGGTGAGAGTTTCACACCCTTTCTGACACGACCATAAAGTATCATTTTTATGCTCTTCAGAAGTGAGAAAAAAATCTTACATTACATGCAAGATAGAGGGGAGTCTTCCCTATGAAATGTCCATTCAATTAAATCATTAAGTTTTTCTTTTATAAGATTTTTTTTTTGTTTTGGTTATACGGCCCTTTCAAGATTATTTCACTCATTTCGAGCGGATCGTTAATCAGAGGTGGATGTACCCGGAGAAAAACGACATGACCTTCCGTTGCAGAACTTGGCGTCTTACATGTGACCCGAGAGAGGCTATTTATACGATTATGAGAGAAGTGAAAAGGGTGGAAAAATCATAAGAAGACAGACTTGAAGTACGAAAACGTCTGGATTTCAATTTATTTAAAATTTTATAAGAATTTCTGATAGACCAAAACAGATTTCTACCTGATCTTTCGAAGACTTTGTCGCAATATTTTATCACATGCTTTTTGATGGCAGTAAAATATGAAGTTAATAATTTTGAGAGTTCAGTGGTGGTGCAAGAGCTTGAATGTGCAATAAACCGTGCTTTGTATGGCCTTTTATGAAGTTTAGGTAACCGATATAACGTAGGAAGCTTGCCTTTACCTTCTGTAACACAGACAGCATATTAAGTGGCTGAATGACAAATGTGGTCATCAACTAAAGCCCTCTCTACAGCTAAAGGCTGCAGTTCATAGGCCTGCGGTTCATAGGGGAAAGTAGAAGTAAAAAAAAAGATCAGGAATTGATACAATTGACTTACTCCACCCATAAAAGACACCAAAGGGAAAGAAATACAAACATTAAGCGACCAGGCCATAATGGAAACCTAAACAAAGAAAGGCCATAAGGACAGTTACTTTCCCACAAAATGGCCATATGGCCATCCAAAATTAAAAGACACAAGTGATACGCACAGTAAGTAACAAACAACAACATAAATAAATCGCCACAGAAGAGCCGCCTTGGAACGGTCAGTGGAAGATTTCCACTTGGGGGCTTAAATCGATTTTACGTGGCCACAATCCTCGCCCTTACTTCCGTCGCGATTTAGACAAATAATTTGTTCAGTCCGCATGAAGGCCTCCTAACTCATCAGTGCAACATCTCCGTGAACACAAAAAATCAAAGAACCACAGAGGTGAGACAACGGTGAGAACTCGACAGCAAGAAACCACTGAAATGCTGGAGCAAAAGAAAACCAACAGTTAGACTCCGATGGGCCCGACCAGAGACAGAGCATCAGGCACCAACCAACATTACCTTGAATTAGATCTCTCTAATTCTCAATAAGCCTTTACGTTGGAGCCGTCAAAGAATCTGAGGCCTGACCCACCGGCGTGCAATTAAAGAGGGAAGCAAAGTTGCCAACCGTGATTGGGTTAACTACCATGCATGCAGTCTGTCGTATAATATCCATGTTGTACCCAATCTTTTTATATCGAGAAATGATTTTACGAGATTGGGTGCTGAAGTCATTGCGGTTATATATTTTTCTGAATTTATATACTAAGTCACCATAAAATTCGGGTTCCGATAGACCTTGCTGCAGAAGAGATTTAAGTCCAATATTGAATTTTGAAATTAAATCAGAATGGCGTCTATAAAATTTTGAAAAGGCTTTGCGTAGTTTATGGTATTTAGGAAACCTTATTTAGCAAAAATAAGAACAAAAACCAAAAAGGCAATATCTGAAAATTGTCTTTTTTTCGGCGATAAAATTTACAATGTATTTCTATCGGCGTGTTTTCGTAATGAACTAGCCCAGCAAATATCCACATTCAAAAGAACATATTATCAGAGTGACCTTACATGTCTGAGCTCAAACAAAGAATGAAAGCTAATATGCAAAGACATCTGATCCCAAGTAAATGACAGCAGGAATCTCCTCTAGAAGCAACATTCAAATCACGCTCAAATTAATCCTCCCCTGTCCAAGCTATCTTTGGCCTTCCATACTCGTAAGACTTGGGAAGAGACAGGAAATGGAAACAGGTCAGCTACCAATAACACCTTAAAAATGGGACCAAAACAAGAAAAAAATGCTTTATTTTGTATTTATTTTCATGGGCTTTTATCAGAATGTTTTTTCTTTTATGTTTTTTTGTTTTGCAAAAGTGTAGAGCCAGAGTGGTTATTATATTGGGCAAACGCTACACAGGTTTGTGCATATTTTCAAAAGTCTTCACCATATAATTCAGAATCTTTCACTGCCTTCGTTCCCTTCAGATTTTTAATGATTGTTTTTTTTAAACAAAAAAACAAAAAAAAAAAAAAATAATAATAATAATAATAATAAAATAAAAAAAAAAAAAAAAAAAAAAAAACAACAAAAAAAACAAGAGGACCATGATGGTCCTATATCACTCGCATGAGCTAAAAGATTAAAAGTTTCAGGAAGTTCCAATCTTTACCGAAGGATTTATACTGATGACAAGGTCAAAAACAGCTATTTTCAGCATTCAAGAGTACGTAGCTCTATGAGAGATAGGCAGACATCACCAGTTTTCAAACTCATCCGAATGTTCATCCCCAACCTACTTATATGCTAGTTTCAGGAAGATTTGATAAAAACTAAAGGACTTAAGGTGATGACAAGGTACCAAATAGGCATTTTCAGCAAAGAAGAGGACTTAACTCTGTGAGTACTGTGCAACAATGTTAGTTTGCAAACACATTCAAGCTTTTATCTCTAACTTACTTATATGTATGGTTCATGAAGGTCCGTTTAAAGCTTAGGGGCCTATGATGATGACAATATCAAAAATTGGCATTTTCAGCAATCAAAGGGATATAACTCTGTGATAAATAGACCGACCTTACCAATTTTTGAACACCTCCGAGCTTTTATCCCTGACTTCCTTACATGTAAGTTTCTATGGTGATGGCTATGTCAAAAACAGACATTTTCTGCAAACAAAGTGACGTATCTCTACGATTAATAAGCCGACTTCACCGGTTTTCGAACTCATTTGAGCTTGTATCCCTGACTTGCTTATATATAAGTTTCAAGAAGTTCCGATCAAAACTGAAGGTGCTACGGTGATAAAAATGTCAAACATGAGCATTTTCAGCAAAGTAGGGGACATAACTCTGTGAGTAATAGACCGACATCGCTAGTTTTCGAACTCATCCGAGCTTTTATCCCTGACTTACTTGTTTGTAATTTTCAAGAAGACATGATGAAAACTAAAGGAGTTACGCTGATGACAAGGTCAAAAATAGACATTTTCTGCAATCAAAGGGACGTAACTCTATGATAAATAGGCCAACCTCATCAGTTTTTGAACTCATCCACGCATTTATCCCTGACTTACTTATAACTAAGTTTCTAGAAGATCCGATAAAAAATGAAGGGGCTACGGTGATAACAATGTCAAAAATATACGTTTTCTGAACTCAACGGGGACATAAGTCTCTGAAATATAGGCCGCCCTCAATAGTTTTTAAAATCTGCTGAAGTTGTATCCCTTACTTGCTTGCATGCAAGTTTCAAGAAGATCCGATGGAAACTGAAGGGACTTCAGTGATGACTAGGTCAAAATACGCATTTTCAGGTATCAAGGGGACGTAACTCAATGATAGATAGGCCGACCTCGCAAGTTTTCGAACTCAGCCGAGCTTTTATCCCTTACTTACTTGTTTGTAAGTTTCAAAAACATCCATTAAAACTGAAGGTGCTACGGTGATGACAAGGTCAAAAATAAACATTCTCAGCAGAGTAGGGGACATAACTCCGCGAGTAATCGAGCGCCATCGCTAGTTTTCGTACTCATCCGAGCTTTTATTCCTGACTTACTTGTTTTGTTTGTTTGTTTGATTTGGTGTTTAACGTCCCCATCAACACTATATAGGTCATTTTGGAGACGTTGCTTCCAATTTTGTGGGACTTTTACCCGACATTGAGATGAAATGACATCTCAAACCCTGTCGCCCAATGAAACCAATAGAGTTTATAAGCATGGACGGTCCGACTCGCACCGCTTTTCCTGGGAAGGCTTAGATTCTCTAAGCGGTTTACCAGTACTCGTGTGCGGTCGGATTCAGCTCTGCGTGGAAGCAACATGTAGCCCATTCCTGACTTACTTGTACATGTACGAGTATGTATGTTTCAGGACCGATCAAAACTGAAGGGGTTACGGTGATGACAACGTCAAAATAGGCATTTTAAGAAATCAAGGGGACATAACTCTATGATTAAGGTACCGACTTGGTCAGTTTTCGAACTCATCCGAGTTTTTATCCCCAACCACATTACATATAAGTTTCAGAAAGACCCGATCAAAACTGAAGGCGCTTCGGTGATGACAAGCATTTTCCCATTGTAAGTCTATGGGACCTTTTGGTTGCAACAGCAACCAAAGTTTTCGTTCAAATTCGAAAAAGAAAAGCTTTTGCCATCAATGCCCCACCAGAGGCATGGTACAGATGAGAAAGAGTTGAGATCAGCTTGCGTGTTGCAGAGATATGACTGGTCAAAGGTGTGGACGGGCGGACGGACGACGGACGACCGCCTTAACTACGAGGACTGTTCAAATATGAATGCAAGTAGAACGTTTTCTCATGCACTTATGCGAAAATCACCTGGAAATAAATATCACAGCGTAGAAAAACATTTTACCTATACATTTATACCAAAATTGTTAAAAAAGTCAACTTTAGCCATGTATATCGTTCGATAAACACTGTCTACTCTTGTATACTAATACAAAACATGGTTGGAACAAGGTCAGAGAACAACGTTGAAATACTGTCCTATGTTAAGAATCGGTGTATTCTTGGTATACGGTGCAAAGACATTTTTGATGAAATATGTTCGGTTTATGGGCATAATGAAATGTCTTTTCCGACAGTTTTTCGTTGGTGTAAGAAATTCAGCTGTGGGCTAGGCTCAACAGAAGATGCACCACACGATCGTCGGCCGAAAAGAACAACATCTGCCAAGATGGTTGCTAGAGTGAAAGAAATAGTTGCTACCGATGCACGATACACCACTAGGCAAATAGCTAGTATGGTTGGCATCTCATTAGGAGCAGCTCATACAATTCTGAAACGGGATTTGAAAATGAGAAAGATCTGTGCTAGATGGATTCCCCATCTGTTGACAGATGAGCAGAAAAATACACGCGTTCAGTGCGCCAAGAAGTTGCTTAAAAAGTTTCCAAATTACAATGCACGGTCTTTCGCTAATGTCGTCACAGGTGACGAGACATGGTTTCATTTTTTTTTGAGCCAAAACGAAAGATTCAGAACAAAATATGGGCAACGAAGTATTGCAAAAGACCATGCATTGCAATGCGGACCATGAGCGTCAAGAAGGTAATGTATGCCATATTCTTTTCAAATCAGGGCCCTGCTATTCAGGTTGCTGTGCCTGAAGGCATATCAGTAAATGCGAAGTTTTACAAGAATAATGTTCTTCGAAAATTGAAGAAATATTTCAAAGAACGAAGACCCGCAACTGGTTTGGCCAATGTCATATTGCTACATGACAATGCGTCATCGCACAAGGCGTTCATTGTGCAAGACTATCTGAAGCAGGAAAAGGTTATTGAACTCCCTCATCTCCCGTATTCCCCTGACCTTGCCCCGTGTGACTTGTTTTGGTTCCCGCGGCTGAAATATACCTTTCTGGTCGAAAATTTGTACAGCGCAAACACCTCGATTCTGCAATATTACAGTGCCTTCATAGTATACCTCGAAAAGACTACCAAAATGCATTCAATGATTGGATCAGAAGACTGAAAGTTTGTATATGTGTTAAAGGGGAATACTTTGAGGGGACAAAATAAATTTTTCATCGAAATCTATTACGGAATCATTTTTATGTGCTTAGTTGCATTCATATTTCAACAGTCGTCGTATAAGCATCCCTGGAGCCTTCGGCCCAGGTGAGCTAAAAACAGACACTAACCGGATCCCTGGAACGGGCATGCAATTTATTTTCATATGTTGTGCGAACCAGATAATATCTTGCGCGAACAAGATAATATATTGTGCACACAAAATATTATCTTGTGCGCACAAGATAATATCTTGGCGCACAAGATAATATCTTGGCGCACAAGATAATATCTTGTTCGCACAACTTTATATCTTGTGCGCAAAAGATATTATCTTGTTTGCACAACATAGATCTTGTGCGGACAACATAATATCTTGTACGCACAACTTATTATCTTGTTTGCACAACATAATATCTTGTTCAAACAATTTATTATCTTGTTTGCATGACATATTATCTTGTTTGCACAATATAGATATTGTACAGACAACATACTGTCTTGTGCGCACAACTTATTATCTTGTTTGCACAACTGAATATCTTGTTCGCACAACATATTATCTTTGAGCACAATCAAATCAGACGCATCAGATATTATAATGCCCGCACAAGACCTATGTTGTGCAAACAAAATAATATGTTGTGCGCTCAAGATAATATCTTGTGCGCACGAGATTTAAGTAAAGGTTAGTACGGAACCCGGGAAGGGACATACAATTTCATTTTTAATAAGTTTCGCAAAAAAGATATAAATTTGCGCTAAGAAGATATTAAGTTGTGCGCACCAAATACTTTATTGTGTGCACAACTTGTGCACACAACTTAAAATCTTGTTCGCACAACATATTAAAAATAAAACTGTATGTCCCTTCCAGGGTTCCGTACTAATATTTACTTAAAATAAAGAAGAAAGTATAACATTTTTTCTAACATGTTATAATGGGTGGTATCTTGAATGATATGGGATTTGAAAGAAATCCAAACACTCTGGAAAGTCGTACTTATTGAATGCATCTGGTGTATACGAGTATGTTTTGTAACACATGCAATTTGAAATACATTCTGTAATACGGTAATCTAAGCAAACACTATAGACCCGATAAAGAGCAATTCGGCCAATACAGACGCAACTCGGCCAATACAGACAAAACTCGGCCGATACGACTCGGCCAATAACGATGACGTTATCCAACCCAAACAAACATAGCGGACGTGTTTTAATCGAGAGTTCAAAAATAAATTAATAGTTTTTTTTTTTTTTTTTTTTGATACCTAAAATTAAACTTGAGTGCATAACGATTTCCCAAAAAGGTCACATTGACCTTTACATTGCAGATTTAAACAGACATGATGAATTTCACACAGCGAAGCGTCCTGTCAGAATGACAACTAAAATGCCCGTTCCGGAGAGGATATCATGGAGGTATAAATTAATAACTGAGCAACTGATTGAACAACAAAACACGAGCTGTTGCATGACAGCATAGATCGCCTATTTCGCGCCTTCAAGATATAAGGTAAAATTACTGAGCCATGAAATATAGGTCTTACTCACCGAAATCTATTTTGACTCACCTGAATATATATTTTGAGGTCAGTCATCAGGTCACATGGAACATATATTCGAGATATTACACTTCAGAATCAAACCGTGTCTGAATTATAGGGCAAAATCATTGAACCATGAATATAGGTCACACTGACCTAGATATATTTCTATGTCAATCATCTGGTCCAATGGAAATAATAATTCAGGTTTGAAGTTTCTCTAAGAAATAGTATTCAAAATATATGGCAGAATCACTGAATCATGAAATATAGGTCACACTGACATAGATATATTTTTATGTCATTCATCGGGTCACATGGAACTGATTATTCAGATATGAAGTTTCTCCATCCATTGGTGTTCAAGATGTAAGGCAAAGACACTGAACCATGAAATATAGATCACACTAACCTACATATATTTTGAGGTAAATCATATGGTTGCAGTTAAGTAATATCCCGCCAGACCTAAAAATCGAAAAATCTTTAAACAACTCCTCCTAGGCCAATGGTCCGATTTCAAAATAATTTCACAGGATTGTTTCATGGATGACCTTCTACCAAAATTGCTAAAATAGTTCCGCTCCGCTGAACAAAATGGCCGCCAGAGCTAAAATAGAAACACCTTATAAAACCCTTTAAGCGACATCTCCTCTTAGGCTAATGGTCCGATATCATAATAATTTCATGGGAATGTTTATTAGGTAACCCGCTACTAAAATTGCTAAAATGGTTCCGCTTCGCTGAACAAAATGGTCACCAGAGCTAAAAGAGGAAAAAAAAAACAACTTTAAGCGACATCTGCTAGGCTAATGGTCCGATTTCAAAATAATTTCACAGAAATGTTCCTTGCATGATCCTCTATCACAATTGCTAAAATGGTTCCGCTCCGCTGATTAAAATGGCCACCAGAGCTAAAAATAGAAAAAATACCAGAATTGCTAAAATGGTCCCACTCAGCTGAACAAACTGACCGCTAGAGCTAAAAATAGAAAAAAAAACACCTATGAACATCTCCTCCTAGGCTAATGGTCCGAGAAACGATTTCAAAATAATTTCATAGGATTGCTCATTGGGTAGCCCTCTACCAAAACTGCTAATATGGTTCTGTTCCACTGAACAAAATGGTCAGCAGAGCCAAAAATAGAGTCAATGGCGCAATTTCAAACCCAATTCACAGAAATGCTCTTTTATTTTACCAAAAATTGATTAAACGGTATGGCTCATCTTAGGTCTGTTGCATTGAAACATCCCATCTCAAAGTAGTATTATTGTACTGATGATTAAGGGGTGGTTGGGTGAGGCAAAGGTGACGTGTTTTTGTGTCACTGGGGCGTCCAACTTATATTGGCTTACAATAGGGCAAGGTCCGCTGTTCTTGCAGCAGGTAAGGGTAGAGGAGGGTTGTTGTTGTTTCTTATGTTTTAACACTTCCATACATTTTTGTCTTTCTCTACTATCACTCACTTTCTCCCTTTCTCTGGGAGACGACACAAAATGACCCACAAGTGTTGGCATGTCATTATACTGAAAACAGTCACTCATGTAATGGTGATTGCTTAAATTGCTGAAATGGGTTTGCTCTGCTGAACAAAATCTCCATATGACTGCAGTAGTTAAGACGGGAAAAACATTAAAGAACATTTTCTCCAATGTCTAAATTTTAAAATAACTTCGATAGAAAAGTTCCTTGAGTAGCCCCTCTACCAAAAGTGCTTAAGTGGTTCTGCTCCTCTGTACAAATTGGCTGTCAGAGCTAAATATAGAAAAAAATCTTGTAAACAACAATGTTAGTACATCATAACTCAGGTGAACGAATAAGGTCCACCATGGACCTCTTGTTTCTATTTATAGCTCTGGTGGCCATATTATTCTCGGAGCGGAACGATTTTAGCTTTTCTAGTAGGGAGTCACCTAGGCAAAATTCCTGTGAATTTTAAATCAAATTGACCCAAGGGTTTAGGAGGTGTTCGCATTTGAAGCAAATTTACGATGTTTTGCTATTTTTAGTTCTGGTGGCCATTTTGTTCATTGGAGCAGAACCATTTTAGCTATTTCGGTGCAGGGTCACCTAATCAACAGTCCTGTGAAGTTTAAATGGAATCGGTCTAAGGGTACCGGAGTTGTCGTTTAAAGATTTTTTTTTCTATGTGTTTTTATCTGGCGGCCATCTTGTTCGTCAGAGCGGAACGGTTTTAGCTATTTTGGTAGGGAGTCACCAAGGCAACATTCCTGTGGCGTATGAATCAAATTGGCCCAAGGGTTAAGGAGGAGTTTGCATTTAAATCAAATTGTTGACGGCCAAAAGGTTTAGAGGTTTAGGAGGATTTGTCGTTTGAAGCAAATTTACGATGTTTTTATATTTTTAGCTCTGGCGGCCATTTTGCACATTTGAGCAAAACCGTTTAAGCTATTTTGGTAACGGGTCACGTAAGCAACATTTCTGTGAAGTTTGAATGAAATTGGCCAAAGGCTACAGTAGGTGTTGGCGTTTAAAGAGTTTACAATTTTTAGCTCCGGCGGTTATCCTGTTCATCGGAGCGGAACGATTTTAGCTATTTTGGTTGGCAACCACCCAGGCAACATTCCTGTGAAGTTTAAATCAACTTGGCCCAAGGGTTTAGGAGGAGTTTCCATTTAAATCAAATTGTTGACGACGCATGACGTACGCGCACGGACATTCACTGATCACAATACCTCATCATGAGCACTTCGTGCTCAGGTGTGCTAATAAAAGTGTCATTAATAGTATTAGCTTAGTTACAGGTCTGCAGTATTGGCCCGAGGCCGAATTTCGTTTTGGCTCAGTTACAGGTCCGAGGACCAATACAGCAAACCTCAGACCTGTAACTGAGCCAATGCGAAATTACTTCATTAATACCATCGTATTAATGTTTTAGGGCATCATCAAAATATCGTAAAGGGTACTGGAGTTTTGGGGAACACGTTCTCGTCGTCTAACGGCAGACGTACATTATGCTGGCCGCTATGTCACTGGACATGGTCCGAATAAAAACATACACAGTTTATCCCACAGGCTGGCAAAATAATTGTCCATTGTATAACAGTTTAAATGAATAAAATACATACGAGTACAGTATGCAAACAACAACAAAAATAAATAAATAAAAGAAATACAAAATAAATTCTTGCATTAGATAAAAACAAACAGAACTTTTCAGAACAAATCATAATGAGTATTTAAAAATAAATCTTAAAGTAAGCCTTCTGCCATTTGATCTGTCGTTTTCCCATAAAGAGCATCTAGCTCTGGGTCAGTGTTCAACAGATAAGACGCCAAAGTCAGCTCCAAACAGCGGGCCAACGTCGGACCGACGTTGGTCCGACATTCTTTGCTGGCTAGAATAATATCGAGCAAGTTTTAACATCAGGCAAATACACCCATGTTTGACTATGCTGTCCTTCTTAGCTCTGAAAATGCCCACTCGACAATTTTTAATCATGGTACGTATTCCTTGCTTTCAAACGTTAATTTTAACGTCACTACAGCTGGTGTTATGTGAATATGTGTTGCGGCTGTAATAAGTCTCCAAACACTTCATCCTCATTGTTTTTGTTTGATTTGATGTTTTACGTCCCCGTCAACACTGTAAAGGTCATTTTAGACACGTTGCTTCCAATTTTGCAGGACTTTTACCCGACACTGAGATGAAATAACATCTCAAGCCCTGCCCCCCAATGAAACCAATATGGTTTTCAAGCATGGACGGTCTGACTCGCACCGCATTGCCTGGGCAGGCTTAGATCCTCTAAGCGATTTACCAGTACTCTTGTGCTGATAGGTTTCAGCTCTGCGTGGAAGCATCATGCAGCCCATCTATTTCTTCAAGCTCCGATGGGCCGGGACTCAGCATCAGGCAAATACACACATGTCGGACAATGCTGTCCTTCGTAGCTCTGAAAATGTCCCGTCCACACTTTTTAGTCATGGTACGAATTCCTTGCTTCCATAATGTTAACGTGGTGTTATAGGAATATGTGTGGCGGTTCTAATAAGTCTCCCAACACATCATCATCATAGTATAGATAATAT
The DNA here is from genome assembly GCA_963580285.1 of Lucinisca nassula. NCBI lineage: Eukaryota > Metazoa > Mollusca > Bivalvia > Lucinida > Lucinidae > Lucinisca > Lucinisca nassula. The sequence goes on from CAUZLF010000660.1 coordinate 405,883, forward strand.
TTCTAGTCCTTTATGATCATTGATTCCATTGTGGAATTTTGAAAATACATTAAAATTCCTATATTAAGACCACCTTTGCGACTGTTCAAAAGTGGTCTTTAAGACAACTTTTGAAAGTCCGAAGGTTGTCTCTGACCAGAGGACAGTGTATGCAGAAGACAACACAAAGAGAGAATAAATGCAACCTTCTAAATAAGCTTTTTATAGCAGAATTAGTCCTTAGTTTAGGCGGTCTTAATAGCGAAAATAAATTTCATTGTATTTGAGGATCACTGATGAGGCGAATTAGCAGAATCAAGCTTATCTGGCCCAGACAAACTTGCACGTACACTCCCTACTTATCCTGTTATGTAACTCTTGCTTGCTTCCAAAGGATAGAACTTTTATAGAACATATTCAAGCTTGAAACATAGAGTGTGGGAGCTTGTCAGAACCGCCTAAACTTTATACATGTGAAACTTTGATAACTCGAACAGGGATACTTCGTTTACCATGGCTTATTCGAACCCATACCTTTATTTTACAGAATGTCAAAAAGATTGCTTTAATTGGAGTGGGAACACCTTGCGGGTTTCCCTCAATTTTTTTAAAGAGAGACAAGAAGCCCCCGTGGTGTAGTGGTTACGCTACTCGCCTTGTAAAGCAGGGGTCGCAGGATCGATCCCGGGCTTCTCCAGACTTCCTGAGGAGTCTTTTAAACCGAGGTCCCGTCTCCGTATTACCTTAGCTGGTGGTGGGACGTAAAACTGAAGCACTCACTCACGCAAAGGGAGACAACTTTAGCGACTTCCTGTCGGCTTTTCTATAAGCCCTGTCCCACTGAAAAAGGGGTCTACTCTTAAAGGAAAGAATTAGCTCCTCTGGGGCAAATTCATTCCTTCAAGAGTTGACCCCTATTGACATGGGAGACAAAAATACTTTTTGAGGAGTTGCCTCCCCTGAAGGTGTTCATGTTCCCCTTAAGTCGTCCAAATTATGTCCCAAGACGTGGCACTATGATTAAACATCAGTAGCTCAAACTACCCGTATCTGAAAGAAATTTTCTTTAAGCCGTCCAAATTATGCCTCAAGACCTGTTTTTTTGTTTGTTTGTTTGATTTAAGGTTTAACGTCCCCGTCAACACTGTAAAGGTCATTTTGTAGACGTTGCTTCCAATATTGTGGGACTTTTACCCGACACTGAGATGAAATGACATCTCAAGCCCTGTCGCCCAATGAAACCAACAGAGTTTATAAGCATGGACGGTCCGACATTCACACCACTTTGCCTGGGCAGGCTTAGATCCTCTAAGTGGTTTACCAGTACTCGTGTGTGGGTCGGATTCAGCTCTGCGTGGAAGCATCATGTAGCGCATATATTTCTTCAAGCCCCGATGGGCGCGGGCCGGCCTCAAGACCTGACACTATGATTAAACATCAGTAGTTGAAGCTACCCGTATCTGGAACAAATTTTCTTTTAGGGGAATGGATACACCTTCAGGGGCGGCAACTCCTGCAAAAGTATTTTTGTCTCACATGTCAATAGGGGTCAACTCTTAAAGGAAAGAATTTGCTCCTCAGGAGCAAATTCTTTCCTTCAAGAGAAGATCCTTTTTCTCAGTGGAACAGAGCTTATAGAAAAGCGAGCAGGAAGTCCCGAAAGTTGTCTCCCTTTGAAAAAAGGTGGAAAGATTGGCCAAGTGTTCCCATTCCCTTTAAGTCGCCCAAATTATGCCTCAAGATGTAGCACTATAATTAAACATCATTAGTTCGAACCACCCGAATCTGGAACACATTTTCATGGTTTCCAAGGTGTTCGAGATATTGAAGTTCGACATGTATATTGAAATTTTCCCTTGAAAGAAAGCATTACATAGGTAGGTCATCTTAATGACAACTTGAGAAAAATTTTAGGAAATGAGAACATCTTCAGGGGAGGCAACTCTTGCAAAAGTATTTTGTCTCCCATTTCAACAGGGGTCAACTGTTAAAGGAAAGAATTTGCTCCTGAGGAGCAAATTCTTTCCTTTAAGAGTAGACCCCTTGTTTAATTAGACAGGGCGTACAGAAAAGCGAACAGGAAGTCCAGAAAGTTTTCACCCTTCGACAAATGGCGGGAAAATCTGCTAGGTGTTCCCATTTCCCTTATTCCTTGTAAATAAACTGTTAACTACATGTAGTAAACACGAATTTAGACCACCTCAACAAGAGGTATACCCAAAATGCCAATGACTATCATGACTGTGCCTGGCCCCCATCCATCGGGGCTTGAAGAAATAGGTAGGCTGCAGGATGCTTCCAAGCAGGGCTGAAACCGACCACACTCGAGTACTGGTAAACCGCTTCGAGGATTTAAGCCTGTCAAGGCAAAGCGGTGCGAGTCCATGCTTATTTGTTTCATTGGGCGACAGGGCTTGAGAAGTCGTTTCATCTCAATGTCGGGTAAAAGTCCCACAAAATCGGAAGCAATGTCTCCAAAATGACCTATACAGTGTTGACAGGGGCATTAAACCTCATATCAATCAACAAACAAACAAAACCCATGTGAAACGGACACATTTCATGCTCATCGACACTCCTACAAGGAGTTGTGGAATGGCAAAGAAGAAGAGGCAGACAGGAGACAATATGGAAAGATAAAATTGGAGACCGCTGACATAGAAACATCCTACACCTACATAGTGAGTAACACTCTACAGCGCACAAAGAGAGATTCACTCTACAACTCATCTATATAGGGAGATATACTCTTAAGCTCACATAGGGAGAAACACTCCATAGCTCATCGAATGAGTAACACTCTTAAACTCGCAGATAGGTTCCCTCTACGGCTGACATAAACAAAAACAATCCGTTGCTCACATGGAGAGAAACACTTCACAGCTAACATAGAGAGAAACACTCTATATCTCGGATAATGAGTAACACTACAACTCGCAGATAGGTCCACTCTACGACTGACATAAAGAGAAACACTCCGTTGCTCACATGGAGAGAAACACTTTACAGCTAACATAGGGAGAAACACTTTACAGCTCGCATAGCGAGAAATACTCTACAACTTGCAGACAGGTCCACTCTACGGCTGAGATAAAGATAAACAATCCGTTGCTAACATGGAGAGAAACACCTTGCAGCTAACATAGAGAGAAACAATCTACAGTATACATAGCGAGAAACTCTCAACAGTACACATACAGCGAAATACACTACAGTACACATACAGCGAAATACTCTACAGTACACATAGAGAGAAACACTCTACAGTATACATAGCATGAAACACTCTACAGTACACATTGATAGAAACACTCTACAGATCGCATAGCGAGAAACACTCTACAGTACACATAGCGAGAAACAACCAACAGTACACATACAGCGAAATACTCTACTGTACACATACAGCGAAATACTCTACAGTACACATACAGAGAAACACTCTACAGTACACGTAGGGAGAAACACTCTTCAGTTCGCATTACAGTACACATAGCGAGAAACACTACAGTACACATAGCTAGAAACAACCAACAGTACACATACAGCGAAATACTCTACTGTACACATACAGCGAAATATTCTACAGTACACATACAGCGAAATACTCTACAGTACACATAGAGAGAAACACTCTACAGTATACATAGCATGAAACACTCTACAGTACACATAGAGAGAAACACTCTACAGATCGCATAGCGAGACACACTCTACAGTACACATAGCGAGAAACAACCAACGGTACACAAACAGCGAAATACTCTACTGTACACATACAGCGAAATACTCTACAGTACACATAGAAACACTCTACAGTATACATAGCATGAAACACTCTACAGTACACATAGAGAGAAACACACTACAGATCGCATAGCGAGAAACACTCTACAGTACACATAGCGAGAAACAACCAACAGTACACATACAGCGAAATACTCTACTGTACACATACAGCGAAATACTCTACAGTACACATAGAGAGAAACACTCTACAGTACACGTAGAGAGAAACACTCTTCAGCTCGCATTACAGTACACATAGCGAGAAACACTCTACAGTACATATAGAGAGAAACACTCTACAGTACACGTAGAGAGAAACACTCTTCAGCTCGCATTACAGTACACATAGCGAGAAACACTCTACAGTACATATAGAGAGAAACACTCTACAGTACACGTAGAGAGAAACACTCTTCAGCTCGCATTACAGTACACATAGCGAGAAACACTCTACAGTACACACAGAGAGAAACACTCTACAGCTCGCATAAAAACACACTCTACAGCTCAGCTGGGAAGATAACTCAACAGCGCAGGTAGAGAGAAACAATCTACAGTAAACATAGAGAGGAACACTCTACAACTCAGATAGAGAGAAAAAAAACACACCCAACAGTTCACATAGAGAGAAACACTCAATGGTGCACATAGAGAGAAACACTACAACTCAATTAGAGATTAATACTACTCATTTTTTGTTTGATTTGAGGTTTCACGTCCCCGTCAACACTGTATAGGTTATTTTGGAGATGTTGCTTCAAATTTTGTGGGACTTTTACCCGATATTGAAATGAAACGACATCTCAAGTCCTGTCGCCCAATGAAACCAATAGGGTTTATAAGCATGGATGGTCTTACTCGCACGGCTTTGCCTGGTCAGGCTTAGATCTTGCTAGCGGTTTACGAGTATCCGTGTTGGGTCGGATTCAGCTCTGAGTGGAAGCATCATGCAGCCTATCTATTTCTTCAAGCCCCTATTTGTCGCCCCCGCCCATCGGGGCTTGAAGAAATATATAGGCTGCATGGTGCTTCCACGCAGAACTGAAACCGACAGCACACGAGTAGTGGTAAACCGCTAAGAGGATCTAAGCCTGACAAGGCAAAGCGGTCGGTTTCAGTTCTGCGTGGAAACATCATGCAGCCTATCTATTTTTCAAGCCCCGATGGGCGGGGGCGACAAATTGACAGTAATACTACTTATCATAAGACACAATAAAATATGGATTTACTACATTTGAACATTAACCGTCACAAAATCACGCCTATACAATTTTGACCCCCTTGAACCCCACTTTTATATAGTAAAACTGGGGTTTCCGTGGGTATACCTTATTTTTCTCATTTTCTCGATGAGGCGGTTCTAACGAGTGCCCACAATCTATATTTGGGGCAGAAACAAGAAAAATATCACAATTTTTCATCATAAAATTTTCATTTTTTCGGCGATAAAGGTGGCAATGTATTTGTATTGGCGTGTTTGCGAAATGAAATTCGTTCCAAGTTTGACCCATATATGCCTAGTGGTTCAGTTTTTGGGGACGTTGGCAAACAGTGAAGACACAGATCAGACGCCACCGAGCGCGGCGTCTGATCTGAGTCTACATTGTTTGCTTGAAGTACGTTCATTTTATACAACTTACAATAAAGAAAACGAACCTGGCACCCCTATCATTGGAAATGGACCATGCCAAACTTAAAAGGTGGAAGATTCAATTGTCATATTTTAGTTCATATTCAGGTTGGTGACACCTGTAAATACCACCTTACGGAGGCGGCGTTGACTGTTGTTCGTGACATTACGCAAACACGCCTATACAAATACATAGCCACTTTTATCGCCGAAAAAATGAAAATTTTAAGAAGAAAAATTGTGATAGTTTTCTTAATTCTGCTCAAAATATAGATTGTGGGCACTCGTTAGAACCGCCTCATCGAGGCGTTTCTAACGAGTACCCACAATCTATATTTCAGAGCAGAAATAAGAAAAATAATGTTTATCCCCAGAAACGCCAGTTTTACTATACAAAAGTGGGGTTCAAGTGGGTCAAAACTATATAGGCGTGTTTTCGTGATGTAAATATTCAACACTTATCCTGCTGAATAAATTAATTTAGCCACACCTATTTCTGACTAACCACCAATCGAATAACTTGCTATTATACGTTCGTTCAATTCACAAACTGCGTGACAAACAGTGTAGATCCTGATCAGATGGCTCTATCCGAAACGTCTGATTTGGATCTACACTGTTGAATAAGATGATATAACAGAAGCCTTCAGGACGGGCATCCGTGGCCTAATGGATAAGAGCGCTGACTCTTTGTCATTAGGTCTCTCACCGCCGTGGGTTCGAGCCTCGCTCGGGTCACGTGTGAGACGCCAAGTTCTGCAACGGAAGGTCAGGTGGTTTTTCTCCGGGTACTCCGGTTTTCGCCCACCTATGATTAACGATCGGCTCGATATGAGTGAAATAATCTTGAAAGGGCCGTGAAACCCAAACCAAAAAAAAAAAAAAAAAAAAGAAGCCTTCAGGGCTGTCGCGCAAGGTCGCGTTCAGCAAGATAATGGTTGAGCCTTATCTGGGTTAACATGATAACCCATACCTTTTTTTTTTTTTTTTTTTTGGTTTTACGGCCCTTTCAAGATAATTTCACTCATATCGAGCCGGTCGTTAATCAGAGATGGGCGAAAACCGGAGTACCCGGGGAAAAAACCACCTGACCTTCCTTTGCAGAACTTGGCGTCTCACATGTGACCCGAGCGAGGCTCGAACCACAGCGGTGAGAGAACTAATGATCAAGAGTCATCGCTCTTAACCACTAGGCCACGGAGGCCCGTTAACCCATACCTTTGCAGATCACGAAAACACGCCTATATAATTTTGACACCTTAAACTCCATTGTTATATACAGAGGACCAGAATTATAACGACAATATTTGTTCCCTATTATTGTGACGTTATAATGAATTTGCCGTTATAAAGAATTCCAGTTAGGATTATGATAGGTTATAAAAAGTCTTTTCCACATCATTACTCCAAGAAACAAATGTTATAGACATTTGTAAGAATCGCCTCGATGAGGCGATTCTAACAAATGTCTATAACATATGTTTCTTGGAGTGTTAAATTTCAAGAATCTTTCATGACTATGGATTGTGGCCCCCGTCCATAGGGGCTTGAAGAAATATATGGGCTGCATGATGCTTCCAAGCAGAGCTGAATCCGGCCCGCACACTAGCACTGGTAAACCGCTAAGAGGAACTAAGCCTGTCCAGGAACCGCGGTGCGAGGCGGACCGTCCATGCTACTAAACCCTTTTGGTTTCATTGGGCGACAGGACTTGAAATGTCATGTCATCTCAATGTCGGGTAAAAGTCCCACAAAATTGGAAGCAACGTCTCCAAAATGACCTTTACAGTGTTGACGGGGACGTAAAACTGGAAATCAAACAAACAAACAAACATGACTTTGGATTCGATTTGGGCATTTCCAACCCGAGGGAAGCCCAAGCCGCTCGGAACTGCGGCTAAATCATGAGCCGAGTTTTGCCGTTATAACGAATGTCGTTATAACGCGGTTCCTCTGTAGTTAAACTGGGCTTTGCGGGGGTAAACATTATTTATCTAATTTCTGCTCAAAACATAATTTGTGCCGCCTCGCGAAAGCGGTTCTAACGAGTATCCACAATCTATGTTTTGAGCAGAAATAAGAATAATATCACAATTTTTCATCTCAACATTACGATAACACGCCTATACAAATACATTGTAACCTTTATCGCCGAAAAAAAATGAAAATTTTTAGATGAAAAATAGTGATATTTTTCTTATTTCTGCTCAAAATATAGGTTGTGGATACTCGTTAGAACCACCTCTTCGAGGTGGTTCTAACGAGTACCCACAGTCTATATTTTAGAGCAATAATAAGAAAAATCAGGTTTACCCCTGTAAACCCCAGTTTCACTATATAAAAGTGGGGTTCAAAGGGGAAAAAATTAAATAGGCGTGTTTTCGTGATGAATTTCATTTTTCGGTAAAATTTACAATGTATTTGTATAGGTGTGTTTTCGTAATCAGTGTAACTCCCCTTCAGCTGGTTTCTGAACAGAATCTACACTGTGCATTTACGGTAAATAAATATATAAGTACGTTATGTCAAGTTCTTCGACTCTGGTTGATAGTCAGAATGGGCGTGGCAAAATCTATTTATTCAGCAGGATCAGGGAAAGTTTAAGTCCAATGATAATAGGTTAAATATTTTGTAGCATTCTGTGGCGCATCAGACCGTTCAAACAGTTCTCTAGGACTATCGTCGTAATTGAACAGTTTAAAATCTGTCTTATATAGACTTCTTAGTAACTTAACGTCATCTAAATGCAATGTTAAAAAGGCCTCTATCATCGCTTCAGACTTTTGCTTTTTTAGTTTCACTGGGTCTGAACGTTTGCGGGCGTTATTGGCTCTAGCTTGAAATTCTGTATCCTTAATGGTGTTTATTTTATCCTTCGGCACATAGTCCTCAAACTTTTGATCCACATCTACTATACCTCTCATCTGAAGCTTCAGCCAGGTTCTCCGTAATGCTGTTTCCCAGGAAATTGATTTAAGCACATCCCTTTTCCAAGCAAATGGACTATTTGTTGTATCAATTAAAGCATCTTCAGTCGACATGTCTTTGAACACTTCGGGTGATGAAAATGTTTCCACGGTTGAATTTAATCCCATCTTTTTCAAGATAAACATCGAGTCCTCTGAAAAAGATTCCATTTTCCCAATATAATCAAAATCTACAGCGCACGGTGCACATTTGTCAAATATAGTTATATGGTGGGCATCCAAATCACGTTTCGTTTGGAGGGATTTTATAACAAATTTTATATATTCCGCAAATGTTACATCGTAGCCAAATAACTTACTCGTCACACTAGGAGACCTTCTAAAATTAGCAATAGCTCTTATACCAAGAACCTTCCAAAAGTAGGGGTTTGGAGGGAGTAGTTTATCAACAAATGCTGAATATACCCTTGAATATGGATTTCTAACGAACAGAAATGTAAAAGAATTTTTCCGCATAAAATTCTCCTTTGTTGAATTTCTGTAAGAATTCTGAACAGTGAAGCCCTTATTTACTGTTGGCAGGATTTTAAGTGGGACAGCAAAGGGATTGCTATATTTTGGCGGCGACTTCTTGTACGTCAACAGGTGAAAAGATCGACGCCAGAAAGTTGTTGCGCATTTTTCTACAGGACAATATAATATTCGCTTATCAACGAATCCAAGTATTGTAAAGAACTTTCCCAGCGGATGAGCTGTAACAGACTTGCAACTTTCTCTGACGGAAGCCGCCAAGGCGAAACCATTATGCCCGTCGTGTTTACCAGTCAATGCGTGTTCTTGGCGCTGGTGTTCTGTATCTTCGTCAGCTTGAGAAGCACTGCCGGTCAATTTTACCTGGAAAGGAAAACAGGTTAACTCTCGTTTGAATTGAGTTCTACGTTCCCGTCAACACTATGTATGTCATTTTGGAGCGGTTACTTCCAATTTTGAGGGACTTTAACTCGACATTGAGATGAAATGACACCTCAAGCCCTGCCGCCCAAACAAACCAAATGGGTTTATATGTATGGACGGTCCAACGCGCACCACTTTGCCTGGGCAGGCTTAGATCCTCTAGCTGTCTACCAGTACTCGTGTGCGGTCGGATTCAGCTCTGCGTGGAAGCATCATGCAGCCCATCTATTTCTTTAAGCTCCTATGGTCCGGGTCGCCTTTTACGTCGTATCCCAGAGGAAAAGGGGAAAGCAATATAAGAGAAAATTTAAAAGAGGTGGGCGTTGGAGAATAAGAAAGTAAAGGAGAATGAAGGTGGTGAAACTGAAGACATAAAAATATTCCCCTGTACCTCTTCCTATTATTGGTTCGTATCAGTCCGTCGCCCCAGAGCCGAAAGATGCACAGCACCCTCGCAGAATCACCATTTAAACCTAATCTATTTCTGATCTAAAATATAGATTGTGGGCACTCGTTTGATTGTTTGTTTGTTTGAGGTTTAACGTCCCCGTCAACACTGTAAAGGTCATTTTGGAGACGTTGCTTCCAATTTTGTGGGACTTTTACCCCACATTGAGATGAAATGACATCTCAAGCCCTGTCGCCAAATGAAACCAATAGGGTTTATTAGCATGGACGGTCCGCCTCGTAGCGCGGTTCCTGGACAGGCTTAGATCATCTAAGCGGTTTACCAGTACTAGTGTGCGGGCCGGATTCAGCTCTGCGTGGAAGCATCATGCAGCCCATATATTTCTTCAAGCCCCTATGTGCGGGGGCTTAGGCACTCGTTTTAACCGCCTCGATGTGTACTCTCAATCTATATTGTGTGCCGAAATGAGGAAATTGTCACATTTTCAGCTGGAAATTCTCATTTGTCGGCCGTAAAATTTACGATGTACAGTGAAAGTCCACTATTAAGACCACCTAAAATTAAGACTAATTCTGCTTTGAAAAACTTATTTTATAGGGTGCACTTAATCTTTCTTTGTGTTTTCTGGCCACAGCGTCCTCTGTTCATTGACCACCTTTGAGACTGTTCAAAAGTGGTCTTTGAAGACCACTTTTGAACAGTTCCAAAGGAGGTCTTAATATAGGAATTTTACTGTATTTGAATAGGCGTATTTTCGTAATGTATAACAAAAACATTAAAAGTAGACAGCCGAAAAGACAAGTTCTTTCCCAGAATGGCCAAACGGCAATAAAAAAGAAAACAAAATATTACCAGAGCATTTATGCAAAGACAAACAATAGCCGGCCTCGGTAGTTCAGTCGGATGCGCGTCTCACTGGTGATCAGCAGGATGCGGGTTCGACACCTGCCGGGGTCGGCAACATTCTGTCTTGGAGATTGACCATGACATCTTTTCTACGGTCATTTTCTCCCTTCCGTTGATTCAAGAAAGGCAGTTGTCAGTTTCTGGCGAAAGAATGTACACTACTGGTTAACCGCTGCCCAGGAAAAGTGTGGACAGGTAAACTGACTGGCTCAAAAATGACCTTTATAGTGTTGACTGGGCCCTTAAACTCCAATACAAACAAACAAAACGAAGGCAAACAATAACAACAATTTCCACAACAGAAACACCGTCTTGGAACGGACAATGAAAATTACTGAGGGGCTTAAGAGGAATGGGAAACACCCTCAGGGGAGGCAACCCCTGCAAAAGTATTTTTGTCTCCCATGTCAATAGCGGTCAACTCTTTAAGGAAAGAATTTGCTCCTGAGGAGAAAGAATTTGCACCTCCACTTGTGTCAAATCCTCTGTTTCTCACCTGTGGTATTGCAGAGTTGTTTGTTAGGTTCGTAAATAGGTGCAGCGTCTCTGACAAACTGTAAACTGAAGATTGGTAGTTCGTTCCACCTGGAAGAGCAACAGAAAATTTGTTTTGATCGAATACGAACGAAAATTCCGTAAAAACAAATCGAGTGAACGATGACGAACGAGTTTGATTTAGTCGAAAGCCTGCATACTTCTTGTTCTGAATCGGTCGAAGCCTCTGCGTGAATACGAGTTACATCAGTGTTTTAGCAACTCCTGAATGCAGCGTTATAACGCCAGTATTTGTTCCCTATTATTGTGGCGTTATAATGAATGATTTGCCGTTATAAAGAATCCCAGTTAGGATTACGATAGGTTATAAAAGGTCTTAACCACATCATAGCTCCAAGAAACAAATGTTATAGACATTTGTTAGAATCGCCTCTATAACATTTGTTTCTTGGAGTATTAAATTACAAGAATCTTTCATGACTATGGATTCAATTTGGGCATTTCCAACCCGAGGGAAGCCAAAGCCGCTCGGAATCGAGGCTTAACCTTGAGCGAATGTCGTTTTAGCGCGGATCCTCTGTACCAAGGTCGTGAACTGAGTAGTGATTTTGAAAGAAATATGGTTGGTTGATTTGAGGTTTAAAGTCCCCGTCAACACTGTATAGGTCATTTTGGAGACACTGCTTCCAATTTTACCCGACATTGAGATGAAATGAAATCTCAAGCCCTGCCGCCCAATGAAACCAATGGGGTTTATGTGCATGGGCGGTCCGACTCACATAACTTTTCCCGGGCAGGCTTAGAATCTCTAGGCGGTTTACCAGTACTTATGCGCGGTCGGTTTCAGCTCTGCGACGAGGCATCATGCAGTCCAATCTGTTTCTTCAAGTCCCGATGGACGGGGGCGCTTTGAAAGAAAGAAAGAGAGCATGAAACACCCATGCTTATTTGGGTAGGAACTCGAATTTTGTAAAAAGGAAACTACATTGTTATATTTGAAATTCTAACACAGCGCGCCTATCTAGGCAATGGAAAATAACTGTGTTTTATTCCACAACAAATAACGGCAAGGAAGAGCGTGACGAGTGACGTCATTAAAATCTGCCAATTTATGACGTCACTAGTCGGTTTGTTTGACGTTAGACGGAGCAACGTCATTTTCTCGCATCGAAAACGTTAGAATAGGATATAAATGCATGTGTTTCAGTCGATTTCTTCTAACAATGGCGAAAAATTGTGAGATTTTGAAGGAAACAACAGCATTATTGCTGATTTTCAGCGTGTTAGAATCGAAGATTGTAATTTGTTGAGTAGTAAATCACAGTTTGTCGGTCAGTTGTAAGTAGACAAATCACGCGCGCTACGCGCTCGTGATTTGTCTACTTTACAACTGACCGACAAACTATGAATTATTTCTCAAAAAATCACAGCTTTAACTGATGTATTTCTTAAACAAAAACAACTTTATAATCGAATTGCAGTCCACTTTTATGATCTTTGCCGACTGCAGCGCAAAGAGGAATGCATGTCAGCAGCGTTTTCTAGCAACAAGGCAAAGTGGTGCGACGATCCCTGCTTATAGGCCCTAGCGGTTACTTTGGGTGGTAAATTCATCCCAATGTCGGGTAAAAAAAACTCAAAACTGAAAGCAATGTCTCCAAAATGTCATAAATAGTGTTGACGGGAAGTAAAACCTCAAAACAAACAAACACACTGGAACAACAACGTTCAAACTATAGAAATCAAGCAAGATCTCAAGGCATTGTACCATGAACTATGTCATGGAACCAGAGTCTTATGTCTCAGTGGCCAGTTGGTCAAAACTAACGATGGTGCTAGTTAACGTATTCTTAAAACTTTAATTTAATACGACAAGTATACAAATATTTATGCTGAAAAAAAAAATGCAAGCAATTTTTGGAAATGCAAAGGCTGCTCATATTTTTACAGCAAAAATATCTCTATATAAAATAAAAAAATCTTACATGGGTGTGAGGGGTGGTCTTACATGTGTGTGAGAGGTGAATGGAAAAATCCGTACCGAGGGTCACTGTCCGGCATCACGAGGCTTGCCGAGTGATGAGGGACAGTGATCCCGAGGGAGGGAGGTTTTTTTTTCTATCCACCCCTCACACCCAAGTAGGATTCTTTTTCTTGCATACCTTCCATTTCTGAGCGTGGATCTTTAATACTGCAGTCACTTCGATTGCCGACGTCAGCCATATTGTGATGACACTACAGTGATGTTTGGTGACGTCACGTAACGTGCTGTGACGTCAACCTTAACGACGGCGCATATGAGGTCGTATTCAACCAGTGCATTTATAAAACACGCGACAATATTTGATTTTGGTAAGAACACCTGGGTTAGAACAGAATTTCTATCCAAAGCTAAAACTATGGATTTCCTTATCTGGTGTGCAAGAACACATTGTACTTCCTAGAGCAGTTAATGTTTGACCAATAGCGATCTCGTTAATCTAACGATGCTTAAGACAACTGGACCCAGATCTTGTGCTACAAACTGCCTGTCGATTATGTTCAAAAAAGGTCATTGAAAAAGAAAAAGAAGAAGAAGAAAATGATGATGATGGTGATGATGATGATGATGATGATGATGATGATGATGATGATGATGATGAAGAAGAAAAAGAAAGAGGGTGATAAGGGGGAGAAATGAGGGGAAGGAGGAGAAGAACAAAGAGGTGCTACTGCTGCTAACTGCTGCTGCTGAAGAAGAAGACGAAGAAGATGATGATGAATGATGATGATGACGATGATGAAAAAGAAGAAGAAAGAAGATGATGAGGAGAAATGAGGGGAAGGAAGAGAAGAATAAAAGAAGAACAAGATGATGATGATGATGATGATGCTGATGATGATGATGGTGATGATGATTATTGCGAAAAAGAAAGAGGATGATGAGGAAGAGAAAAGAGTGGAAGGTGGAGAAGAACAAAGGGGTACTTCTGCTGCTAACTGTTGTTGCTGCTGAAGAAGAAGAAGAAGAAGAAGAAGAAGAAGCAGCCAAAGAAGAAGAATATCATGATGAGTGGTGGTGATGATGATGATGATGATGATGATGATGATGATGATGATGATGATGATGATGATGATGATGATGATGGTGATGATGATGATGATAATGATGATGATTGTGAAAAAGAAAGAGGATGATGAGGAGGAGAAATGAGGGGACGGAGGAGAAGAACAAAGAGGTGCCACTGCTGCACACTGCTGCTGCTGCTGCTGAAGAAGAAGAAAAAGTAGAAGATGATGATGAATGATGATGATGATGATGATGATGATGATGATGATGATGATGAAAAATAAGAAGAAAGAGAATGATGAGGAGTAGAAATGAGGGGATGGAGGAGAAGAACAAAGTGGTGCTTCTGCCGCTAACTGCTGCTGCTGCTGGTGAAGAAGAAGAAGAAGAAGAAGAAGAAGAAGAAGAAGAAGAAGAAGAAGAAAAAGAAGATGATGATGATGATGATGATGATGATGATGACATATCAAAACATCACGTGACTATTACACACGTCACCATTTTGTGGGGTTGAAGCAGACGATCCAAAAACAGCTTCCCAGGTCTCGACAAAATTTAATGTTAATACCTAGATATATTTGAATATTTTCATACCCAGACAATAACTGATCATACCCCAACCCTCCGCTCAGCTCCGGGTTGGGTCCAGTTAAGACATAATGTGATTTATAACTGAAAATCGTCCTAGAAGAATGCTGTGTACATCTTGCAGAATCAAAACAACCCGACTTTTGCGTCTATAAAGAAGCCGATTTGGAAGAAAAATAGGGTGAGTAAATAGCATAGAATTTCTAACTTTTGGCAAAAGTATACGTTTGTAAAGTAATTCACCGACTGCTTCCTGTGTCTCGAGACTGGTTATTTCTATAAGAACCTCTAAAAGCATATTGTTTTAATACTTTTACACGGAAGGGTTATTACAATGACTGCATTGTGGCGACCCGAGGGTTGGGCGCCTGTAAACCGGTTAAGGGTCAATGGTTTGGCTATGAATGACTGACAGATGGTCTCTCATTTATGGCTGGATCAGCGCGGTCCCAAGTCCGTGGTCGCAGTGTGCTCATTCGGTGATAACTAACATGTCGACAAACAAACCATTTTATGCCCAGTCGACATCCAAACCACTGAAAGGGTTGTATTTATCTTGTACGTGTATAATTATATATACTCGAGTCGTCGGGAAGCACGGTTATACAACATTTATCAACCATGGTTGACCCAATTTGATGTTGTCATTTATATATATGCTGTTCTCAAAGTTGTTTTACTACTTAACTGCGTTTCCAACGTTGCTTCGACGTTGATTTGACATTGAGTGTATGTTGGATATCATCTGCCTGGTATCACTCAGCTATCCCTTATTGAACACATTCATTTTTGTTTCTAGTGTCCCACAGGGCTCTGTGCTCAGACCCACATTATTCGTTTCCAAAAAGTTACCTTGGTATCACTCAGCTCTCCCTTATTGAACACATTCATTTTTGTTTCTAGTGTCCCACAGGGCTCTGTGCTCAGACCCACCTTATTAATTTCCAAAAACTACCTTGATGTGTTCCTAACCTGACTGGACCGCAGCACATCTCATCATGGTTCCCCTAATAGGGTGTACTTCTATTCAGATGTTATGTACCTCTTGAAATGTGCATATTTCAAGAATTTTACCTTTAACTCCATACTAATATACAAGTACTGTTTATGGCTAACTCATTACCTTAAGACCGGACTGACACCACAGCTCACTACGGCTCCTGTAAAAGGGAGTGCTTGTACTTCGCTAACACCATTGCGATACCGGGAGTGCTATTGCACGGGTTATTTTCCAACAAAGCCACCCTTTTTCCTCCAATTTTTATGTAAACAACCTTAGTTATTCCTTCTATTAAACTTCAGTTTATGAGTTATTATACCTTTTTAAATTTATTTTACGTTTTAGTTACTTTCATTTTATTTATCTATCCATTTCTTCATTAATCTAAGTGCCGAGATGGTCTTTTTAGTTATGTGTCTCTATCTACTTCCTAACGTTGTAGATTTTCATTTTCCACACTTTTTAGTTTATACAACCAAAGCTTATATACAGCTGGATAGGCCTAACGGCACTCGAGTTGTAGACTGACCGACATAGACAACGAGACTGATAATAACTTGAGTACTACCCTACCCCTGCACAACCCCTCCACTAACCCTACCACCATACCCCTACACACAAAGACCCTACCTGGAGGATTTTAGCATAACTTTCCCCTACTTTGAAATGGCTGACCCCTATCTCAACACTGAATAAATAATACCTCAGTAAACTAAAAGTAGTACGATTAACCAATAATGATACATGGCAGCTGGTATCGAACATGCCTTAAGCATGCAAATGAGTCTAGATAAGTAATAGAGACCCTGTCAAATACTCACTACAAGTTATACGGCTATTGCATGGGACTGTGTTGTTTGTACAATGGTACGCCACACAGATAGTTTCATGTGGTGGTCGTGTACACATATACAGCTAAAGCATACTATAAAAACAGATGCAAACCAATGATGAACATTGTCTTAGAGCAGTACGGTGCGGTGCTCTATTTACGTTTAGAGTTTGACATATCAAAACATCACGTGACTATTACACACGTCACCATTTTGTGGGGTTGAAGCAGACGATCCAAAAACAGCTTCCCAGGTCTCGACAAAATTTAATGTTAATACCTAGATATATTTGAATATTTTCATACCCAGACAATAACTGATCATACCCCAACCCTCCGCTCAGCTCCGGGTTGGGTCCAGTTAAGACATAATGTGATTTATAACTGAAAATCGTCCTAGAAGAATGCTGTGTACATCTTGCAGAATCAAAACAACCCGACTTTTGCGTCTATAAAGAAGCCGATTTGGAAGAAAAATAGGGTGAGTAAATAGCATAGAATTTCTAACTTTTGGCAAAAGTATACGTTTGTAAAGTAATTCACCGACTGCTTCCTGTGTCTCGAGACTGGTTATTTCTATAAGAACCTCTAAAAGCATATTGTTTTAATACTTTTACACGGAAGGGTTATTACAATGACTGCATTGTGGCGACCCGAGGGTTGGGCGCCTGTAAACCGGTTAAGGGTCAATGGTTTGGCTATGAATGACTGACAGATGGTCTCTCATTTATGGCTGGATCAGCGCGGTCCCAAGTCCGTGGTCGCAGTGTGCTCATTCGGTGATAACTAACATGTCGACAAACAAACCATTTTATGCCCAGTCGACATCCAAACCACTGAAAGGGTTGTATTTATCTTGTACGTGTATAATTATATATACTCGAGTCGTCGGGAAGCACGGTTATACAACATTTATCAACCATGGTTGACCCAATTTGATGTTGTCATTTATATATATGCTGTTCTCAAAGTTGTTTTACTACTTAACTGCGTTTCCAACGTTGCTTCGACGTTGATTTGACATTGAGTGTATGTTGGATATCATCTGCCTGGTATCACTCAGCTATCCCTTATTGAACACATTCATTTTTGTTTCTAGTGTCCCACAGGGCTCTGTGCTCAGACCCACATTATTCGTTTCCAAAAAGTTACCTTGGTATCACTCAGCTCTCCCTTATTGAACACATTCATTTTTGTTTCTAGTGTCCCACAGGGCTCTGTGCTCAGACCCACCTTATTAATTTCCAAAAACTACCTTGATGTGTTCCTAACCTGACTGGACCGCAGCACATCTCATCATGGTTCCCCTAATAGGGTGTACTTCTATTCAGATGTTATGTACCTCTTGAAATGTGCATATTTCAAGAATTTTACCTTTAACTCCATACTAATATACAAGTACTGTTTATGGCTAACTCATTACCTTAAGACCGGACTGACACCACAGCTCACTACGGCTCCTGTAAAAGGGAGTGCTTGTACTTCGCTAACACCATTGCGATACCGGGAGTGCTATTGCACGGGTTATTTTCCAACAAAGCCACCCTTTTTCCTCCAATTTTTATGTAAACAACCTTAGTTATTCCTTCTATTAAACTTCAGTTTATGAGTTATTATACCTTTTTAAATTTATTTTACGTTTTAGTTACTTTCATTTTATTTATCTATCCATTTCTTCATTAATCTAAGTGCCGAGATGGTCTTTTTAGTTATGTGTCTCTATCTACTTCCTAACGTTGTAGATTTTCATTTTCCACACTTTTTAGTTTATACAACCAAAGCTTATATACAGCTGGATAGGCCTAACGGCACTCGAGTTGTAGACTGACCGACATAGACAACGAGACTGATAATAACTTGAGTACTACCCTACCCCTGCACAACCCCTCCACTAACCCTACCACCATACCCCTACACACAAAGACCCTACCTGGAGGATTTTAGCATAACTTTCCCCTACTTTGAAATGGCTGACCCCTATCTCAACACTGAATAAATAATACCTCAGTAAACTAAAAGTAGTACGATTAACCAATAATGATACATGGCAGCTGGTATCGAACATGCCTTAAGCATGCAAATGAGTCTAGATAAGTAATAGAGACCCTGTCAAATACTCACTACAAGTTATACGGCTATTGCATGGGACTGTGTTGTTTGTACAATGGTACGCCACACAGATAGTTTCATGTGGTGGTCGTGTACACATATACAGCTAAAGCATACTATAAAAACAGATGCAAACCAATGATGAACATTGTCTTAGAGCAGTACGGTGCGGTGCTCTATTTACGTTTAGAGTTTGACATATCAAAACATCACGTGACTATTACACACGTCACCATTTTGTGGGGTTGAAGCAGACGATCCAAAAACAGCTTCCCAGGTCTCGACAAAATTTAATGTTAATACCTAGATATATTTGAATATTTTCATACCCAGACAATAACTGATCATACCCCAACCCTCCGCTCAGCTCCGGGTTGGGTCCAGTTAAGACATAATGTGATTTATAACTGAAAATCGTCCTAGAAGAATGCTGTGTACATCTTGCAGAATCAAAACAACCCGACTTTTGCGTCTATAAAGAAGCCGATTTGGAAGAAAAATAGGGTGAGTAAATAGCATAGAATTTCTAACTTTTGGCAAAAGTATACGTTTGTAAAGTAATTCACCGACTGCTTCCTGTGTCTCGAGACTGGTTATTTCTATAAGAACCTCTAAAAGCATATTGTTTTAATACTTTTACACGGAAGGGTTATTACAATGACTGCATTGTGGCGACCCGAGGGTTGGGCGCCTGTAAACCGGTTAAGGGTCAATGGTTTGGCTATGAATGACTGACAGATGGTCTCTCATTTATGGCTGGATCAGCGCGGTCCCAAGTCCGTGGTCGCAGTGTGCTCATTCGGTGATAACTAACATGTCGACAAACAAACCATTTTATGCCCAGTCGACATCCAAACCACTGAAAGGGTTGTATTTATCTTGTACGTGTATAATTATATATACTCGAGTCGTCGGGAAGCACGGTTATACAACATTTATCAACCATGGTTGACCCAATTTGATGTTGTCATTTATATATATGCTGTTCTCAAAGTTGTTTTACTACTTAACTGCGTTTCCAACGTTGCTTCGACGTTGATTTGACATTGAGTGTATGTTGGATATCATCTGCCTGGTATCACTCAGCTATCCCTTATTGAACACATTCATTTTTGTTTCTAGTGTCCCACAGGGCTCTGTGCTCAGACCCACATTATTCGTTTCCAAAAAGTTACCTTGGTATCACTCAGCTCTCCCTTATTGAACACATTCATTTTTGTTTCTAGTGTCCCACAGGGCTCTGTGCTCAGACCCACCTTATTAATTTCCAAAAACTACCTTGATGTGTTCCTAACCTGACTGGACCGCAGCACATCTCATCATGGTTCCCCTAATAGGGTGTACTTCTATTCAGATGTTATGTACCTCTTGAAATGTGCATATTTCAAGAATTTTACCTTTAACTCCATACTAATATACAAGTACTGTTTATGGCTAACTCATTACCTTAAGACCGGACTGACACCACAGCTCACTACGGCTCCTGTAAAAGGGAGTGCTTGTACTTCGCTAACACCATTGCGATACCGGGAGTGCTATTGCACGGGTTATTTTCCAACAAAGCCACCCTTTTTCCTCCAATTTTTATGTAAACAACCTTAGTTATTCCTTCTATTAAACTTCAGTTTATGAGTTATTATACCTTTTTAAATTTATTTTACGTTTTAGTTACTTTCATTTTATTTATCTATCCATTTCTTCATTAATCTAAGTGCCGAGATGGTCTTTTTAGTTATGTGTCTCTATCTACTTCCTAACGTTGTAGATTTTCATTTTCCACACTTTTTAGTTTATACAACCAAAGCTTATATACAGCTGGATAGGCCTAACGGCACTCGAGTTGTAGACTGACCGACATAGACAACGAGACTGATAATAACTTGAGTACTACCCTACCCCTGCACAACCCCTCCACTAACCCTACCACCATACCCCTACACACAAAGACCCTACCTGGAGGATTTTAGCATAACTTTCCCCTACTTTGAAATGGCTGACCCCTATCTCAACACTGAATAAATAATACCTCAGTAAACTAAAAGTAGTACGATTAACCAATAATGATACATGGCAGCTGGTATCGAACATGCCTTAAGCATGCAAATGAGTCTAGATAAGTAATAGAGACCCTGTCAAATACTCACTACAAGTTATACGGCTATTGCATGGGACTGTGTTGTTTGTACAATGGTACGCCACACAGATAGTTTCATGTGGTGGTCGTGTACACATATACAGCTAAAGCATACTATAAAAACAGATGCAAACCAATGATGAACATTGTCTTAGAGCAGTACGGTGCGGTGCTCTATTTACGTTTAGAGTTTGACATATCAAAACATCACGTGACTATTACACACGTCACCATTTTGTGGGGTTGAAGCAGACGATCCAAAAACAGCTTCCCAGGTCTCGACAAAATTTAATGTTAATACCTAGATATATTTGAATATTTTCATACCCAGACAATAACTGATCATACCCCAACCCTCCGCTCAGCTCCGGGTTGGGTCCAGTTAAGACATAATGTGATTTATAACTGAAAATCGTCCTAGAAGAATGCTGTGTACATCTTGCAGAATCAAAACAACCCGACTTTTGCGTCTATAAAGAAGCCGATTTGGAAGAAAAATAGGGTGAGTAAATAGCATAGAATTTCTAACTTTTGGCAAAAGTATACGTTTGTAAAGTAATTCACCGACTGCTTCCTGTGTCTCGAGACTGGTTATTTCTATAAGAACCTCTAAAAGCATATTGTTTTAATACTTTTACACGGAAGGGTTATTACAATGACTGCATTGTGGCGACCCGAGGGTTGGGCGCCTGTAAACCGGTTAAGGGTCAATGGTTTGGCTATGAATGACTGACAGATGGTCTCTCATTTATGGCTGGATCAGCGCGGTCCCAAGTCCGTGGTCGCAGTGTGCTCATTCGGTGATAACTAACATGTCGACAAACAAACCATTTTATGCCCAGTCGACATCCAAACCACTGAAAGGGTTGTATTTATCTTGTACGTGTATAATTATATATACTCGAGTCGTCGGGAAGCACGGTTATACAACATTTATCAACCATGGTTGACCCAATTTGATGTTGTCATTTATATATATGCTGTTCTCAAAGTTGTTTTACTACTTAACTGCGTTTCCAACGTTGCTTCGACGTTGATTTGACATTGAGTGTATGTTGGATATCATCTGCCTGGTATCACTCAGCTATCCCTTATTGAACACATTCATTTTTGTTTCTAGTGTCCCACAGGGCTCTGTGCTCAGACCCACATTATTCGTTTCCAAAAAGTTACCTTGGTATCACTCAGCTCTCCCTTATTGAACACATTCATTTTTGTTTCTAGTGTCCCACAGGGCTCTGTGCTCAGACCCACCTTATTAATTTCCAAAAACTACCTTGATGTGTTCCTAACCTGACTGGACCGCAGCACATCTCATCATGGTTCCCCTAATAGGGTGTACTTCTATTCAGATGTTATGTACCTCTTGAAATGTGCATATTTCAAGAATTTTACCTTTAACTCCATACTAATATACAAGTACTGTTTATGGCTAACTCATTACCTTAAGACCGGACTGACACCACAGCTCACTACGGCTCCTGTAAAAGGGAGTGCTTGTACTTCGCTAACACCATTGCGATACCGGGAGTGCTATTGCACGGGTTATTTTCCAACAAAGCCACCCTTTTTCCTCCAATTTTTATGTAAACAACCTTAGTTATTCCTTCTATTAAACTTCAGTTTATGAGTTATTATACCTTTTTAAATTTATTTTACGTTTTAGTTACTTTCATTTTATTTATCTATCCATTTCTTCATTAATCTAAGTGCCGAGATGGTCTTTTTAGTTATGTGTCTCTATCTACTTCCTAACGTTGTAGATTTTCATTTTCCACACTTTTTAGTTTATACAACCAAAGCTTATATACAGCTGGATAGGCCTAACGGCACTCGAGTTGTAGACTGACCGACATAGACAACGAGACTGATAATAACTTGAGTACTACCCTACCCCTGCACAACCCCTCCACTAACCCTACCACCATACCCCTACACACAAAGACCCTACCTGGAGGATTTTAGCATAACTTTCCCCTACTTTGAAATGGCTGACCCCTATCTCAACACTGAATAAATAATACCTCAGTAAACTAAAAGTAGTACGATTAACCAATAATGATACATGGCAGCTGGTATCGAACATGCCTTAAGCATGCAAATGAGTCTAGATAAGTAATAGAGACCCTGTCAAATACTCACTACAAGTTATACGGCTATTGCATGGGACTGTGTTGTTTGTACAATGGTACGCCACACAGATAGTTTCATGTGGTGGTCGTGTACACATATACAGCTAAAGCATACTATAAAAACAGATGCAAACCAATGATGAACATTGTCTTAGAGCAGTACGGTGCGGTGCTCTATTTACGTTTAGAGTTTGACATATCAAAACATCACGTGACTATTACACACGTCACCATTTTGTGGGGTTGAAGCAGACGATCCAAAAACAGCTTCCCAGGTCTCGACAAAATTTAATGTTAATACCTAGATATATTTGAATATTTTCATACCCAGACAATAACTGATCATACCCCAACCCTCCGCTCAGCTCCGGGTTGGGTCCAGTTAAGACATAATGTGATTTATAACTGAAAATCGTCCTAGAAGAATGCTGTGTACATCTTGCAGAATCAAAACAACCCGACTTTTGCGTCTATAAAGAAGCCGATTTGGAAGAAAAATAGGGTGAGTAAATAGCATAGAATTTCTAACTTTTGGCAAAAGTATACGTTTGTAAAGTAATTCACCGACTGCTTCCTGTGTCTCGAGACTGGTTATTTCTATAAGAACCTCTAAAAGCATATTGTTTTAATACTTTTACACGGAAGGGTTATTACAATGACTGCATTGTGGCGACCCGAGGGTTGGGCGCCTGTAAACCGGTTAAGGGTCAATGGTTTGGCTATGAATGACTGACAGATGGTCTCTCATTTATGGCTGGATCAGCGCGGTCCCAAGTCCGTGGTCGCAGTGTGCTCATTCGGTGATAACTAACATGTCGACAAACAAACCATTTTATGCCCAGTCGACATCCAAACCACTGAAAGGGTTGTATTTATCTTGTACGTGTATAATTATATATACTCGAGTCGTCGGGAAGCACGGTTATACAACATTTATCAACCATGGTTGACCCAATTTGATGTTGTCATTTATATATATGCTGTTCTCAAAGTTGTTTTACTACTTAACTGCGTTTCCAACGTTGCTTCGACGTTGATTTGACATTGAGTGTATGTTGGATATCATCTGCCTGGTATCACTCAGCTATCCCTTATTGAACACATTCATTTTTGTTTCTAGTGTCCCACAGGGCTCTGTGCTCAGACCCACATTATTCGTTTCCAAAAAGTTACCTTGGTATCACTCAGCTCTCCCTTATTGAACACATTCATTTTTGTTTCTAGTGTCCCACAGGGCTCTGTGCTCAGACCCACCTTATTAATTTCCAAAAACTACCTTGATGTGTTCCTAACCTGACTGGACCGCAGCACATCTCATCATGGTTCCCCTAATAGGGTGTACTTCTATTCAGATGTTATGTACCTCTTGAAATGTGCATATTTCAAGAATTTTACCTTTAACTCCATACTAATATACAAGTACTGTTTATGGCTAACTCATTACCTTAAGACCGGACTGACACCACAGCTCACTACGGCTCCTGTAAAAGGGAGTGCTTGTACTTCGCTAACACCATTGCGATACCGGGAGTGCTATTGCACGGGTTATTTTCCAACAAAGCCACCCTTTTTCCTCCAATTTTTATGTAAACAACCTTAGTTATTCCTTCTATTAAACTTCAGTTTATGAGTTATTATACCTTTTTAAATTTATTTTACGTTTTAGTTACTTTCATTTTATTTATCTATCCATTTCTTCATTAATCTAAGTGCCGAGATGGTCTTTTTAGTTATGTGTCTCTATCTACTTCCTAACGTTGTAGATTTTCATTTTCCACACTTTTTAGTTTATACAACCAAAGCTTATATACAGCTGGATAGGCCTAACGGCACTCGAGTTGTAGACTGACCGACATAGACAACGAGACTGATAATAACTTGAGTACTACCCTACCCCTGCACAACCCCTCCACTAACCCTACCACCATACCCCTACACACAAAGACCCTACCTGGAGGATTTTAGCATAACTTTCCCCTACTTTGAAATGGCTGACCCCTATCTCAACACTGAATAAATAATACCTCAGTAAACTAAAAGTAGTACGATTAACCAATAATGATACATGGCAGCTGGTATCGAACATGCCTTAAGCATGCAAATGAGTCTAGATAAGTAATAGAGACCCTGTCAAATACTCACTACAAGTTATACGGCTATTGCATGGGACTGTGTTGTTTGTACAATGGTACGCCACACAGATAGTTTCATGTGGTGGTCGTGTACACATATACAGCTAAAGCATACTATAAAAACAGATGCAAACCAATGATGAACATTGTCTTAGAGCAGTACGGTGCGGTGCTCTATTTACGTTTAGAGTTTGACATATCAAAACATCACGTGACTATTACACACGTCACCATTTTGTGGGGTTGAAGCAGACGATCCAAAAACAGCTTCCCAGGTCTCGACAAAATTTAATGTTAATACCTAGATATATTTGAATATTTTCATACCCAGACAATAACTGATCATACCCCAACCCTCCGCTCAGCTCCGGGTTGGGTCCAGTTAAGACATAATGTGATTTATAACTGAAAATCGTCCTAGAAGAATGCTGTGTACATCTTGCAGAATCAAAACAACCCGACTTTTGCGTCTATAAAGAAGCCGATTTGGAAGAAAAATAGGGTGAGTAAATAGCATAGAATTTCTAACTTTTGGCAAAAGTATACGTTTGTAAAGTAATTCACCGACTGCTTCCTGTGTCTCGAGACTGGTTATTTCTATAAGAACCTCTAAAAGCATATTGTTTTAATACTTTTACACGGAAGGGTTATTACAATGACTGCATTGTGGCGACCCGAGGGTTGGGCGCCTGTAAACCGGTTAAGGGTCAATGGTTTGGCTATGAATGACTGACAGATGGTCTCTCATTTATGGCTGGATCAGCGCGGTCCCAAGTCCGTGGTCGCAGTGTGCTCATTCGGTGATAACTAACATGTCGACAAACAAACCATTTTATGCCCAGTCGACATCCAAACCACTGAAAGGGTTGTATTTATCTTGTACGTGTATAATTATATATACTCGAGTCGTCGGGAAGCACGGTTATACAACATTTATCAACCATGGTTGACCCAATTTGATGTTGTCATTTATATATATGCTGTTCTCAAAGTTGTTTTACTACTTAACTGCGTTTCCAACGTTGCTTCGACGTTGATTTGACATTGAGTGTATGTTGGATATCATCTGCCTGGTATCACTCAGCTATCCCTTATTGAACACATTCATTTTTGTTTCTAGTGTCCCACAGGGCTCTGTGCTCAGACCCACATTATTCGTTTCCAAAAAGTTACCTTGGTATCACTCAGCTCTCCCTTATTGAACACATTCATTTTTGTTTCTAGTGTCCCACAGGGCTCTGTGCTCAGACCCACCTTATTAATTTCCAAAAACTACCTTGATGTGTTCCTAACCTGACTGGACCGCAGCACATCTCATCATGGTTCCCCTAATAGGGTGTACTTCTATTCAGATGTTATGTACCTCTTGAAATGTGCATATTTCAAGAATTTTACCTTTAACTCCATACTAATATACAAGTACTGTTTATGGCTAACTCATTACCTTAAGACCGGACTGACACCACAGCTCACTACGGCTCCTGTAAAAGGGAGTGCTTGTACTTCGCTAACACCATTGCGATACCGGGAGTGCTATTGCACGGGTTATTTTCCAACAAAGCCACCCTTTTTCCTCCAATTTTTATGTAAACAACCTTAGTTATTCCTTCTATTAAACTTCAGTTTATGAGTTATTATACCTTTTTAAATTTATTTTACGTTTTAGTTACTTTCATTTTATTTATCTATCCATTTCTTCATTAATCTAAGTGCCGAGATGGTCTTTTTAGTTATGTGTCTCTATCTACTTCCTAACGTTGTAGATTTTCATTTTCCACACTTTTTAGTTTATACAACCAAAGCTTATATACAGCTGGATAGGCCTAACGGCACTCGAGTTGTAGACTGACCGACATAGACAACGAGACTGATAATAACTTGAGTACTACCCTACCCCTGCACAACCCCTCCACTAACCCTACCACCATACCCCTACACACAAAGACCCTACCTGGAGGATTTTAGCATAACTTTCCCCTACTTTGAAATGGCTGACCCCTATCTCAACACTGAATAAATAATACCTCAGTAAACTAAAAGTAGTACGATTAACCAATAATGATACATGGCAGCTGGTATCGAACATGCCTTAAGCATGCAAATGAGTCTAGATAAGTAATAGAGACCCTGTCAAATACTCACTACAAGTTATACGGCTATTGCATGGGACTGTGTTGTTTGTACAATGGTACGCCACACAGATAGTTTCATGTGGTGGTCGTGTACACATATACAGCTAAAGCATACTATAAAAACAGATGCAAACCAATGATGAACATTGTCTTAGAGCAGTACGGTGCGGTGCTCTATTTACGTTTAGAGTTTGACATATCAAAACATCACGTGACTATTACACACGTCACCATTTTGTGGGGTTGAAGCAGACGATCCAAAAACAGCTTCCCAGGTCTCGACAAAATTTAATGTTAATACCTAGATATATTTGAATATTTTCATACCCAGACAATAACTGATCATACCCCAACCCTCCGCTCAGCTCCGGGTTGGGTCCAGTTAAGACATAATGTGATTTATAACTGAAAATCGTCCTAGAAGAATGCTGTGTACATCTTGCAGAATCAAAACAACCCGACTTTTGCATCTATAAAGAAGCCGATTTGGAAGAAAAATAGGGTGAGTAAATAGCATAGAATTTCTAACTTTTGGCAAAAGTATACGTTTGTAAAGTAATTCACCGACTGCTTCCTGTGTCTCGAGACTGGTTATTTCTATAAGAACCTCTAAAAGCATATTGTTTTAATACTTTTACACGGAAGGGTTATTACAATGACTGCATTGTGGCGACCCGAGGGTTGGGCGCCTGTAAACCGGTTAAGGGTCAATGGTTTGGCTATGAATGACTGACAGATGGTCTCTCATTTATGGCTGGATCAGCGCGGTCCCAAGTCCGTGGTCGCAGTGTGCTCATTCGGTGATAACTAACATGTCGACAAACAAACCATTTTATGCCCAGTCGACATCCAAACCACTGAAAGGGTTGTATTTATCTTGTACGTGTATAATTATATATACTCGAGTCGTCGGGAAGCACGGTTATACAACATTTATCAACCATGGTTGACCCAATTTGATGTTGTCATTTATATATATGCTGTTCTCAAAGTTGTTTTACTACTTAACTGCGTTTCCAACGTTGCTTCGACGTTGATTTGACATTGAGTGTATGTTGGATATCATCTGCCTGGTATCACTCAGCTATCCCTTATTGAACACATTCATTTTTGTTTCTAGTGTCCCACAGGGCTCTGTGCTCAGACCCACATTATTCGTTTCCAAAAAGTTACCTTGGTATCACTCAGCTCTCCCTTATTGAACACATTCATTTTTGTTTCTAGTGTCCCACAGGGCTCTGTGCTCAGACCCACCTTATTAATTTCCAAAAACTACCTTGATGTGTTCCTAACCTGACTGGACCGCAGCACATCTCATCATGGTTCCCCTAATAGGGTGTACTTCTATTCAGATGTTATGTACCTCTTGAAATGTGCATATTTCAAGAATTTTACCTTTAACTCCATACTAATATACAAGTACTGTTTATGGCTAACTCATTACCTTAAGACCGGACTGACACCACAGCTCACTACGGCTCCTGTAAAAGGGAGTGCTTGTACTTCGCTAACACCATTGCGATACCGGGAGTGCTATTGCACGGGTTATTTTCCAACAAAGCCACCCTTTTTCCTCCAATTTTTATGTAAACAACCTTAGTTATTCCTTCTATTAAACTTCAGTTTATGAGTTATTATACCTTTTTAAATTTATTTTACGTTTTAGTTACTTTCATTTTATTTATCTATCCATTTCTTCATTAATCTAAGTGCCGAGATGGTCTTTTTAGTTATGTGTCTCTATCTACTTCCTAACGTTGTAGATTTTCATTTTCCACACTTTTTAGTTTATACAACCAAAGCTTATATACAGCTGGATAGGCCTAACGGCACTCGAGTTGTAGACTGACCGACATAGACAACGAGACTGATAATAACTTGAGTACTACCCTACCCCTGCACAACCCCTCCACTAACCCTACCACCATACCCCTACACACAAAGACCCTACCTGGAGGATTTTAGCATAACTTTCCCCTACTTTGAAATGGCTGACCCCTATCTCAACACTGAATAAATAATACCTCAGTAAACTAAAAGTAGTACGATTAACCAATAATGATACATGGCAGCTGGTATCGAACATGCCTTAAGCATGCAAATGAGTCTAGATAAGTAATAGAGACCCTGTCAAATACTCACTACAAGTTATACGGCTATTGCATGGGACTGTGTTGTTTGTACAATGGTACGCCACACAGATAGTTTCATGTGGTGGTCGTGTACACATATACAGCTAAAGCATACTATAAAAACAGATGCAAACCAATGATGAACATTGTCTTAGAGCAGTACGGTGCGGTGCTCTATTTACGTTTAGAGTTTGACATATCAAAACATCACGTGACTATTACACACGTCACCATTTTGTGGGGTTGAAGCAGACGATCCAAAAACAGCTTCCCAGGTCTCGACAAAATTTAATGTTAATACCTAGATATATTTGAATATTTTCATACCCAGACAATAACTGATCATACCCCAACCCTCCGCTCAGCTCCGGGTTGGGTCCAGTTAAGACATAATGTGATTTATAACTGAAAATCGTCCTAGAAGAATGCTGTGTACATCTTGCAGAATCAAAACAACCCGACTTTTGCGTCTATAAAGAAGCCGATTTGGAAGAAAAATAGGGTGAGTAAATAGCATAGAATTTCTAACTTTTGGCAAAAGTATACGTTTGTAAAGTAATTCACCGACTGCTTCCTGTGTCTCGAGACTGGTTATTTCTATAAGAACCTCTAAAAGCATATTGTTTTAATACTTTTACACGGAAGGGTTATTACAATGACTGCATTGTGGCGACCCGAGGGTTGGGCGCCTGTAAACCGGTTAAGGGTCAATGGTTTGGCTATGAATGACTGACAGATGGTCTCTCATTTATGGCTGGATCAGCGCGGTCCCAAGTCCGTGGTCGCAGTGTGCTCATTCGGTGATAACTAACATGTCGACAAACAAACCATTTTATGCCCAGTCGACATCCAAACCACTGAAAGGGTTGTATTTATCTTGTACGTGTATAATTATATATACTCGAGTCGTCGGGAAGCACGGTTATACAACATTTATCAACCATGGTTGACCCAATTTGATGTTGTCATTTATATATATGCTGTTCTCAAAGTTGTTTTACTACTTAACTGCGTTTCCAACGTTGCTTCGACGTTGATTTGACATTGAGTGTATGTTGGATATCATCTGCCTGGTATCACTCAGCTATCCCTTATTGAACACATTCATTTTTGTTTCTAGTGTCCCACAGGGCTCTGTGCTCAGACCCACATTATTCGTTTCCAAAAAGTTACCTTGGTATCACTCAGCTCTCCCTTATTGAACACATTCATTTTTGTTTCTAGTGTCCCACAGGGCTCTGTGCTCAGACCCACCTTATTAATTTCCAAAAACTACCTTGATGTGTTCCTAACCTGACTGGACCGCAGCACATCTCATCATGGTTCCCCTAATAGGGTGTACTTCTATTCAGATGTTATGTACCTCTTGAAATGTGCATATTTCAAGAATTTTACCTTTAACTCCATACTAATATACAAGTACTGTTTATGGCTAACTCATTACCTTAAGACCGGACTGACACCACAGCTCACTACGGCTCCTGTAAAAGGGAGTGCTTGTACTTCGCTAACACCATTGCGATACCGGGAGTGCTATTGCACGGGTTATTTTCCAACAAAGCCACCCTTTTTCCTCCAATTTTTATGTAAACAACCTTAGTTATTCCTTCTATTAAACTTCAGTTTATGAGTTATTATACCTTTTTAAATTTATTTTACGTTTTAGTTACTTTCATTTTATTTATCTATCCATTTCTTCATTAATCTAAGTGCCGAGATGGTCTTTTTAGTTATGTGTCTCTATCTACTTCCTAACGTTGTAGATTTTCATTTTCCACACTTTTTAGTTTATACAACCAAAGCTTATATACAGCTGGATAGGCCTAACGGCACTCGAGTTGTAGACTGACCGACATAGACAACGAGACTGATAATAACTTGAGTACTACCCTACCCCTGCACAACCCCTCCACTAACCCTACCACCATACCCCTACACACAAAGACCCTACCTGGAGGATTTTAGCATAACTTTCCCCTACTTTGAAATGGCTGACCCCTATCTCAACACTGAATAAATAATACCTCAGTAAACTAAAAGTAGTACGATTAACCAATAATGATACATGGCAGCTGGTATCGAACATGCCTTAAGCATGCAAATGAGTCTAGATAAGTAATAGAGACCCTGTCAAATACTCACTACAAGTTATACGGCTATTGCATGGGACTGTGTTGTTTGTACAATGGTACGCCACACAGATAGTTTCATGTGGTGGTCGTGTACACATATACAGCTAAAGCATACTATAAAAACAGATGCAAACCAATGATGAACATTGTCTTAGAGCAGTACGGTGCGGTGCTCTATTTACGTTTAGAGTTTGACATATCAAAACATCACGTGACTATTACACACGTCACCATTTTGTGGGGTTGAAGCAGACGATCCAAAAACAGCTTCCCAGGTCTCGACAAAATTTAATGTTAATACCTAGATATATTTGAATATTTTCATACCCAGACAATAACTGATCATACCCCAACCCTCCGCTCAGCTCCGGGTTGGGTCCAGTTAAGACATAATGTGATTTATAACTGAAAATCGTCCTAGAAGAATGCTGTGTACATCTTGCAGAATCAAAACAACCCGACTTTTGCGTCTATAAAGAAGCCGATTTGGAAGAAAAATAGGGTGAGTAAATAGCATAGAATTTCTAACTTTTGGCAAAAGTATACGTTTGTAAAGTAATTCACCGACTGCTTCCTGTGTCTCGAGACTGGTTATTTCTATAAGAACCTCTAAAAGCATATTGTTTTAATACTTTTACACGGAAGGGTTATTACAATGACTGCATTGTGGCGACCCGAGGGTTGGGCGCCTGTAAACCGGTTAAGGGTCAATGGTTTGGCTATGAATGACTGACAGATGGTCTCTCATTTATGGCTGGATCAGCGCGGTCCCAAGTCCGTGGTCGCAGTGTGCTCATTCGGTGATAACTAACATGTCGACAAACAAACCATTTTATGCCCAGTCGACATCCAAACCACTGAAAGGGTTGTATTTATCTTGTACGTGTATAATTATATATACTCGAGTCGTCGGGAAGCACGGTTATACAACATTTATCAACCATGGTTGACCCAATTTGATGTTGTCATTTATATATATGCTGTTCTCAAAGTTGTTTTACTACTTAACTGCGTTTCCAACGTTGCTTCGACGTTGATTTGACATTGAGTGTATGTTGGATATCATCTGCCTGGTATCACTCAGCTATCCCTTATTGAACACATTCATTTTTGTTTCTAGTGTCCCACAGGGCTCTGTGCTCAGACCCACATTATTCGTTTCCAAAAAGTTACCTTGGTATCACTCAGCTCTCCCTTATTGAACACATTCATTTTTGTTTCTAGTGTCCCACAGGGCTCTGTGCTCAGACCCACCTTATTAATTTCCAAAAACTACCTTGATGTGTTCCTAACCTGA
Organism: Lucinisca nassula; assembly: GCA_963580285.1. Classification (NCBI taxonomy): domain Eukaryota; kingdom Metazoa; phylum Mollusca; class Bivalvia; order Lucinida; family Lucinidae; genus Lucinisca; species Lucinisca nassula. The sequence goes on from CAUZLF010000660.1 coordinate 438,641, forward strand.
CTGGACCGCAGCACATCTCATCATGGTTCCCCTAATAGGGTGTACTTCTATTCAGATGTTATGTACCTCTTGAAATGTGCATATTTCAAGAATTTTACCTTTAACTCCATACTAATATACAAGTACTGTTTATGGCTAACTCATTACCTTAAGACCGGACTGACACCACAGCTCACTACGGCTCCTGTAAAAGGGAGTGCTTGTACTTCGCTAACACCATTGCGATACCGGGAGTGCTATTGCACGGGTTATTTTCCAACAAAGCCACCCTTTTTCCTCCAATTTTTATGTAAACAACCTTAGTTATTCCTTCTATTAAACTTCAGTTTATGAGTTATTATACCTTTTTAAATTTATTTTACGTTTTAGTTACTTTCATTTTATTTATCTATCCATTTCTTCATTAATCTAAGTGCCGAGATGGTCTTTTTAGTTATGTGTCTCTATCTACTTCCTAACGTTGTAGATTTTCATTTTCCACACTTTTTAGTTTATACAACCAAAGCTTATATACAGCTGGATAGGCCTAACGGCACTCGAGTTGTAGACTGACCGACATAGACAACGAGACTGATAATAACTTGAGTACTACCCTACCCCTGCACAACCCCTCCACTAACCCTACCACCATACCCCTACACACAAAGACCCTACCTGGAGGATTTTAGCATAACTTTCCCCTACTTTGAAATGGCTGACCCCTATCTCAACACTGAATAAATAATACCTCAGTAAACTAAAAGTAGTACGATTAACCAATAATGATACATGGCAGCTGGTATCGAACATGCCTTAAGCATGCAAATGAGTCTAGATAAGTAATAGAGACCCTGTCAAATACTCACTACAAGTTATACGGCTATTGCATGGGACTGTGTTGTTTGTACAATGGTACGCCACACAGATAGTTTCATGTGGTGGTCGTGTACACATATACAGCTAAAGCATACTATAAAAACAGATGCAAACCAATGATGAACATTGTCTTAGAGCAGTACGGTGCGGTGCTCTATTTACGTTTAGAGTTTGACATATCAAAACATCACGTGACTATTACACACGTCACCATTTTGTGGGGTTGAAGCAGACGATCCAAAAACAGCTTCCCAGGTCTCGACAAAATTTAATGTTAATACCTAGATATATTTGAATATTTTCATACCCAGACAATAACTGATCATACCCCAACCCTCCGCTCAGCTCCGGGTTGGGTCCAGTTAAGACATAATGTGATTTATAACTGAAAATCGTCCTAGAAGAATGCTGTGTACATCTTGCAGAATCAAAACAACCCGACTTTTGCGTCTATAAAGAAGCCGATTTGGAAGAAAAATAGGGTGAGTAAATAGCATAGAATTTCTAACTTTTGGCAAAAGTATACGTTTGTAAAGTAATTCACCGACTGCTTCCTGTGTCTCGAGACTGGTTATTTCTATAAGAACCTCTAAAAGCATATTGTTTTAATACTTTTACACGGAAGGGTTATTACAATGACTGCATTGTGGCGACCCGAGGGTTGGGCGCCTGTAAACCGGTTAAGGGTCAATGGTTTGGCTATGAATGACTGACAGATGGTCTCTCATTTATGGCTGGATCAGCGCGGTCCCAAGTCCGTGGTCGCAGTGTGCTCATTCGGTGATAACTAACATGTCGACAAACAAACCATTTTATGCCCAGTCGACATCCAAACCACTGAAAGGGTTGTATTTATCTTGTACGTGTATAATTATATATACTCGAGTCGTCGGGAAGCACGGTTATACAACATTTATCAACCATGGTTGACCCAATTTGATGTTGTCATTTATATATATGCTGTTCTCAAAGTTGTTTTACTACTTAACTGCGTTTCCAACGTTGCTTCGACGTTGATTTGACATTGAGTGTATGTTGGATATCATCTGCCTGGTATCACTCAGCTATCCCTTATTGAACACATTCATTTTTGTTTCTAGTGTCCCACAGGGCTCTGTGCTCAGACCCACATTATTCGTTTCCAAAAAGTTACCTTGGTATCACTCAGCTCTCCCTTATTGAACACATTCATTTTTGTTTCTAGTGTCCCACAGGGCTCTGTGCTCAGACCCACCTTATTAATTTCCAAAAACTACCTTGATGTGTTCCTAACCTGACTGGACCGCAGCACATCTCATCATGGTTCCCCTAATAGGGTGTACTTCTATTCAGATGTTATGTACCTCTTGAAATGTGCATATTTCAAGAATTTTACCTTTAACTCCATACTAATATACAAGTACTGTTTATGGCTAACTCATTACCTTAAGACCGGACTGACACCACAGCTCACTACGGCTCCTGTAAAAGGGAGTGCTTGTACTTCGCTAACACCATTGCGATACCGGGAGTGCTATTGCACGGGTTATTTTCCAACAAAGCCACCCTTTTTCCTCCAATTTTTATGTAAACAACCTTAGTTATTCCTTCTATTAAACTTCAGTTTATGAGTTATTATACCTTTTTAAATTTATTTTACGTTTTAGTTACTTTCATTTTATTTATCTATCCATTTCTTCATTAATCTAAGTGCCGAGATGGTCTTTTTAGTTATGTGTCTCTATCTACTTCCTAACGTTGTAGATTTTCATTTTCCACACTTTTTAGTTTATACAACCAAAGCTTATATACAGCTGGATAGGCCTAACGGCACTCGAGTTGTAGACTGACCGACATAGACAACGAGACTGATAATAACTTGAGTACTACCCTACCCCTGCACAACCCCTCCACTAACCCTACCACCATACCCCTACACACAAAGACCCTACCTGGAGGATTTTAGCATAACTTTCCCCTACTTTGAAATGGCTGACCCCTATCTCAACACTGAATAAATAATACCTCAGTAAACTAAAAGTAGTACGATTAACCAATAATGATACATGGCAGCTGGTATCGAACATGCCTTAAGCATGCAAATGAGTCTAGATAAGTAATAGAGACCCTGTCAAATACTCACTACAAGTTATACGGCTATTGCATGGGACTGTGTTGTTTGTACAATGGTACGCCACACAGATAGTTTCATGTGGTGGTCGTGTACACATATACAGCTAAAGCATACTATAAAAACAGATGCAAACCAATGATGAACATTGTCTTAGAGCAGTACGGTGCGGTGCTCTATTTACGTTTAGAGTTTGACATATCAAAACATCACGTGACTATTACACACGTCACCATTTTGTGGGGTTGAAGCAGACGATCCAAAAACAGCTTCCCAGGTCTCGACAAAATTTAATGTTAATACCTAGATATATTTGAATATTTTCATACCCAGACAATAACTGATCATACCCCAACCCTCCGCTCAGCTCCGGGTTGGGTCCAGTTAAGACATAATGTGATTTATAACTGAAAATCGTCCTAGAAGAATGCTGTGTACATCTTGCAGAATCAAAACAACCCGACTTTTGCGTCTATAAAGAAGCCGATTTGGAAGAAAAATAGGGTGAGTAAATAGCATAGAATTTCTAACTTTTGGCAAAAGTATACGTTTGTAAAGTAATTCACCGACTGCTTCCTGTGTCTCGAGACTGGTTATTTCTATAAGAACCTCTAAAAGCATATTGTTTTAATACTTTTACACGGAAGGGTTATTACAATGACTGCATTGTGGCGACCCGAGGGTTGGGCGCCTGTAAACCGGTTAAGGGTCAATGGTTTGGCTATGAATGACTGACAGATGGTCTCTCATTTATGGCTGGATCAGCGCGGTCCCAAGTCCGTGGTCGCAGTGTGCTCATTCGGTGATAACTAACATGTCGACAAACAAACCATTTTATGCCCAGTCGACATCCAAACCACTGAAAGGGTTGTATTTATCTTGTACGTGTATAATTATATATACTCGAGTCGTCGGGAAGCACGGTTATACAACATTTATCAACCATGGTTGACCCAATTTGATGTTGTCATTTATATATATGCTGTTCTCAAAGTTGTTTTACTACTTAACTGCGTTTCCAACGTTGCTTCGACGTTGATTTGACATTGAGTGTATGTTGGATATCATCTGCCTGGTATCACTCAGCTATCCCTTATTGAACACATTCATTTTTGTTTCTAGTGTCCCACAGGGCTCTGTGCTCAGACCCACATTATTCGTTTCCAAAAAGTTACCTTGGTATCACTCAGCTCTCCCTTATTGAACACATTCATTTTTGTTTCTAGTGTCCCACAGGGCTCTGTGCTCAGACCCACCTTATTAATTTCCAAAAACTACCTTGATGTGTTCCTAACCTGACTGGACCGCAGCACATCTCATCATGGTTCCCCTAATAGGGTGTACTTCTATTCAGATGTTATGTACCTCTTGAAATGTGCATATTTCAAGAATTTTACCTTTAACTCCATACTAATATACAAGTACTGTTTATGGCTAACTCATTACCTTAAGACCGGACTGACACCACAGCTCACTACGGCTCCTGTAAAAGGGAGTGCTTGTACTTCGCTAACACCATTGCGATACCGGGAGTGCTATTGCACGGGTTATTTTCCAACAAAGCCACCCTTTTTCCTCCAATTTTTATGTAAACAACCTTAGTTATTCCTTCTATTAAACTTCAGTTTATGAGTTATTATACCTTTTTAAATTTATTTTACGTTTTAGTTACTTTCATTTTATTTATCTATCCATTTCTTCATTAATCTAAGTGCCGAGATGGTCTTTTTAGTTATGTGTCTCTATCTACTTCCTAACGTTGTAGATTTTCATTTTCCACACTTTTTAGTTTATACAACCAAAGCTTATATACAGCTGGATAGGCCTAACGGCACTCGAGTTGTAGACTGACCGACATAGACAACGAGACTGATAATAACTTGAGTACTACCCTACCCCTGCACAACCCCTCCACTAACCCTACCACCATACCCCTACACACAAAGACCCTACCTGGAGGATTTTAGCATAACTTTCCCCTACTTTGAAATGGCTGACCCCTATCTCAACACTGAATAAATAATACCTCAGTAAACTAAAAGTAGTACGATTAACCAATAATGATACATGGCAGCTGGTATCGAACATGCCTTAAGCATGCAAATGAGTCTAGATAAGTAATAGAGACCCTGTCAAATACTCACTACAAGTTATACGGCTATTGCATGGGACTGTGTTGTTTGTACAATGGTACGCCACACAGATAGTTTCATGTGGTGGTCGTGTACACATATACAGCTAAAGCATACTATAAAAACAGATGCAAACCAATGATGAACATTGTCTTAGAGCAGTACGGTGCGGTGCTCTATTTACGTTTAGAGTTTGACATATCAAAACATCACGTGACTATTACACACGTCACCATTTTGTGGGGTTGAAGCAGACGATCCAAAAACAGCTTCCCAGGTCTCGACAAAATTTAATGTTAATACCTAGATATATTTGAATATTTTCATACCCAGACAATAACTGATCATACCCCAACCCTCCGCTCAGCTCCGGGTTGGGTCCAGTTAAGACATAATGTGATTTATAACTGAAAATCGTCCTAGAAGAATGCTGTGTACATCTTGCAGAATCAAAACAACCCGACTTTTGCGTCTATAAAGAAGCCGATTTGGAAGAAAAATAGGGTGAGTAAATAGCATAGAATTTCTAACTTTTGGCAAAAGTATACGTTTGTAAAGTAATTCACCGACTGCTTCCTGTGTCTCGAGACTGGTTATTTCTATAAGAACCTCTAAAAGCATATTGTTTTAATACTTTTACACGGAAGGGTTATTACAATGACTGCATTGTGGCGACCCGAGGGTTGGGCGCCTGTAAACCGGTTAAGGGTCAATGGTTTGGCTATGAATGACTGACAGATGGTCTCTCATTTATGGCTGGATCAGCGCGGTCCCAAGTCCGTGGTCGCAGTGTGCTCATTCGGTGATAACTAACATGTCGACAAACAAACCATTTTATGCCCAGTCGACATCCAAACCACTGAAAGGGTTGTATTTATCTTGTACGTGTATAATTATATATACTCGAGTCGTCGGGAAGCACGGTTATACAACATTTATCAACCATGGTTGACCCAATTTGATGTTGTCATTTATATATATGCTGTTCTCAAAGTTGTTTTACTACTTAACTGCGTTTCCAACGTTGCTTCGACGTTGATTTGACATTGAGTGTATGTTGGATATCATCTGCCTGGTATCACTCAGCTATCCCTTATTGAACACATTCATTTTTGTTTCTAGTGTCCCACAGGGCTCTGTGCTCAGACCCACATTATTCGTTTCCAAAAAGTTACCTTGGTATCACTCAGCTCTCCCTTATTGAACACATTCATTTTTGTTTCTAGTGTCCCACAGGGCTCTGTGCTCAGACCCACCTTATTAATTTCCAAAAACTACCTTGATGTGTTCCTAACCTGACTGGACCGCAGCACATCTCATCATGGTTCCCCTAATAGGGTGTACTTCTATTCAGATGTTATGTACCTCTTGAAATGTGCATATTTCAAGAATTTTACCTTTAACTCCATACTAATATACAAGTACTGTTTATGGCTAACTCATTACCTTAAGACCGGACTGACACCACAGCTCACTACGGCTCCTGTAAAAGGGAGTGCTTGTACTTCGCTAACACCATTGCGATACCGGGAGTGCTATTGCACGGGTTATTTTCCAACAAAGCCACCCTTTTTCCTCCAATTTTTATGTAAACAACCTTAGTTATTCCTTCTATTAAACTTCAGTTTATGAGTTATTATACCTTTTTAAATTTATTTTACGTTTTAGTTACTTTCATTTTATTTATCTATCCATTTCTTCATTAATCTAAGTGCCGAGATGGTCTTTTTAGTTATGTGTCTCTATCTACTTCCTAACGTTGTAGATTTTCATTTTCCACACTTTTTAGTTTATACAACCAAAGCTTATATACAGCTGGATAGGCCTAACGGCACTCGAGTTGTAGACTGACCGACATAGACAACGAGACTGATAATAACTTGAGTACTACCCTACCCCTGCACAACCCCTCCACTAACCCTACCACCATACCCCTACACACAAAGACCCTACCTGGAGGATTTTAGCATAACTTTCCCCTACTTTGAAATGGCTGACCCCTATCTCAACACTGAATAAATAATACCTCAGTAAACTAAAAGTAGTACGATTAACCAATAATGATACATGGCAGCTGGTATCGAACATGCCTTAAGCATGCAAATGAGTCTAGATAAGTAATAGAGACCCTGTCAAATACTCACTACAAGTTATACGGCTATTGCATGGGACTGTGTTGTTTGTACAATGGTACGCCACACAGATAGTTTCATGTGGTGGTCGTGTACACATATACAGCTAAAGCATACTATAAAAACAGATGCAAACCAATGATGAACATTGTCTTAGAGCAGTACGGTGCGGTGCTCTATTTACGTTTAGAGTTTGACATATCAAAACATCACGTGACTATTACACACGTCACCATTTTGTGGGGTTGAAGCAGACGATCCAAAAACAGCTTCCCAGGTCTCGACAAAATTTAATGTTAATACCTAGATATATTTGAATATTTTCATACCCAGACAATAACTGATCATACCCCAACCCTCCGCTCAGCTCCGGGTTGGGTCCAGTTAAGACATAATGTGATTTATAACTGAAAATCGTCCTAGAAGAATGCTGTGTACATCTTGCAGAATCAAAACAACCCGACTTTTGCGTCTATAAAGAAGCCGATTTGGAAGAAAAATAGGGTGAGTAAATAGCATAGAATTTCTAACTTTTGGCAAAAGTATACGTTTGTAAAGTAATTCACCGACTGCTTCCTGTGTCTCGAGACTGGTTATTTCTATAAGAACCTCTAAAAGCATATTGTTTTAATACTTTTACACGGAAGGGTTATTACAATGACTGCATTGTGGCGACCCGAGGGTTGGGCGCCTGTAAACCGGTTAAGGGTCAATGGTTTGGCTATGAATGACTGACAGATGGTCTCTCATTTATGGCTGGATCAGCGCGGTCCCAAGTCCGTGGTCGCAGTGTGCTCATTCGGTGATAACTAACATGTCGACAAACAAACCATTTTATGCCCAGTCGACATCCAAACCACTGAAAGGGTTGTATTTATCTTGTACGTGTATAATTATATATACTCGAGTCGTCGGGAAGCACGGTTATACAACATTTATCAACCATGGTTGACCCAATTTGATGTTGTCATTTATATATATGCTGTTCTCAAAGTTGTTTTACTACTTAACTGCGTTTCCAACGTTGCTTCGACGTTGATTTGACATTGAGTGTATGTTGGATATCATCTGCCTGGTATCACTCAGCTATCCCTTATTGAACACATTCATTTTTGTTTCTAGTGTCCCACAGGGCTCTGTGCTCAGACCCACATTATTCGTTTCCAAAAAGTTACCTTGGTATCACTCAGCTCTCCCTTATTGAACACATTCATTTTTGTTTCTAGTGTCCCACAGGGCTCTGTGCTCAGACCCACCTTATTAATTTCCAAAAACTACCTTGATGTGTTCCTAACCTGACTGGACCGCAGCACATCTCATCATGGTTCCCCTAATAGGGTGTACTTCTATTCAGATGTTATGTACCTCTTGAAATGTGCATATTTCAAGAATTTTACCTTTAACTCCATACTAATATACAAGTACTGTTTATGGCTAACTCATTACCTTAAGACCGGACTGACACCACAGCTCACTACGGCTCCTGTAAAAGGGAGTGCTTGTACTTCGCTAACACCATTGCGATACCGGGAGTGCTATTGCACGGGTTATTTTCCAACAAAGCCACCCTTTTTCCTCCAATTTTTATGTAAACAACCTTAGTTATTCCTTCTATTAAACTTCAGTTTATGAGTTATTATACCTTTTTAAATTTATTTTACGTTTTAGTTACTTTCATTTTATTTATCTATCCATTTCTTCATTAATCTAAGTGCCGAGATGGTCTTTTTAGTTATGTGTCTCTATCTACTTCCTAACGTTGTAGATTTTCATTTTCCACACTTTTTAGTTTATACAACCAAAGCTTATATACAGCTGGATAGGCCTAACGGCACTCGAGTTGTAGACTGACCGACATAGACAACGAGACTGATAATAACTTGAGTACTACCCTACCCCTGCACAACCCCTCCACTAACCCTACCACCATACCCCTACACACAAAGACCCTACCTGGAGGATTTTAGCATAACTTTCCCCTACTTTGAAATGGCTGACCCCTATCTCAACACTGAATAAATAATACCTCAGTAAACTAAAAGTAGTACGATTAACCAATAATGATACATGGCAGCTGGTATCGAACATGCCTTAAGCATGCAAATGAGTCTAGATAAGTAATAGAGACCCTGTCAAATACTCACTACAAGTTATACGGCTATTGCATGGGACTGTGTTGTTTGTACAATGGTACGCCACACAGATAGTTTCATGTGGTGGTCGTGTACACATATACAGCTAAAGCATACTATAAAAACAGATGCAAACCAATGATGAACATTGTCTTAGAGCAGTACGGTGCGGTGCTCTATTTACGTTTAGAGTTTGACATATCAAAACATCACGTGACTATTACACACGTCACCATTTTGTGGGGTTGAAGCAGACGATCCAAAAACAGCTTCCCAGGTCTCGACAAAATTTAATGTTAATACCTAGATATATTTGAATATTTTCATACCCAGACAATAACTGATCATACCCCAACCCTCCGCTCAGCTCCGGGTTGGGTCCAGTTAAGACATAATGTGATTTATAACTGAAAATCGTCCTAGAAGAATGCTGTGTACATCTTGCAGAATCAAAACAACCCGACTTTTGCGTCTATAAAGAAGCCGATTTGGAAGAAAAATAGGGTGAGTAAATAGCATAGAATTTCTAACTTTTGGCAAAAGTATACGTTTGTAAAGTAATTCACCGACTGCTTCCTGTGTCTCGAGACTGGTTATTTCTATAAGAACCTCTAAAAGCATATTGTTTTAATACTTTTACACGGAAGGGTTATTACAATGACTGCATTGTGGCGACCCGAGGGTTGGGCGCCTGTAAACCGGTTAAGGGTCAATGGTTTGGCTATGAATGACTGACAGATGGTCTCTCATTTATGGCTGGATCAGCGCGGTCCCAAGTCCGTGGTCGCAGTGTGCTCATTCGGTGATAACTAACATGTCGACAAACAAACCATTTTATGCCCAGTCGACATCCAAACCACTGAAAGGGTTGTATTTATCTTGTACGTGTATAATTATATATACTCGAGTCGTCGGGAAGCACGGTTATACAACATTTATCAACCATGGTTGACCCAATTTGATGTTGTCATTTATATATATGCTGTTCTCAAAGTTGTTTTACTACTTAACTGCGTTTCCAACGTTGCTTCGACGTTGATTTGACATTGAGTGTATGTTGGATATCATCTGCCTGGTATCACTCAGCTATCCCTTATTGAACACATTCATTTTTGTTTCTAGTGTCCCACAGGGCTCTGTGCTCAGACCCACATTATTCGTTTCCAAAAAGTTACCTTGGTATCACTCAGCTCTCCCTTATTGAACACATTCATTTTTGTTTCTAGTGTCCCACAGGGCTCTGTGCTCAGACCCACCTTATTAATTTCCAAAAACTACCTTGATGTGTTCCTAACCTGACTGGACCGCAGCACATCTCATCATGGTTCCCCTAATAGGGTGTACTTCTATTCAGATGTTATGTACCTCTTGAAATGTGCATATTTCAAGAATTTTACCTTTAACTCCATACTAATATACAAGTACTGTTTATGGCTAACTCATTACCTTAAGACCGGACTGACACCACAGCTCACTACGGCTCCTGTAAAAGGGAGTGCTTGTACTTCGCTAACACCATTGCGATACCGGGAGTGCTATTGCACGGGTTATTTTCCAACAAAGCCACCCTTTTTCCTCCAATTTTTATGTAAACAACCTTAGTTATTCCTTCTATTAAACTTCAGTTTATGAGTTATTATACCTTTTTAAATTTATTTTACGTTTTAGTTACTTTCATTTTATTTATCTATCCATTTCTTCATTAATCTAAGTGCCGAGATGGTCTTTTTAGTTATGTGTCTCTATCTACTTCCTAACGTTGTAGATTTTCATTTTCCACACTTTTTAGTTTATACAACCAAAATTTACGATGTACAGTGAAAGTCCACTATTAAGACCACCTAAAATTAAGACTAATTCTGCTTTGAAAAACTTATTTTATAGGGTGCACTTAATCTTTCTTTGTGTTTTCTGGCCACAGCGTCCTCTGTTCATTGACCACCTTTGAGACTGTTCAAAAGTGGTCTTTGAAGACCACTTTTGAACAGTTCCAAAGGAGGTCTTAATATAGGAATTTTACTGTATTTGAATAGGCGTATTTTCGTAATGTATAACAAAAACATTAAAAGTAGACAGCCGAAAAGACAAGTTCTTTCCCAGAATGGCCAAACGGCAATAAAAAAGAAAACAAAATATTACCAGAGCATTTATGCAAAGACAAACAATAGCCGGCCTCGGTAGTTCAGTCGGATGCGCGTCTCACTGGTGATCAGCAGGATGCGGGTTCGACACCTGCCGGGGTCGGCAACATTCTGTCTTGGAGATTGACCATGACATCTTTTCTACGGTCATTTTCTCCCTTCCGTTGATTCAAGAAAGGCAGTTGTCAGTTTCTGGCGAAAGAATGTACACTACTGGTTAACCGCTGCCCAGGAAAAGTGTGGACAGGTAAACTGACTGGCTCAAAAATGACCTTTATAGTGTTGACTGGGCCCTTAAACTCCAATACAAACAAACAAAACGAAGGCAAACAATAACAACAATTTCCACAACAGAAACACCGTCTTGGAACGGACAATGAAAATTACTGAGGGGCTTAAGAGGAATGGGAAACACCCTCAGGGGAGGCAACCCCTGCAAAAGTATTTTTGTCTCCCATGTCAATAGCGGTCAACTCTTTAAGGAAAGAATTTGCTCCTGAGGAGAAAGAATTTGCACCTCCACTTGTGTCAAATCCTCTGTTTCTCACCTGTGGTATTGCAGAGTTGTTTGTTAGGTTCGTAAATAGGTGCAGCGTCTCTGACAAACTGTAAACTGAAGATTGGTAGTTCGTTCCACCTGGAAGAGCAACAGAAAATTTGTTTTGATCGAATACGAACGAAAATTCCGTAAAAACAAATCGAGTGAACGATGACGAACGAGTTTGATTTAGTCGAAAGCCTGCATACTTCTTGTTCTGAATCGGTCGAAGCCTCTGCGTGAATACGAGTTACATCAGTGTTTTAGCAACTCCTGAATGCAGCGTTATAACGCCAGTATTTGTTCCCTATTATTGTGGCGTTATAATGAATGATTTGCCGTTATAAAGAATCCCAGTTAGGATTACGATAGGTTATAAAAGGTCTTAACCACATCATAGCTCCAAGAAACAAATGTTATAGACATTTGTTAGAATCGCCTCTATAACATTTGTTTCTTGGAGTATTAAATTACAAGAATCTTTCATGACTATGGATTCAATTTGGGCATTTCCAACCCGAGGGAAGCCAAAGCCGCTCGGAATCGAGGCTTAACCTTGAGCGAATGTCGTTTTAGCGCGGATCCTCTGTACCAAGGTCGTGAACTGAGTAGTGATTTTGAAAGAAATATGGTTGGTTGATTTGAGGTTTAAAGTCCCCGTCAACACTGTATAGGTCATTTTGGAGACACTGCTTCCAATTTTACCCGACATTGAGATGAAATGAAATCTCAAGCCCTGCCGCCCAATGAAACCAATGGGGTTTATGTGCATGGGCGGTCCGACTCACATAACTTTTCCCGGGCAGGCTTAGAATCTCTAGGCGGTTTACCAGTACTTATGCGCGGTCGGTTTCAGCTCTGCGACGAGGCATCATGCAGTCCAATCTGTTTCTTCAAGTCCCGATGGACGGGGGCGCTTTGAAAGAAAGAAAGAGAGCATGAAACACCCATGCTTATTTGGGTAGGAACTCGAATTTTGTAAAAAGGAAACTACATTGTTATATTTGAAATTCTAACACAGCGCGCCTATCTAGGCAATGGAAAATAACTGTGTTTTATTCCACAACAAATAACGGCAAGGAAGAGCGTGACGAGTGACGTCATTAAAATCTGCCAATTTATGACGTCACTAGTCGGTTTGTTTGACGTTAGACGGAGCAACGTCATTTTCTCGCATCGAAAACGTTAGAATAGGATATAAATGCATGTGTTTCAGTCGATTTCTTCTAACAATGGCGAAAAATTGTGAGATTTTGAAGGAAACAACAGCATTATTGCTGATTTTCAGCGTGTTAGAATCGAAGATTGTAATTTGTTGAGTAGTAAATCACAGTTTGTCGGTCAGTTGTAAGTAGACAAATCACGCGCGCTACGCGCTCGTGATTTGTCTACTTTACAACTGACCGACAAACTATGAATTATTTCTCAAAAAATCACAGCTTTAACTGATGTATTTCTTAAACAAAAACAACTTTATAATCGAATTGCAGTCCACTTTTATGATCTTTGCCGACTGCAGCGCAAAGAGGAATGCATGTCAGCAGCGTTTTCTAGCAACAAGGCAAAGTGGTGCGACGATCCCTGCTTATAGGCCCTAGCGGTTACTTTGGGTGGTAAATTCATCCCAATGTCGGGTAAAAAAAACTCAAAACTGAAAGCAATGTCTCCAAAATGTCATAAATAGTGTTGACGGGAAGTAAAACCTCAAAACAAACAAACACACTGGAACAACAACGTTCAAACTATAGAAATCAAGCAAGATCTCAAGGCATTGTACCATGAACTATGTCATGGAACCAGAGTCTTATGTCTCAGTGGCCAGTTGGTCAAAACTAACGATGGTGCTAGTTAACGTATTCTTAAAACTTTAATTTAATACGACAAGTATACAAATATTTATGCTGAAAAAAAAAATGCAAGCAATTTTTGGAAATGCAAAGGCTGCTCATATTTTTACAGCAAAAATATCTCTATATAAAATAAAAAAATCTTACATGGGTGTGAGGGGTGGTCTTACATGTGTGTGAGAGGTGAATGGAAAAATCCGTACCGAGGGTCACTGTCCGGCATCACGAGGCTTGCCGAGTGATGAGGGACAGTGATCCCGAGGGAGGGAGGTTTTTTTTTCTATCCACCCCTCACACCCAAGTAGGATTCTTTTTCTTGCATACCTTCCATTTCTGAGCGTGGATCTTTAATACTGCAGTCACTTCGATTGCCGACGTCAGCCATATTGTGATGACACTACAGTGATGTTTGGTGACGTCACGTAACGTGCTGTGACGTCAACCTTAACGACGGCGCATATGAGGTCGTATTCAACCAGTGCATTTATAAAACACGCGACAATATTTGATTTTGGTAAGAACACCTGGGTTAGAACAGAATTTCTATCCAAAGCTAAAACTATGGATTTCCTTATCTGGTGTGCAAGAACACATTGTACTTCCTAGAGCAGTTAATGTTTGACCAATAGCGATCTCGTTAATCTAACGATGCTTAAGACAACTGGACCCAGATCTTGTGCTACAAACTGCCTGTCGATTATGTTCAAAAAAGGTCATTGAAAAAGAAAAAGAAGAAGAAGAAAATGATGATGATGGTGATGATGATGATGATGATGATGATGATGATGATGATGATGAAGAAGAAAAAGAAAGAGGGTGATAAGGGGGAGAAATGAGGGGAAGGAGGAGAAGAACAAAGAGGTGCTACTGCTGCTAACTGCTGCTGCTGAAGAAGAAGACGAAGAAGATGATGATGAATGATGATGATGACGATGATGAAAAAGAAGAAGAAAGAAGATGATGAGGAGAAATGAGGGGAAGGAAGAGAAGAATAAAAGAAGAACAAGATGATGATGATGATGATGATGCTGATGATGATGATGGTGATGATGATTATTGCGAAAAAGAAAGAGGATGATGAGGAAGAGAAAAGAGTGGAAGGTGGAGAAGAACAAAGGGGTACTTCTGCTGCTAACTGTTGTTGCTGCTGAAGAAGAAGAAGAAGAAGAAGAAGAAGAAGCAGAAGAAGAAGAAGAAGCAGCCAAAGAAGAAGAATATCATGATGAGTGGTGGTGATGATGATGATGATGATGATGATGATGATGATGATGATGATGATGATGATGATGATGATGATGATGGTGATGATGATGATGATAATGATGATGATTGTGAAAAAGAAAGAGGATGATGAGGAGGAGAAATGAGGGGACGGAGGAGAAGAACAAAGAGGTGCCACTGCTGCACACTGCTGCTGCTGCTGCTGAAGAAGAAGAAAAAGTAGAAGATGATGATGAATGATGATGATGATGATGATGATGATGATGATGATGATGATGATGATGATGATGAAAAATAAGAAGAAAGAGAATGATGAGGAGTAGAAATGAGGGGATGGAGGAGAAGAACAAAGTGGTGCTTCTGCCGCTAACTGCTGCTGCTGCTGGTGAAGAAGAAGAAGAAGAAGAAGAAGAAGAAGAAGAAGAAGAAAAAGAAGATGATGATGATGATGATGATGATGATGATGACGATTGTGAAAAAGAAAGAGGATGATGAGGAGGAGAAATGAGGGGAAGGAGGAGAAGAACAAAGAGGTGCTTCTGCTGCTGCTGGTGAAGAACAAGATGATGATGATGATGATTATATTGATGAAGAAGAAGAAGAAGATGATGATGATGATAATGATGATGATGGTGATGGCATTATCATTTCACCAAACTTACCGTGATGCAAAGCTAGTAAGAGCTGAACTGTAAGAAGACATACTCCAAGGTAGAAAAACGCTCTCAAGTATTGTCTGACTTTCCTCATTTTCCGGAATCCTTCCTTGAGGCTGAAATTATTGGGGGTCTATTAACACTTTATATTTGCAAGAGAGAGAAAAATCAAAGCACTGAGAGTACTGGTGGGTCGATTGTCTCTGAGTGTATGTCAGAGAAATAGTCTTGGACTGTGAATTAAACTGTTTCATTTAACCCTGAAATTTCGGGTTTTAAGCAAACAGTGTAGATCTTGATCAAACGCCGCGTTCTGTGGCCTCTGGTCTGGGTCTACACTGTTTGCCAAGTCCAACCTATGATTCCAAGATAACCCTTTTACGCAACACTCTGACCTCACTGCGGCTATATCTCTATAAATAAAGTTATTCCTACAAGTCAGTGATGGTCACGTGGACTTTAGCACTGAGCTTTTCTGCTTTATACCTTTGGATCGATTGACAATCAACTCAAAAATAGCCGTGTTATTTGTTCCACTCTGAGGTCAGATTTTGTGTACATGTATGTGAGAGAGTTATCTGTAAAATCTGAACCGGAATCGTGTGTTGGGTTTAGCGAACAGTGTAGACCCAGATCAGACGCCACAGAACGCGGTGTCTGATCAGGTTCTTCACTGTTTGAAAGATCTTAAGGATATACTGAAGCAGTTCCGTTTTTCCAGACTGCACTCAGAGACAAACGCCCGGTCAGTGCTGCCAATGCTTTGAATTACGAGATATCCTCAAACCCCTCTCACCCTTGAGCTTCTGGAGCGCACTATTCCACCAGTTGAGCACATCCATTCTACTGAAAAGGACGTCCAGCTAAGCGGTAAGAAAATATCCCGATAAGATGGCTCAGGGGCATCTTATCAGGATTTACGCTGATTGCATACTGGGCTTTAGGGTAGTAAGGGATAAACACTATAACGAAGTAACAAACAATGAAATCGAAATGGATAATTTGAAACCGTATATTGGACATTCGAAATGGGAATACTGTCATCTATTTCAAACATACACATACAGACCGTCATCTGTTTCAAAAACTCAATTTTAATTTTGAGACAATTCCACAATGTAATCACTGAAATAAAAACAATCATCAAAACCCTACACCCTTTCTATAAAAGAAAAGAAATTGAATAACGAAGAAAAATATCATCAAATTGACAGCAGCTGAGACTTATACCTAAATACCAGTATTTGAAGCAAACAGTGTATACCCCGAGCATTTTGCGGCGTATGATCTGAGTATAAACTGTTTGCCAAAAGCGTCCAGCAACACGCAACACTCTGACCTGTAACATCGATAAAATAGCACAATTTTCTATCAATAACCATCACCTTGATTTCCCCAAATTAGTGATAGTCACGTGGACAACAGCACTATTTCTGAGCTTGTCATTTAGTAACTTTGGATCGAAAACAATCGACCCAAAAATCTTTACTGAACTATGCGTCAGTTGAATTGTCTTCCGTACTCGGTGATTAATGCCAAAGCTGCAGAGGAGTTCAAAGCCTGTATGGTGTAGATTGGGACTCAGAGGTATGCGTTTTAGTACACCTGTCAAAGCAGATTGTTAAATAGTTTTAAGAACTCATCGAGTGATTTTTTGCTTAATTCTAAATTTAGCGCACCACCTAACTGAGGTAATGGCCAGGTATGACGTACTTAGTATGTGAAGATAGATAGATGATTCCATAAGGATCTAGTTACTTCATGTTTGTGGTTCTTTCCCATTGGTGTCTCTGATGGGAGCTGTGGGTTAAATGTATCGATTCCTGGTCATTGCCTTCATTTCTATTAATTGGTGTGAAAATTATAATTTACCACTTTCTTTGTGTGTGTGTGTGTGTGTGTGTGTGTGTGTGTGTGTGTGTGTGTGTGTGTGTTTCTTCTCTTATTGGCATGAAATTAGGGACCATTTATCGACAAGGCGTTAAAAGCAATTATGCTATTAACAGTTCTGTCACAAACCAGAGGCAATCAATCATGTTTCTATAATTACCTATCCAAACGTTTAGGTGTCCCTTTGTGTTTTAAGATCTATAGTTTGAAATTTTCAGTCAAGAAATTTATTAACTAATAAATTAATCACTAACTAACACTTGCATAAGCAGCGTTTTTGCCAACTATGTTTACAAATCAATTTAGGATTATTTTGTCCACCATCTGTCTACAACTATCAATAACATTAATAGGCCTATCTCCAAACCAATCTGAATACAAAAGAAAATATATTCAAAGGATCAATAGTTTTTTTTTTACATCAGCTGCAACTGTTATATGTGGGTTTACGGCGTCCCGCAAACCCCCATGCTGACAAGACAACCGAGCGTGATCCCTGACAGGTGAACGGGCAGCTGTGGGGTAAGGCACAAGAAAGATATCATATGAATGACATGAATTATGTACAGTATCTATATACAACAATATCAACACAAAACATCACATTTATTTGCTTCTATAGCCCACTCATGACATCCGCCCCGAAGACAAAACAATGTTCTGTGCTCGGACCGGGATGACGTGAATGCCTACAGAAGCAAATAACAAAAACAAAACAACAAAATAAGAAAATGAAACAACGCAAAAACGCGACTGGCCAGATTATAAGTTCACTTGGGGTGAACCCCCTCTCGCGCGCTGCTGTCGACTAGTTTGTCGACCTTATTGTCGACCACAAGTTGACTTATATTATTGGCGATTGAATAATTCGAGCTTGAAGTCCCGGTAACTTCTTCGTTTCAATCGACCCCAGGTTGTTTCCCACGACCTGTCTAATATGGCCTCGACGGTCTGTTTAGGTTTTGTCCGCCCTTGCTTGATACGAAACCGACGGCGTTGTACCAGTACCTGCTCCTATCTTGCAGGGAGCAGCAGGTCACCACACATCGTTGTGCCTGCAAATTACGATAATCGACTAAGATACAGTTCACGAAACGTACATGTAATATCATGATCCCCCTCCCGCAGAAGTAAGAATATGTTCATGCATATACCGTTATTGTACATGCGCCGACCAGACACACAGGCTGATCATTGCATGCTATAAATAACTACACAGCAGAACTCAACTTGACTGTGCATCAAATTATCAGCACCCAGCGCTTGACACAAGAATACTCAAAGTTTGTTTCCTTACTGAGCACTACAGAAATCAATAAATGCACACTACAACTGAGCATAATACTCATCAAATTCGTGCTCACTACATTAGCACAGGTAAGAGGCAATTGAACAGACCACACCTTTGCGCTACCTGGTCACCCGCCAATTACAGGAAACATAACACACTCTATTTCATATCCTTCTCCGCGACACGGCTCACAAACATACTATTCATAAAGTCGTTACATTAACAACAGCTAGAAACTTAAAACAGGAAGATTTTCATCTATTCTCCGCAACATTTGGGATCAACACTGTTTGTCGTAAATTCTTTCCGTATTTGGTAGGCACCACGTCATAATCGTCTTCGTGACGCTGATGACGCAGCTGACGTCATCCACGCCGCTCTGGCCGCTATAACGTGTGGCGACCAAATACTCTCACTTATCATTATCACGTTCTTTTTATGTACATACATGTACAAACCGAGTTTTCAAACAAAAACGCAATCATTACCAAAGGACTCGTAATTCTTCTTGAACAAAATTATTCTACTCAACATGAGCATGCTTAGGAAATCAAATTTATCACTGTTCATCATCACGGATAACCCGACAGGCTCTTGTAAGAGTTTACCCTGATGATGAAGATATGGTTAAACCCGTCTTAATTTTACGTCCCCTCTACACGTAATATCAAATAGAGACGGGACCACGGTTTTCAAACCACTGCTAGTCAAAAGTTATGGATCGAACAAGTGACCCGACGTTTATTAATTATATTCTACAAAAGGGGTCTATAAAAGCCTAAATGAATCTAGAATGAGCGGGTGTCAAAACTTTACGTCTCACCAATATCTAGGGTCAGAATGAGACAGGACCTCGCTTAAAAGACTCATTCTACTTCTGGAGAAGCCTGAGATCGATATTGCGACCTCCAGCTGGCAAAGCTAGTAGCCTAATCGCTACACCACAGAGGATTCAAAAGTGAATCCAGAATAGGCTTCAGAAAGGTGGGGTATACTAGAAGTTAAAACCTACAAGCATGTTCATACAAAATATAATACTAAACATAGATTTAACATACCGTTCTATATTCATTTTCTGTCCTGCCACGATGTTATGTTCACTTGTTCGCACTTGACCTGCTGCTGAATAATGTTCGTTTTTCAGGGTTTTTTATCTAGGAATACTACCGTAAAACCATGCATACTCGTTCTAGCTCGCTAAGACCGTGGCAAAGTGAAGATACCATCCGCAATCATAGCCAAATAGCAAAATCGAGTAGATAATTGATTTACGTTAGAATTGTATTTCCCCTAGGGAAAAAATGATGAAACTTCCCTATAAATCAATGGTATAACTCTCGTCTGTACGAACACCCACAGCATCGTGACTGGCATGATATTTATATATGGCAAAATTTACGGTTGGCGACTTTTTAGGCAAATTTTATAGAAATCAGCCTTATAGCGGCCAACTGTATGGTAAAAAATCTCCACAAACCACTCATGCATACATCGTACAATGCACGGTCTTTCGCTAATGTCGTCACAGGTGACGAGACATGGGTTGACTTTTTTGAGCCAAAACGAAAGATTCAGAACAAAATATGGGCAATAAAGTATTGCAAAAGACCATGCATTGCAAAGCGGACCATGAGCGTCAAGAAGGTAATGTATTCTTTTCAAATCAGGTCCCTGCTATTCAGGTTGCTGTGCCTAAAGGCAAATCTGTAAATGCGAAGTTGTACAAGAATAAAGTTCTTCGAAAATTGAAGAAATATTTCAAAGAACGAAGACCCGCAACTGGTTTTGCCAATGTCAGATTGCTACATGACAATGCGTCATCGCACAAGGCGTTCATTGTGCAAGACTATCTGAAGCAGGAAAAGGTTGTTGAACTCCCTCACCCCCCGCTTTCCCCTGACCTTGCCCCGTGTGACTTTTTTTTGTTCCCGCGGCTGAAAAAATACCTTTCTGGTCGAAAATGTGTACAGCGCAAACACCTCGGTTCTGCAATATTCCAGTGCCTTCATAGTATACCTCGAAAAGACTACCAAAATGCATTCAATGTTTGGATCAGCAGACTGAAAGTTTATACATCTGTTAAAGGGGAATACTTTGAGGGGACAAAATAATTTTTTCATCGAAATCTATCACGGAATCACTTTTATGTGCTTAGTTGCATTCATATTTTAACACTCCTCGTATTTTGCCTACCGTATTTCACCTAAAATATTCCACTCGCACCGCCTTGCCAAATACCTATTAAAATAATTTAGATGCGCACAAGCACCAGAGAGGTTTCCTATTCCATCTCGTAACAGTAACAGCTGGCAAAATTCAAAACCATTATAAATGAGTAATAATATAATTTGGTGATAACAAAGTTGGTACATGGTCCCAAAATTACATCAAACTTTTTTTTGCCTTATGTTTGACCATTTTTTTCTTAGTATCCGTTGCATTAACAAAAACAGTGTAAATCAAGACGGCGTCTGATCTGGGGATACACTGTTCGCCAGTATCCCAGAAATGGGACCATGGGCATATATGAGTTAAGTTATCTATCTATCTATCTATCTATCTATCTATCTATCTATCTATCTATCTATCTATCTATCTATCTATCTATCTATCTATCTATCTATCTTGCCACACGCCCTCACGGACATTATTGACAGGTATGCGCCATCAGTGCTGAAAAAGCATGAGTAATGAGATAAAGTACAAGATGAGATAGTGAGGTGAGAAAAGATAAAAGGTTCAAAGTAGGTGAACAATTTAAAACACCATGTTTGGATCTTCGAGTAGTGCAGCTTACCAACTGCTTCCTTGAACGCGGCAAGGGTTGGTTAGCATACAACAGACTCGGGGAGGGCATTCCACTGGACTATTACCAGGGGAAAAAAGAATACTTTTAAAAATTCTTTGGTTCGTGGACTAGGCGGTAAGCCATAGAGTGGCAATAACTGGACACACGGGTATTGGGCTGGATGTATACTGCGGTGGACGGACGTTTCGGCCAGTGGACATTTCGGCCTAGGACGTTTCGGCCTAGGACATTTTGACCGAGAACATTTCGGTCAACGGCCGTTTCGGCAAAAATATATTTAATGTACATTAACTATATACGGATCCAATGTTTGACACGTGGCTTTGTTTACATCGAAATGCGCATGCGCGAATTACGAGAACAAGACAACGCACCGGTTAGATAACTCGACAACTCACCAACACGGTTTTTGGAGACAATTCACCGACACAATTAAAGACAATTCACCGACACTTTTTGAAGACAATTCACCGACACATTTCTAAATTGCATTCATAGCCCAGATGATGAAAAGAAAACATTATTTTGAAAACAAAATGACATATTAGCACGCTTTTATTAAAATAAAGAATGTAGGATAACTTAATTAGTATTTTATTTTATTTTAGGGGCGCGATTAAAGGGGAAAATATAGACGTACTATGAGGAAACTTAGTAATATGATTGTTTTCTACTATTTTATAATATGATTAACAAATGGAATGTGAAGCTGGATACATGATGAATTCGTTCATATGAGTAACATTTTGCATTTATTTCCTACCTGGGCTGGCTTAGACCTAAGCGGTTTACCGATACTCATCTGCCAGAAGTTTCACCTATGCGTGGAAGTAGCCCAATATATTTATCCAAGGCCCGTAGGGTGGGGGGCAAACAGAAGCCCTTCAAATGTGACAATGTAATCATACTATCGAAACAGCAAACAACAAAGGCGCTGATCAGACATCGCAGGATGATCCTTTATTAGTAGTACATGAAAGTTTGAGCTTTTCTTCTGAGGCAGCTCACATAGTTCTAGACCCTCTCTCTAAGGAACTGAGTATGTGCACCTTAACATACCGAAAACATATCCATTCAATACAGGATCATACAGTGTTATAAAAATGGCATTTTCAAGGAGAATATTTTCCGCTTTTTCCTATTTAAAGCGGGGTTTACCAGGGTCTCCTCTGCACATGCGTATTATCTCAAAGACAATTCATTGACAAGAAAATTCACCGACACGGTTTACATCTCGAATGGGTGTCGGAATGCCCATTGTTCAAGGCTCGAGTCTCATTTATCCTACGATTTCAATGATCGAGTCTTGAATATTGCAGTCCCATAAATCAACATTCTAAAACCTACCGGTTAACCTCTGTGAGATTTTGAAGTTGCTCGCTGACATGACATTAAGTCGAACTAACCATTCCAGTTTTTACGGTGACCGCGCATCCGTCAGCAGCTGCATCTTGAACCATTCCCCCTTTTTAGCATTATAACCGATTCTCAGAAAGTTCTTCGACAGGCAGAAAATGCCTGGTAATTCACAGGTATATGGTCAGTCGAACACAATACACAACTTATCCATAATGACCAATAATTATCTTTAATTACCAATCATATATGTCATGTTTGTATTTGCTTGCCTTTAACCCTTATGCTGTAAAACAATTCTATTCTATTCTATTCCATTTATCAGTAACATGTCGATTGTCTTTGAACAAATGTGTCGATGAATTGCCTTCAAAAAGTGTCGGCGAATTGTCTTCAGTTGTGTCGATGAATTGTCTCCAAAACTCGGGTCGGTGAGTTGTCTTGTTTCCCGAATTACTCCCCTTGAAATCTGACTTAGATTACCGTTCGTCGTGGTTGGCGAAAAGCGTCTTGCTCCATATAAACACACTGCAAATAGATGTCTGCTCCGCGTTTATTTCAATTGATTATCACAGACAATCTATTGAATTACACTATAAATGGATTCTTAAATATGTTCTAGTACTTATGCACGCATTATCTGCTTTGGACCATTAGCTATAAACATTTTTATGAAAACAGAACTAAGACCATCTCGGCTTGTACCTCAGTAAATAAGTCAATTATCTCAAAGACAATTCATTGACAAGAAAATTCACCGACACGGTTTACATCTCGAATGGGTGTCGGAATGCCCATTGTTCAAGGCTCGAGTCTCATTTATCCTACGATTTCAATGATCGAGTCTTGAATATTGCAGTCCCATAAATCAACATTCTAAAACCTACCGGTTAACCTCTGTGAGATTTTGAAGTTGCTCGCTGACATGACAATAAGTCGAACTAACCATTCCAGTTTTTACGGTGACCGCGCATCCGTCAGCAGCTGCATCTTGAACCATTCCCCCTTTTGAGCATTATAACCGATTCTCAGAAAGTTCTTCGACAGGCAGAAAATGCCTGGTAATTCACAGGTATATGGTCAGTCGAACACAATACACAACTTATCCATAATGACCAAAAATTATCTTTAATTTATACCAATCATATATGCCATGTTTGTATTTGCTTGCCTTTAACCCTTATGCTGTAAAACAATTCTATTCTATTCTTTTCCATTTATCAGTAACAGGTCGATTGTCTTTGAACAAATGTGTCGATGAATTGCCTTCAAAAAGTGTCGGCGAATTGTCTTCGGTTGTGTCGATGAATTGTCTCCAAAACTCGGGTCGGTGAGTTGTCTTGATTCCCGAATTACTCCCCTTGAAATCTGACTTAGATTACCGTTCGTCGTGGTTGGCGAAAAGCGTCTTGCTCCATATAAACACACTGCAAATAGATGTCTGCTCCGCGTTTATTTCAATTGATTATCACAGACAATCTATTAATTATGGATTCTTAAATATGTTCTAGTACTTATGCACGCGTTATCTGCTTTGGACCATTAGCTATAAACATTTTTATGAAAACAGAACTAAGACCATCTCGGCTTGTTACCTCAGTAAATCAGTAAATGTCATCAATACACCCCCGATTTTCCAGAAATCATTAAGCACAAGCTTAGACATGTCTATTTTGTTTGTTTAAAGGTCAAAATCATAGTTTCAAATCTAAATAAAAGACATATTGGCATAGGAATTGCCACAAGTCCATGGACTATACGGCAGAACACGTCTCTGTTCTAGGGATCTCCAAACAAGTCTATCAAGCATTGCTGTTAGGCTTGACCTTGTGTCATAGTCACTGGTGGTCCAGCAAGCAGCTCTCCTTTGGATTTTTTTCTCACTGGAGTATCTTGGTTTGGGTAAAGGGGTCACATATAGGGGGTGCATACTCCAGTTGGGGCCGTACCAGAGTGCTGTAGGTAGTCTCTCTCACCCTTTGTCTAATATTGATTACATGGAATCACCAGCTGACATTCTTGTTTCATATTTCAGATATATATTTGCAGCTGTCGACTAATGTTATCTTCAATTTTCTTTCCAACTTTACAAAACTTCATCGATATATGTAACCATGAAACAAATATGTTTCAAACGGTGATATTTTCCATATTTGACGTCTCATTGTGCTAACGAATCAAATTTTCATTAGGCCCAAAAAATAAAAGCTGTGTTTCCGCTAACATGTCGAAAAAATTAGGGTCGGTAGGTCGATTAAACTTCTTTTATTTTTGTCAACATTTTTATTTGGTTGAAGAAGAGCAAAAATCTTTAATGAGGCTTAATTCCAGCTATATTACCAGAAAACATTCAAATAATGAGGTTTAGAGCATCAAGGAAGCCAAAGAACAGGGGTTTAAGTATAAGTTTTGCCTTTTTGTCAGTTTTATGATACTTTATCAAAAGTGCTAGAAAATATTAAGGTCGGTAGGTAAAAAATATTTTTATTTTTTTTTCTGGATGGCCATAAAAATTGCACGATCGGCACACAAATTCAGGGTCGGTTGGGTTAGCGGAAACACAGCTATTTTTAGACCTTAATGAAACTTCATTTTCCATGAAAATTAAGTGCAAAGTTTCAATCTCGATATGCATTTTAAATTCTTCACCAACATAATATTTATTAACAAAACTGACAAACGAATTTTTAGCATAAAAGTTGCAGCTTTATTCGGTGAGCAAGGTTCTCAATTACGAGGGCAAGTCAATAAGTAACCAGCCTATCCCATTTCCAATTGACCGAGACAACCAAGGTTTTATGCCTTGTTTAAATACACGTTTTAGGCATGAGGGCAAAATTGCACCCTTATCGCGTCATTCACTCATAAGATATTGAATGTCAAAAATGGCTAGCGATGCAAAAGCAAGCTTTTCGTCAAAAGTTGAATACCGTGCTTTATCATATGACGTCGGGTATGAGAGTCTAATAACGTCATGTATTATTTTCGATAATCCACTAATGGATTAAATATGCAAATTAGCTAAATACGTCCCGTAACGTTACATGTACGACGTCCTTAATGACGTCGCGTTTACTAACGGCGGAATGTTGACATTTTTGTAAACAATCGTGAATAAAATACGCTTTTAATGTCATATCATAAATAGAATCTTGCATTCGTGCTCATGCATTATTAAATTTATTAAACTCGTTGAGAAAAAGGGATAAAATCCTCGGCACAGCCTCGCATTTATCCCTTTTCCTCAACTCGTTTAATAAATTCAATAATACATGAGCACTCATGTAAGATCCTCTATGTCAACAATTTATTAAACGAGTTGAGAAAAAGGGGTAAAATGCTCGGCAAAGCCTCGCATTTTATCCCTTTTCCTAATAAATTCAATAATACATGAGCACTCATGTAAGATCCTCTATGTCAGGAATTTATTAAACTCGTTGAGGAAAAGGGATAAAATGGTCGGCAAAAACTCGCATTTAATCCCGTTTCCTCAACTCGTTTAATAAATTCAATAATACATGAGCACTCATGTAAGATCCTCTATATCAATAATTTATTAAACTCGTTGAGGGAAAGGGATAAAATGCTCGGCAAAGCCTCGCATTTTATCCCTTTACCTCAACTCGTTTAATAAATTCAATAATACATGAGCACTCATGTAAGATCCTCTATATCAATAATTTATTAAACGAGTTGAGGAAAAGGGATAAAATGCTCGGCACAGCCTCGCATTTTATCCCTTTTCCTCAACTCGTTTAATAAATTCAATAATACATGAGCACTCATGTAAGATCCTCTATGTCAATAATTTATTAAACGAGTTGAGGAAAAGGGATAAAATGCGAGTCTTTTGCCTCGCATTTTATCCTTTTTCCTCAACTCGTTTAATAAATTCAATAATACATGAGCACTCATGTAAGATCCTCTATGTAATTCGTTACTTGTATTTGAAAAGGAAAACAGGTCAGGAAATACACTACGAGTTGACCAGGTTTTAGGGGTCTTCTACATCATATGAGCCCCGCCAAGCGAATTTGTGTCTTCGAGCATTCCGCCACGACAAATTTTAACTGCGCATGCCCAGCCATTCAGAGGGGACAGGGATATGGCTTTCTGTCTGAAGGTTGAACCTTCGCTGCTCGCATAGGCGATAAGTACCAAAATCGCTTGACGGGGCCCATATACTGTTCGCAAAAAGAAGGGGATATTCGGGTTCCTTCGAGCCCATCAGCCTAAACATTAGGACTAATCAGATATCGAGTATACCATGCCAATTGACTACCATCTGTGTATATTCTACCGTTGAGCAGTAGGATATTTATGCTCGAGTGGCGTAGCACAGGGGCATAAATTGTACATGGGGTAGCACGTGAATTTTAACATTAGTGACAAACCGGTTTATTGATGCGAGATTTCGATAAAACTTTCTGTATCGACTGTTGAAGTGTTGTATGAAACGATTTCATAAACAAATTCGTTATTAGAACCATGATTCGTCTAACGGGGGTCGACGTTGGAGAACCTTTGGTATGCTCCAGATCGGAAGTAAGCAGTTTCAGACGACAAATAATATGAATACGCCACAGTCAGTTGTCAGTCAACTATGGGCACGATATCGTAGTACAGGAGCAGCAGCGGATTTGCAGAAAAATGGACTCCAGAAGAGTACTAACGGATGCGATGAACGCCTTGTTGTCAATCAAGCGTTACGCAACCGAATACTAACGTCAACAGATCTCCAGCGATACCTGCGCCGAGGAAGAAGGGACTAATGTCTCTAGACAGACGATCCGAAATCGCTTTCTATCGAGTGACCTTACGGCACGGCGTCCGCAAGTTGTACTGCCGTTGAAAGCTAGGCACTGTAGAGCAAGTTTTGCGTGGTGTACACAGGAACATTAATAACTGATCTCACCTTATGTTCAGTGACGAATCCGGTTTGACTTGGACTTTTGTGATGGTCGTAGAAGAGTCTGGCGTCGTACTGGTGAACGTTATACAGACTAGAGTTGTTCATGATGGATATGGATCAGTGTCTGATATGGCATTTGGTGGGATCACCATGACTGGAAAAACATACTTACATGTGTGCCAAAGCAGAGTTACAGGACTGTACTATCGTGATACCGTTTGTTCGACGCCACGGTCCAGGATTCATCTTCCAGGACGATAACGCTAGGGCTCACCGGGCACGCGTCTTCATAGATTATCTTCAACGGCAAAATATACGGACAATACCATGGCCTGCGATGAGTCCAGACGTATCTCACATCGAATACGTATGTGACATCCTCGGGAAACGAGTCCGAAGCCGCGATCCGCCTCCAAGGACCCTGGGTGAGCTTGATGCAGCACTTCAAGAAGATGGATGTATGCGACGACGATTCATTGCCTGCTGTGACAATCGAGGCGGTCCAACACGTTTTAAGGCTTGTGAAAAATGACGTTGACGCTTAGAAGAATGGTCGCCGTGTCGCACGTTTTTAGGGCTTGTGAAAAATGACGTTGACGCTAAGCAGATGGGTCGCCGTGTCGCTGCATAATGACGTGATCATTGGAATTAATGTGTGGTTCAATTTATGCATATTTGATAGTTCTTTGAATTAAATGCATCTTGGCCAGGTAACGTTTTATTTATTTCCCAATATTCAGCCTGAAAGTAAAATATCCCCAACTTTTTGTGAACACTATAGTATTCACAAATTAAATTCTGGGTTGGGGAATTCATATGCGGTTAAACGTCTTTAGAAGACGAAATCAGGTCTGGACGCCCATCAGATACCACCGATGAAGAAATGTGCAAGAACGTACGGGATCCAGTGTACTCCGACAGGCGAATTAAGGTGGAAGAAATAGCGAATGCATTACACATTTCAAATGGTAGCGTTTCAACAATTTTACGAGATCGCTTGGGTATGCGCAAGTTAACAGCCCGTTGGGTTCCAAAATCCCTTAGCGACGAGCAAAAAGCAACCAGAGCATCAGTATGCAGCGCATTGTTGGAGCGGTTTAGGTCACAGGAAGATGATTTTCTTTCACGTCTGGTGACTGTAGATGAGACCTGGGTCCATTAGTCTGTGCCAGAGAATGAAACTCAAAGTTGCCAGTTGATAGGGTCGGGGTCTCCGAGGCAACCCTCTGCTGGCAAGGTGATGGCAACTGTAATTTGGGACGCTCAAGATGTTATTATATTGGACTTTCTAGCAAAGAAAAATACAATAACAGGTGCGAATTTTGCACATTTGCTCGACCAACTGAGAACTGTGATCAGTGAAAAACGTCGAGGTAAACTCTCCAAAGGGATTCTGCTCCAACAGGACAATGCAAGAGTTCACACTTGCAAAATTGCAATGGATACTGTTGAGAGGAATGGGTACGAGCTAACACCGCAACCCGCCTACTCGCCGGACTTAGCTACTAGTGACTATTACTTATTCCCAAAGATATACGTGGACGTCATTTCCGGGCCAACGAAGAAGTGGCGGCAGTTGAGGAGTGTGTCGGAGACAAGGACCCTGGCTTCTTCAGTGCTGGGCTGGTGACACTGGAACAGCCTTGGTCCAAGTGTATCATTCTCGAAGGCAATTACATTGAAAACGAAGAGATCGATCTCACCCAGAAATAAGTTTGGGTGTTTTTATTGACTCGCCCTTGTATTTTACGAAATATCGTTTAAGGCATATTAAAATGATAAGGCCTAAAAAATAGCTGTGTTTCCGGTTTTCCGGACCGATCCTGATTTTTTGTGTCGACCCTGTAATTTTTATGGCCATCCAGACAAAAATATAAAGATTTTCTTATCTACCGACCATAATATTTTCTAGCACTTTCGATAAAATATCATAAAATATCACAAAAGCCAAACCTAATACTTAAAATCCTGTTCTGTTGCTTCCTTGATGCTCTAACATTATTTGAATGGTTTCTGGAAATATGGCTGGAATTTTAGCCCTTTTAAGGAGTTTTGCTCTTTTTTCCATCAAACAAAAAGTTGACAAAAAATAAAATGTTTAATCGACCTATTGACCCTAATTTCCATTACGATAACACATCCGTGCGACATAATGCATTTTTTCACATCTCCAATATGGCCATTTTCTCTGATGAAAGTCCGTGATATTTTTCTTATAATACTGCAAACATAGGTTGTGTGTGCTCGTTAGAACCGCCTCGATGAGGCGGTTCTAACGAGTACCCACAACCAATGTCTTGGAGCAAAAATAAGAAAAATAATGTATACCCCCGTAAACCCTAGTTTTCTCTATATAAAGTGGGGTATAGGGGGGTCTTCATTTCATGGGCTTGTTCACGTGATGTCTTTCGGCATGTTAGCGGAAATACAGCTATTTTTAGGCCTAATTTATAGATATTTTGATACACACGACAAGACTCAAAATACTGGAATAACAAAACTTCATATGAAATAAGTTCTACCGTCCACAAAGTATCTCTTTTTTTATCAACATTTGCCCTGAAAACTTATGACATCTCTGCACGGTTTTACATGCCATATATCAACCTAAAATGGTATCTGCAACCGAAGGGCTCTTCTTTTGGAGTTATAAGAGGGTCGTCCAATATTTAACTGGCCCTACCCAGTTACTGACCCGTGACAAGTGCATGCTTTTAACATATCATACATCAATGCCTTATACATGCTTACACAAAACTTTATCGGTCAGTCTAGTACATGTATTTGCACTTTCGTGCGAGGAAGATAACATGGCAGGCGTCAGTGTTCCTGAATTTTCTTCATAAATTGAATACAGAGCAGTGATTAGCTACCTGTTTTTGAAAAAAAAAAGACGCACCAGACGATTTATGAGGAATTGTGTAAAGTTTATTATGAAAAGACTTAATTAAAAAAAATACATTATTTTTCTTATTTTTGCTCCAAGACATAGGTTGTGGGTACTCGTTAGAACCGCCTCATCGAGGCGGTTCTAACGAGCACACACAACTTATGTTTGCAGTATTTATAAGAAAATTATCACGGATTTTCATCAGAAAAAAATGGCCATTTTGGAGTAAAGACTGCTCCTTCACATTCACTTGATACTAATTGGGTGACTGATTTTAATCGTGGTTGGGTAAATTTGGGAGACGAGCACCGTAGTGGAAGACCAGTGAACGCTACTGATGACGTCACTAATGCGATCTAAAGGTCTAGTAGAGCAGTACAGGCAAATGAAAGTTGCAGGGATGGCTAGAAGTTGGAGATTTCTGAAGGTATTATCGCATTATCAGGGGTAGTCCTAGGAAGATAAATGAAGACAGGCAAGTATTTTTAATTGTTCTTGGATACTTCGTTTGTCGCAATAAAAGCTCAAAAGAGCTCATGTTACTTGTTTCTTAATATGCGACGTTAAATAAAGCTTCTTTATCTTTACTTGCAAAGTTTCTGTGGACCTAATGAAGCAGAACGGTTTCATACCCATACCCCATCCACCCTATTCTCCTGATCTGACACCCATCGGGGCTTGAAGAAATAGATGGGCTGCATGATGCTTCCACGCAGAGCTGAAACCGTCCGCACACTAGTACTGGTAAACCGCTTAGAGGCTCTAAGCCTGTCCAGGAACCGCGGTGCGAGTCGGCCCGTCCATGCTTATAAACCTTTTTGGTTTCATTGGGCGACAGGGCTTGAGATGTCATTTCATCCCAATGTCGGGTAAAAGTCCCACAAAATTGGAAGCAACGTCTCCAAAATGCCCTTTACAGTGTTGACGGGGATGTTAAACCTCAAATCAAACGAACAGACAAACAAATACTTTTATCCGAATTTTAAGAGAGAATTGCGTGGACGTCACTTGAGCTTAATCCAGCGGTTGGAGGGTGGATTTACTCTAAAGAATTCTGCAAAAATGAACTTTCAGCCTTGGATCATCGATGGAGGAACTGCTTATTATTGTGGGAAGGCTCTGAGGAAAAAGAAGAAGTCAAGCGTGACTCTAAGTAGGTAAGGCCAGATACTTATTGAACGACCCTCGTAGCTCGTGTTATTTTCAGATTTGTATGTCTATCAGCCACATCATGAAAACACGCCTATATAATGTTGATCCCCTTGAACCCCACTTTTATATAGAAAAACTGGGGTTTACAGGGGTAAACATTATTTTTCTTATTTCTACTCTTAAATATAGACTGTGGGTACTCGTATGGTTCTAACGAGTACCCACAATCTATATTTTGAGCAGAAATAAGAAAAATTATCACAACTTTTCATCTAAAAAAAATATTTTTTTCGTCGGTAAAATTTACAATGTATTTGTATAGGCGTGTTTTCGTAATGAGGTAAATACTATTGTGTCTAGTTGAACTATGGTCTGCGAAAAACCATAAGCTAAAATTATTTCTATGAAATAGAGGATATTTGATTTTTTCAGTGTAAGATCGAATTTTATTTCATCGAATGAACACCAAAACTGTTATTTTCACGAGTGGCGTAGCCACGAGTGAAAATAGCAGTTTTGGTGTTCATGAGTGAAATAAAATTTGATCTTACAGTAGAAAAAATCAAATTTTCTGTTTCTTACATGCTTCAAAAGGCAATATTTAGCGTCTTTAATGGTGTCGCTCACATTCGGAGAAAATTATCTTTGTTTCTGTTCGTTTCGCGTCAATTTAGTGGTGTCAATAGTGTTTAGTGGGTATACTAAACTGAAAGTTTGCACCTGAGAAATGGCCTGGGATGGTATTATTATGAATGATTAATGAAATAATTGAGAGAGTAGTTTTCCAAAGAAGTTACTGGCAAGTCTAACGTCGCGCGACAAAAGACGTGACGTCAGCGTTATAAATGACGTCAGTAACGTCCCCGTCACACATGAACGGGCTATGCGTCAATTAGAACACATTTCAGTATTGTTCAGTTATCTGACAAAGATAAAATTGAAATTAGAGTTAGATTTGAAGAAAAAAGTAGTCCCAAACAGTGAAAAATAAAAAATCGTATTTTCACTGTTTGAAACAGTGAAAATATCGATTTATATTTCACTGATATATCTCTATCATTCATTGAAAAGCATGTAAGAAAGTGACACTTTTCTACAAGTCATGAAAACAAGCTGGAGCCACAGAAACTGTATGCGTATTTCCTCACATATCTCTTTGATTTGTATCTATATTTCATAGAAAAAGATCTGGGGCCAGTTGTTCAAAACTAACGACGTCGTTAGTTAACGTATCGTTAAAACTTTGATCATTAAATATGGCAAATATGCTGAATTTTTTGCTGAAAAAATGTGAACAGCTTTTGCGGATGCAAAAGCTGCTCACATTTTTTCAGCAAAAATACCAAAATTTAAGATATTGTACTTGCTAGAAGAGTTAACAATATGACCACTAACGAGCTCGTTAAGCTAACGATGCTTTGAACAACTGGCCCCAGCTCTATCTGTGATTTATGGAGTAATTTGTTTGTTTGTTTGATTTGAGGTTTAACGTCCCCGTCAACACTGTAAAGGTCATTTGGGGACGTTGCTTCCAATTTTGTGGGACTTTTCCCCAACATTGAGATGAAATGACATCTCAAGCCTTGCCGCCCAATTTATGGAGTAATACATCACAGTTTGGAGGTTAGTTGTAAAGTAGACAAACCACGAGCGCGTAGCGCGCGTACAACTGACTGATAAACTGTGATTTATACGCGCTCGTGCGTGGTCAGTTTACAACTGACCTCCAAACTGTGATTTATTACTCAACAAATCACTGACTAGAGCTGACTTATGTCGATTCTCTCACGCTGACAATCGGCAATAATGTTGTTGTTTCCTTCAAATTCCCACAAACTTTCGCCACTCCCGCAAACATATTTGACTGTAATGCATGCATTCATGTCCTTTTGTAACGTTTTCAATGCGAGAAAGTGACGTTACACCATCTTACGTCAGTGGTGTCATAAATTGCCAGCTTTTAATGACGTCACTCGTCACGCTCTTCCACCCCGTGATTTGCTGCATTATAATTCATAATTCCTTTCATTTACCTATATAGGAGGTATGCGAAGTTAGAATGTAAATTATTTACAGTTGTTAACAAACTTTTTTGGAAATTATTCATTTGAGTTACTTTACAATGTATAGGTTTAAAGTTCTAAAATACAACCATATTTTTGTTCCGCGTGCCCGGAAAACATAATGTCACAAATTTCTTGGAGCACGTCGGCATATATATGTTCACGTAACGTTTTAAAAACTAAAACTCATGAATTCAAGCTGAAGCTGCCGGCAATGATGACGGCTTCAAACTACTTTTCGTTTTAAGTCGAAACTTTTCGTATCAACCCGTTAACCAGAAGCCTGCTGAACACGACAACCCTATCTTTGCAAACAGTGTAGATCCAGATCAGATGGCTTGTGAAGCCATCTGATCAGGATCTACACTGTTTGCCATTCAGTTTTTAATTCAAATGAATATGATATATCAAGTAATTTGGTTGGTTGAAAGTCAGAAATGAGTGTGGCATAATTAATTATTCGGCAGAATATAGAGGACCTTACATGAGTGTTCATGTATTATTGAATCCACTAGTGGATAATCGAATTTATTACATGTCGTTATTACACTCTCAGACGCGACGTCTTTGATAAAAAATGGTTTATTGCCAATAGAATCGCCTTACGAATAGCTTTGGACGGGTCCAGTTACAATACAAAGGGAGGTATAGGTTTATTTTATTCAGTGTAAGTTCTACATCAGCTTTCCGGGAGAGTGAGGGACATTTTAGTTCTAGGACTGGCACATTCAATCGGAACATTTTACAAGAGCAAGGCGCTATTTTAGCTTTTGCTAATTTTCAGTATCTGATGTATTTGGATTTATCATATGACGTCGCGTCTGAGAGTGTAATAATGTCATGTAATATTTTCGATAATCCACTAGTGGATTAAATATGCAAATTAGCTCGATACGTCCCGTAACGTTACATGTACGACGTCCTTAACGACGTCGCGTTTACTAATGGCGGAATATTGACATTTTTGTAAACAATCGTGAATAAAATACGTTTTAAATGTCATATGATAAATAGAATCTTGCATTCGTGCTCATGAATTATTGAATTTATTAAACTCGTTGAGGAAAAGGGATAAAATGCTCGGCACAGCCTCGCATTTTATCCCTTTTCTTCAACTCATTTAATAAATTCAATAATACATGAACGCTCGTGTAAGATCCTCTATATATTATGCATGGTAACATATAGACAACATTTAAGCTGACTGCGCCTATCATCACATAGACTTAAAGTAAAAGTAGATCGTAAGGCTAAACGCAATAAAATTTCCTACGAGAACAGACATCACGTGAACAAGTCCGTGAAATAAAGACCCCCCAAAACCCCACTTTATATAGAGAAAACTGGGGTTTAGGGGAGGGGGGGGGGGGTAAACAGTATTTTCCTTATTTCTGCTCCAAGACATAGGTTGTGGGTACTCGTTATGTTTGGAGTATAAATAAGAAAAATATCAGAAATTTCCATAAAAAATTACCTTTTTTGAGGTTTGAAAAAATGCACTATATGTCTCGGATATGATATCATAATGAAATGACAAATGTGCAATGTATAGAAAGACGAGTTTCACATATTGCCCGAGCGAGGCTCAGGGACCGGATGATTAAGAGTCAACGCTCTTACCGCCGCTCCGGGGAACGGGAGGTCCCGGGTTCGATCCCGGTCCGCGACATAAGTCGATAAGAATGGTACTAGCTGCTCCTGGCTTGGCACACAGATTTACGGGGTAGAGCTAGGACTGGTCGACCCAGTGTCAGGATAATGTGACTGGGTGTGGGATCATGTAATGTGTTTGGGACATGATACTTCAGTGAGGCAGCACTATAAAAGTGAGCATTGAGCTACCTGTCGCAACCAGACACCGTCGTGATATAACTGAAAAATTGTTGAAAGCGACGTTAAACCCGAATTCACACGCACGCACGCACGCACGCACGTGCGTCACACACACACGCACGCACGCACACACGCACGCACGCAACTCTCTTACCCATTTGGCCACACAGACCCGTCAAATGTTGCAAAACAAATATATTCAACAAAATATAAACAAATACTATCACAAATTGGCGGACCACATATGTGACGCCAAGTTCCGCAACGGAAGTCCATGTGTTTTTTTCTCCGGATATTCCGGTTTTCGCCCACCTGATTAACAATCGGATCGAAATAAATGCTATAATATTGAAAGTGTCGTAAAACCCAAATAAGAAAAAAAAATCATAAATCTCAGTAAATCACTATTGAAAATCTAATAAAAATATAATAGACTGAGAAATCTCAGTAAATCACTACTGAAAATGTACCAATTACCTTTTGTAAAACTTAGTGTAGACACCCAGGTTAATATTAGTAAAATTGTTTCGCACAGTTTACATGCTATTCCCAAGTAAGGGTATACCAGGGTATGCCCTTAGATCAATGACCCTTTAATATTTCGAGTTTTCAGTGAAATTCCGCTATTAAGACCACATAAAACTTTAGACTATTCCTGCTTGGAAACCTTATTTAGAAGGTTTCAGTGATTGTGTCTTTATGTTTTCTTCGACCAGTCCCCTCTGGTCAGAGACCACCTTTGGGACTGTTCAAAAGTGGTCTTTAAGACCACTTTTGAACAGTCCCAAGGGTGGTCTTAATGTAGAAATGTTACTGTATATACGAATTACAGTGAAACTTCAATAACTCGGACCTGGATGTTTACTTCATTATTAGAATCGCCTCGATACACTCAGCATAATTGTTAGTGGGTAACTGTATTGAAAATTGTCATTTGGGGAGGTAAATCTGCGGTTTTACGGTCGGAAATTTCGTTTTACGGCGACGCGTCAGCGGAGCCGTAAACAGAAATTTTCGACCGTAAAACAGACGATGTTATCCCCCATTTTAATGCACTTATTCATTTGTTTCGTCTCTTTTTGCCAGCTGTGAGCTGCGTCAAACCAGATACAAACTAATGAAAAGCGACGTTACGTAATGACGTCTGGTTTCCGACAGTATATCGCAGAATATACTGTCGCAAATTTGTTACGTTGTCCGATCAGATGTCGCGTTACATTCGCAAATGCATTAGAATACTTTATAGAAGGTCTTGTAGAAATCCTGACGTAATCTCCACCATGCCTCATGTGATCTGGTGCTAAGATCAATTTGTCTGTTTGAATTGAGGTTTAAGGTCCCCGTTAACACAATTTAGGTCATTTTAGAGACGTCGCTTCCAATTATCCGAGACTTTTACCCGACATAAAGATGAAATGACATCTCAAGCCCTTCCGCCCAATGAAACCAAAAGGCTTATGCGCACTGGATGGTCTGACACACATCGCTTTACCTGAGGCAGGCTTAGTTCCTAGTACTCGTGTGTCGTCAGTTTCAGCTCTGCGTGGAAGCATCATGCAGCCCAATCTATTTCTCCAAGCCCCGATGGGCGGGAGCGAGGTGCTAAGATTAAATCTCAGTAGTTCGAACAAATTTGCAGGGTCTCAGGGTTTTTTTTAGTTATCGCATTTCCACTGCAGTATGAAATGTATGCGTCAGTGCAGCTTCGCCTGATGGCTCGAACAACGTTGGCTCGCTTCCCGTGGCTGAGTCTAACCCGCGTTTGTTTACCATGTGGGTGAGTCGAACCGGCTTTTATTTACCATGAGTGAGTCGAACACGGATTTGAGACTCTTTGAAATTCTTCCAAACACTTCAGATAATAAATAGTGAGTGATAATTAACGGGAATGGGAACACCTTCAGGCAAGGCAAGTCCTGCAAAAGTATTTTTGTCTCCCATTTCAATACGGGTCAACTCTTAAAGGAAAGAATTTGCTCCTCGGGAGCAAATTCTTGCATTTAAGAGTAGACCCCTTTTTCAGTGGGACAGAGCTTATAGAAAAGCGAACGGGAAGTCCCGAATGTTTTTTTTTTTTTATTCCACAGCCATAAATCAACATAGATGTATTCAGACATTTCACAGAATTGGTGTAATTAGCTCTTCATAATTTTTACCGCCATATTCACAAAGTATTAATCACAAAGTATTAATCACTACAAGTATAACTGAAGCAAGCGATTTATAGAGAAACAAATTCAAGGGGGGTGGGGGGGGGGGGGGGGGGGAGGGGTTAACTCGATAAAATATTCAGAAAATATCCTACTAAGATACCCCTCTTAATTATTATATTACCTACCTATACCTCCGAAATCACTCGCTAAAGAAATAGATAATATACCAATTATAAGATCATTATTGACGTTTTGTCTGTCCGCCTGCACTGGAATCCAACGGCCCAGTCAACACTATTTAGATCATTTCTGAGCCGGTCAGTTCACCTATCCACACTTTCCCTGGACAGGCTTAAACGTTGGCCGTTAACGGGTACAAAGCACACTCTTTCGCCAGTTTAAACTGACAACCCTGAACCAGCGGAAGGGAAAGTCCGTAGAAGAAGATTTCACGATCAATCTCCTCGAAAGAATATTGCCAACGCCGGCTCATCAGTGACATTATATAAATTAGATCCTTTTCTAACGTTCATTAGCGTATATTTACATTTCCAGTGTAAAGTATAATGTAAACTTATGAAGAACCGTGTAGTTCATACTTCCATGAACGCGTCGGTTCACGTGATTTTCAGTGATGTCGAGTGACGCCATTCTAAACCATGGCTCTCCACGTGCACCGGCGGCGCCAACGCCGCTCCGCTCTTCGCAGAAAAAAAAAACAGCGTGTAAATGTTTTTCAGCTTTAAAAGTTTAAACTATAATCATTTTTTTCGCCAAGTAATGAGGGACAAAGATTGCAAACTTAGAAAATAAATTCAATCCCTCCGGCCTTCCAGAAAGTAAAAGAAAAAATTACATGAACCCCTTCGGGTTCATTTACTTTGCACGCGACCCACCGCGCCAACACCCCCAAGAACCGCAGAAGAACAAAATTCACTTCCCAAATATACAAAGTATGTTGCGTGTAATTACAGATATAAATTTCATTCTTCCGATGCTCATGAAAACACAAGCACAATGGGTCGCGTGTAAAGCATATGACGCCCGTAGAGCGTCCCGTCAACTCTGACCTAGACCACACGCGCCCATATCCTACGAACATCAGCGAAAATTAAATAGTGTCCCATACCCATATGCACTTATACAAATCAAATTTAAACATTTCAGTAATAAATTCCACACCGCTGATGCCTATGGTTGCATGAAAACCACACCAGCCCGCGTGTAAGGTTTATGATCCCCAAAGGGGTTCACATATTCCTTGCCAACGGCCCGATGTCACACACCCCCAATGGACATAAGGAAAATTCGATTCTCATGTTTACTTTGTCAGTCTCGCAAACTAGCATGATGCTTTATATGCTCCTTGAGAGGCTGAAGAAAAAAAAAATAATACACACTGTTTTTCCTCAACCGTCACTAATATTCCATGTAATTTGCTAGCAAAACGTATGCTGCAAACTTAATGTCGCCGAAGTACGGCCATACTACGGAGACCATGGTTCAATCTTACGTCACTTAACATCAAGTGACGTCGCGTTTTACAAGGTAACACTATTAGGAATGTAAACATGGATGTAAATATACGGGAGTGGATATTGTCCATATATTTCTCTCCCTTTGCAAACAATCATTTGTACAAAATGAAAGAAATAAACTACGCAAACACACACACACACACACACACACACACACACACACACACACACACACACACACACACACACACACACACACACACACACACACACACACACACACAGACACACACACACACACACATACATACATACATACACACACACACAAACACAACACATACACAACACAAAAACTACAGAGGCCAAAATTCACATCACGGAAACGTATTACGAACATTCTCCATTTCCCGAATGTTATCTCCCTTTGAAACAAGGCAAGAAAAATGTGCGAGGTGTTCCCATTCCCCTCAAGTTAAGAAGGGTTTCTTCTTATATCTTAAAATGTTTGTATTCCTCGATCAGGCGATTTTATGAGGCGATTCTAAGGAGTACTTATAATTTACCGACAAGCTGTCTTTGATTTGTATCTATATTTCATTTAACCCTTTACCACTCAGCGATTTTGTGAATTTCGCTGATTTTCACACTGTTGCACCTGACAGCAACTTAAACTAGCCATTGTTTCATAATGGATTGTCTGTTTTACACCAAACTCGGTATGAATATTCATTGGGCAGTAGCCTTTCCAGTGCAACCTTTCATGACTTGATCATTGTTGTCATGGTAAAGAGGGGGCATCTCAAAGTTGGCAAAAAGTGTGTTTTCACATGAATTTTTGACCACATGTTAGTCTTCACACAGCTGTCAAGGCAACAATTAAGGTGTTTAGCACTGGCCATTTTCACTGTTTGCAGCGGGTTTTATCAGCATCAATTTTCGCCCAACAAATCCTAAAGCAAACAAAACTATCCAGGGGTAGAAATGCAGATTTTAGGCGCTTCTGGGGCTTAAAATGGGGGGGGGGGGGGGTGCAGACACGTAAAAACACGTTCTGAGTGGGAAAAGGTTAAGAGATAGATCAGCTTTAGCTCTGTTTTATGGAGTAATACATCACTGTTTGGAGGTCAGTTGTTAAGTAGACAAATCACGCGCGCCCAGCGCGTGATTTGTCTACTTACAACTTACCGACAAACTGTGATTTATACACACTCGTTATTTTTCTACTTTAAACTAACCTCCAAACTGTGATTTATTACCCAACAAATCATTGGCTAGACCTGATTATTTGTATGTTTAATTTGAGGTTTAACGTCGCTGTCTACACGGTATAGGTCATTTTGCCGGGAGACGTTGCTTCCGATTTTATGGGACTTTTACCCGACATTGAGATGAAATGACACCTCAAGCCCGGTCGCCAAATGAAACAAATAGGGTTTATAAGCATGCGCGGTTCGACTCGCACCGCTTTCCTGGGCAGGCTTAGTTTCTCAAAGCGCTTGACCAGTACTCGTGTGCGGTCGGCTTCAGCTCTGCGTGAAGCATCATGCAGCACATCCATTTCTTCAAGCCTCGATGGCCGGGGGTTGTATATATGCATGTATTCTGTAGAACATTGAAATTTTTATGCCTCCTGGCTTGGCGCTCTGTGTGTTCACATGTTTAAACTTTGTCAATCTCAACTTAATAGGAGGCACCCGCCCCTCGGGGCTTGAAAAAATAAATAGTCTGCATGATGCTTCCACGCAGGGCTGAATCCAACCGGACACGAGTACTGGTAAACCGCTTAGAGGATCAAAGCCTGCCCAGGCAAATCGGTGCGAGTCGGATCGACCATGCTTATGAACCTTATTGATTTCATTGGGCGACAGGGCTTGAGATGTCATTTCATCTCAGTGTCGGGTTAAAGTCCCACAAAATTGGAAGCAACGTCTCCAAAATGACCTTTACATTGTTGACGGGAACCTCAAATCAAACAAAAACAAACAAATGGGACTTTTACCCGACGTTGTGATCAAATGACATCTCAGGCCCTGTCGCCCAATGAAACCAATAGGGTTTATAAGCATGCGCGGTCCGACTCGCACCGCTTTGCCTCTCACCGCTTAGTTCCTCAAAGCGCTTTACCAGTACTCTTGTGCGGTCGGCTTCAGCTCTGCGTGAAGCATCAATCAGCCCATCCATTTCTTCAAGCCCCGATGGCCGGGGGCTGTATATATGCATTTATTCTGTAGAACATTGATATTATTTATGCTTCTGTGATTTCACACGATTAAACTTTGTCAATCGCAACTAAAAAGTTTCAAAAACATTAACATTAAAGAAGAAGAAGAAGAATGAGAAGAAGAAGAAGGAGAAACAACTCACGAGATTATTTTCTCAAGTTTGTGCTTTCTCTGGGCTCCTGCGCCATATGTTTGTATTTTCCGTTTGAGAATAAAATAGTGTTCAAACCAATCATTCTAAAATGCATGTAGTTTCAAACATCACCAATATACTTGATCAGACAATTTCGAGTTGTTAGCCATTGTGTTTCTAAAATAAAATCGTCCGTGCTCTTTTTGTAATTTTTGTAATCAATACAATGTCATATAATTTTCTGGTGTTTATTTTAAAAATACTTTAGGTTCTTCCTATACTGTGTATAAAGGCTCTTGTAATGAGTTAGAAGCCTCCGTGGTGTAGTAGTTACGCTACTCGCCTTGTAAACCAGGGGTCGCAGGATCGATCCCGAGCTTCTCCAGACTTTCGGATGAGTCTTTAAACCGAGGTCCCGTCTCCGTATGACCTTAGCTGTTGGTGGGACGTAAAACTCAAACACTAACTCTTGTAATGAGTTGTTGGCTTTTGTTCGTATTGGAGTTTAACGGCCCGGTCTACAATATTTATGTCATTTTTGAGCCGGTCAGTTTACCTATTCACACTGTTCCTGTGCACGCTTATACCAGACTACATGTAGGGCAAGCTTATACGTAAGCGGTTAACCAGTACAGTGCATATTCTTTCGCCAGAAACTGACAACTGCCCTTCTTGAATCAGCGGAAGGGAGAGAATGACCGTAGAAAAGATTTCATGATCAAATTCCACGAATGAATGTTGCAGACCCCGGCAGGTATCGAACCTGCATCCTCCTGATCACCAGTCAGACGCGCAACCGGCTGAGCTACCGAGGCCGGCAATGAGTTGTTGGTTTATATATTTCATTTATTTTTTAATATAAAAATACACAAATTTAAATCTTGGGCTGTATTTTTATCACATTCTACAATAGCGTCTTTTATATCTCCAGATTTTGGCTCCAAAATATATTGTGGCTGCTGGTTAGAACCGCCTCAGCGAGGTGGTTCTAACGAGCACCCACAATATTTATTTTGGAGCAAAAATTTCTTGCATACCAGAGCTTGCGATAGAGATAATCTGTTATTATTATTTTTGTGTTATATTCTCGCGTGTTTGATAAACGCACTGGTTGACTAAGACATCATATGCGCCGTCGTTAAGGTTGACGCCACAGCACGTGACGTGACGTCACTTAACATTCCTATAGTGTCATCACAATATGACGGACGTCGGAAACCAAAGTGACAGCAGCATTAAAATCCCGCGCTAAGAAGTGGAAGGTATGCAAGAAAAAGATTTCTATATGGGTGTGAAGGGTGGATAGA
This sequence comes from Lucinisca nassula, assembly GCA_963580285.1. Taxonomy (NCBI): domain Eukaryota; kingdom Metazoa; phylum Mollusca; class Bivalvia; order Lucinida; family Lucinidae; genus Lucinisca; species Lucinisca nassula. The sequence goes on from CAUZLF010000660.1 coordinate 481,897, forward strand.
AAAATCCGTCCCTCGGGATCGCTGTCCGGCACCACTCGGCAATCCTCGTCATGCCGGACAGTGACCCTCGGGACGGATTTTTCCAACCACCCTTCACACCCATATAAGAATGTTATAGTATACCCCTGTTAGTGCAACTTTTCTGGTACTTCCCGGCAGGCACATGACGTAAGTGTGACGTCACATCGACGTCGGTACAATTTCATGACGTTTATGCAACGTCAAATCTACGTCGGTGTAACGTCATGACTTTGAACCAACGTTGATTTGACGTTGCCATAGCGACATGTGTCTGCTGAGTTATTTCATGGTCTAGTTAGCAGGATGTGTATAAAGAAACGCTGGGTATAAAGCACAGAGAAGACTCTGATCAGCTTCGTTCTAAGACACAGATTTGCTTGGCAGGGCGCATTAATAATGTAATTGGTTTCCATCACGAAAGCACATCTGTATAACTTTGAACTCCCTTGAACCCTACTTTTATATAGTAAAACTGGGGTTTACAGGGGCAAGCCATATTTTTCTTATTTCTGCTCTAAAATATAGATTGTGAGTACTCGATAGAACCGCCTCCGTGAGGCGGTTCTAACGAGTACTCACAATCTATAAAATATAGATTGTGAGTGCTTGATAGAACCGCCTCCATGAGGCGGTTCTAACGAGTACCCACAATCTATATTTTGAGCAGAAATAAGAAAAATATCACAATTTTTATCTTAAAATTTTCGATTTTTCGGCGGTAAAGTTTACAATGTATTTGTATAGGCGCGTTTCCACAATGGACTTAAAGCTTAGTTTCAGATAAAAGGATAAGAAATGTTACTCTTTTATATTTTGGTTTTACGGCCCTTTCAAGATTGTTTCACTTTTTTTATTTTGCTAATCAGAGGTGGATGAAAACCGGAGTAGGCGGATAAGGAATGTTACATATAGTCATCTTAACCATTACTGCTGTCCCAAAATGACCTGTACAGTGTTTACGGGGACGTTAACTTGACCTCAAATCAAACAAACAAACTGTCCCACCGAATCGGGGCTTAGAGAAATAGACTGGGCTGCATGGTGTTTTGTTTTTTTGTTTGTTTGTTTGATTGATTTGATGTTTAACGACCCGTCAACACTAGAAAAGGTCATTTTGGAGACGCTGCTTCCAATTTTGTGGAACTTTTACCCGACATTGAGATGAAATGACTTCTCAAGCCCTGTCGCCCAATGAGTCCTATAGGTTTTACAAACATGGACGGTCCGACACTCGCACCGCTTTACCTGGGCAGGCTTAGATCCTCTAAGCGGTTTACCAGTACTCGTATGCGGGTCGGACATGGTGCTTTGTTGTACCGTAAATTTCTCATTTCGTAAATTTCACACCCAGAAGAAGAGTTGGTACCAAAAGGTCACATTTGCCAAATGTGAATTTTATAAATTTTGGGGTCTAAAATAATTTCTGACTTGTGTAGAATTGGTAAGAATTCGACTCCCTTGTGAAGAACTGGTGCGAGTTTTTCTCGGGTGTGAAGAATTGGTACCAGTTCCTTACATATGTGAAGAATTCGTTGATAACTTCTGACGTGTAAAAATTGGTAGTATTCGTCACAGCTGTGACCTTTGTTTTTTTGGGTGTGAAGAATTGGTACAATTACATGTGTGAACAAGAGGACCATGATGGTCCTATATCGCTCACCTGAGCTAACAGATTCAATGTTTCAGGAAGTTCCAATCATTACCTAAGGATTTATGCTGACGACAAGGTCAAAAACAGGTGTTTTCAGCATTCAAGGGGACGCAACTCTATGAGAGATAGGCAGACATCACCAGTCTTCAAACTCATCCGAACTTTCATTCCCAACCTACTTACGTGCTAGTTTCAGGAAGATTAGATAAAAACTAAAGGAATTATGGCAATGACAAGGTACAAAATAGGCATTTTCAGCAAAAAAGGGACTTAACTCTATGAATAATGTGCCAATAATGTTAGTTTACAAATGCATTCAAGCTTTTATCCCTAACTTACTTATTTGTAAGTTTCAGGAAGATCTATTCAAAACTTAGGGACTTATGATGATAACAATGTCATAAATGAGCATTTTCAACAGTTTTTGAACTCATCAGAGTTTTTATCCCTGACTTACTTACATGTAACTTTCAAGAAGATCCGATCAAAACGGACGAGGCTACGGTGATGACAAGGTCAAAAACAGTCATCTTCTACATCAAAGTAACTCTATGATTAATAAGCCGACGTCACCGGTTTTCAAACTCATTCAAGCTGTTATACCTGGCTTGCTAATACGTAAGTTTCAAGAAGATCCGAAAAAAAAAACTGAAGGGGTTATGGTGATGACAAGGTCAAAAGTAGGCATTTTCTGCAATCAAAGGGATGTAACTCTATGATAAATAGGCCAACATAACAAGTTTTCAAACTCATCCGAGCTTTAATCCCTGACTTACGTGTTTGTAAGTTTCAAGAAGTTTTATCAAAACTGTTTCAGCGGTGATGACAAGGTCGAAAATAAGCATTTTCAGCAAAGCCGTGATAAATTGACTGACATTGCTAGTTTTCAAACTCGTCTTAGCTTTTATCCCTGACTTACTTACAAATGAGTTTCAAAAAGATCCGATGAAAACTGAAGGAGTTAGGGTGATGACAAGGTCAAAAACAAAAAGTTTCTGGAATCAAAGGGACGTAACTCTATGATAACAGGCTGACCTCATCGGTTTTCGAACGCATCCAAGCCTTACTTACATGTCATTTTCTAAATGATCCGATAAAACTGAATGGGGCTACGGTGATAACAAGGTCAAAAATAGGCGTTTTCTGAAATCAAGGGGGCATAACCCTGTGAAATATAGACCAACCTCACCAATTTTGAACTCAGCCGGGGTTTTATCCCTTACTTACATACATGTAAGTTTCAAAAAGATCCAATCAAAACTAAAGGACTTCAGTGATATTAAGGGCAAAAAAAAGGCATTTTCAGCAATCAAGGGGACGTAACTCTATGACAGACAGGCCGACCTCACCAGTTTTCGAAATCGTCTGAGCTTTTATCCCTGACTTACTTGTTTGCAAGTTTCAAGAAGATCCGATTAAAACTGAAGGGGCTATGGTGATGACAAGGTCAAAAACAAGCATTTTCAGCAAAGTAGGGGACACCACTCAATAAGTAATAAACGGACATCGCTAGTTTTTGAACTATTCCGAGCTTTTAACCCTGACATATTTGCACGTAAGTTTCAGGAAGATCTGATCACAACTGAAGGAGCTACGGCGATGACAAGGTCTAAACTCTATGATTTAGGTTTTCGAACTCTTTCGAGTTTTTATCCCCGGCCACCTTAAATATAAGTTTCAGAAAGATCCGATCATAACTGAAGGTGCTACGGTGATGACAAGCATTTTCCCATTGTAAGCCACCTATGGGATCTTGTGGTTGCCACAGTAGATTGCTTAAGGAACATTTCTACGAAAGTTTTGTCAAACTATCTCCAAAAGCTTGGCAGTTAATGTCATTTTTCAATTGTACCAATTATAAGTCTATGGAAACGCTAAGTTGCCATGTTTGTTTGTTTGATTTGAGGTTTAACGTCCCCGTCAACACTGTAAAGGTCATTTTGGAGACGTTGCTTCCAATTTTGTGGGACTTTTACCCGACATTGAGATGAAATGACATCTCAAGCCCTGTCGCCCAATGAAACCAATAGGGTGTATTAGCATGGACGGTCCGCCTCGCACCGCAGTTCCTGGACAGGCTTAGATCCTCTAAGCGGTTTATCAGTACTAGTGTGCGGGCCGGATTCAGCTCTGCGTGGAAGCATCATGCAGCCCATATATTTCTTCAAGCCCCTATGGGCGGGGGCTTACTAAGTTGCCATGATAGCAACCAAACAATATGAGCCGAATTTCATAAAAAAACACTTTCAATCTCCCAGCCCAAGGATGCTACAGATGAAACCTTGGCCTTCGGCTCTAGTGAGCTATACCCGTAAAATTTGAAATGGACCCAGCTGTATATACATGTAATGGGGACGGTTTCAATCAGTAAAAAAAGAGAATTAAGGCATCTCAGACCACATCACGAAAACACGCCTATATAATTTTGACCCCTTAAACCCCGGTTTTATATAGTAAAACTGATGTTTACAGGAGTATACAGTATTTTTCTTATTTGTGCTCAAAAACATAGATTGTGGGTACTCGTTAGAACCGCCTCGTCGAAAAACATAGATTGTGGGTACTCGTTAGAACCGCCTCGTCGAGGCGGTTCTAACGAGTACACACAATATATGTTTTGAGCAGAGATATGAAAAATATCAGGATTTGTATCTGAAAAAAAAAATCATTTTTGATGGTAAAAATTTATTCATTGAATTGGCGTGTTTCGTTATGAGTTCATTTTCGAATAGCAATAGTCATAACACGATAACACACCCGTACAACATAGTGCATTTTTTCACATTTCCGAAATGGCGACTTTTCTGATGAAAATCTGTGATATTTTTTATTATTTATGCTGCAAACATATGTTATAGGTGCTCGTTAGAACCGCCTCATTGAGACGGTTATAACGAGTACCCACAACCTATGTCTGGAGCAGAAATAAGAAATATCGTATACCCCCGTAAACCCCAGTTTTCTCTGTATAAAGTGGGCCTCTCCCATTTCACGGACTTGTTTCCGTGATGATTTAAGTGTACGTTCCCATTTTTAAACAACAACTCCAATTTCCCATGCAAACAATAGGTTTGGCAACTAATCAATACAGGGGGCTTAAACGAACCTGACCAACTGTTTGGGGCTTAACGGCCCACTCAACACCATTAAGGTCATATTGAGCCGGTCAGTTTACCTAACCACACTTTCACTGGGTAGGCTAAAACATAAGCTGTTAAGCAGTACAGTGCACGATTTTAAAGTAGGATTTAGAGGGGTGTTCACGAGATAAAAGTTTTTTTGTTTTTTTTTTTACCTATAATTTTTTTTCACCTTATTAGTTCAATGTAAACAAACTTGATACAACTCTTTGTGTTATATCTTTACTTGTTTTGTGTGGTTTCCAACGTTTTGCTCTGTAGATATTTATCTTTCATTTTAGACCAATTTAAAATATTGATTTGGGTACTTTGATATTTGGAGTTAAGGGGACTGGGTACACTCTCAGGGTGTTCAACTCCTTTATATGAAAATGCTAGTTCAAGAGATAATGCTAGTTCAAGCGATTATCGGGCCCCGCCCATCGGGGCTTGAAGAAATAGACTGGGCTGCATGGTGCTTCCATGCAGAGCTGAACCCGACCGCACACGGGTACTGGTAAACCGCTTAGATTGTTGAAGTCTGCCCAGGCAAAGTGGTACGAGTCGGACCGTCCATGCGTATAAACGGTATTGATTTTATTACGCGGCAAGGCTTGAGATGTCATTTCATCTCATTGTCGGGTAAAAATCCCACAAAATTGGAAGCAACCCCTCCAAAATGACATAATTAATGTTGATTGGGGTTTGCAGGGGTAAACATTATTTTGCTTATTTCCATCCAAAGACAAAGCCGGGGGTACAAGTTAGAACCGCCGAGGCGGTTCATTTTAATCGAAAAAGTAGACTGTGTGGAGAAATAAAATAAGGCACTAAGTCGCACGGGTGTGTTCTCGTTATGAACGCTTTATTCTTGCACACCAGACAAGGAAATCCGCGATTTTACCCTGGGATAGAAATTTATGTTCTGACCCTGGTGTTCCGACCCCAAATCGAATATAATCGCGTGTTTGATAAATGCACCGGTTGATTATGAACGTCATGCGCGGCGTCGTCATGCGTGACGTCACTAAACATTCATGTTGTGTCATAACAAAATGGCGAACGTCGGTAACCGAAGTGACAGCAGCATTTAAAATTCGCAATAGAAATGGAAGGTATGCAAGAAAAAGAATCCAATATGGGTGTGAGGGGTGGATAGAAAAATCCGCCCCTCGGGATCACTGTCCGGCATCACTCGGCAAGCCTCGTGATGCCGGACAGTGTCCCTCGGGACGGATTTTTCAATCCACACCTCACACCCATATAAGATTCTTATATTCTAACACAGCGCGCTTATTTAGGCAATGGATTTTTTACAACAAATCACGGCAAGGAAGAGCGTGACGAGTGACGTCATTAAAAACTGCCAATTTATGACGTCACTAGTCGATTGCCTTGACTTTAGACGGTGTAACGTTCTCGCATCGAAAACGTTAGAAAAAGGATATACATGTGTAAATGCATGTGTTTCAGTCGATAATTTAAGCGGGATTTCTCCTAACAATGATTTTGAAGGAAACAACAGCATTAATGCCGATTTTCATTCAGCCTGTTACAATCGAAATAGATCAACTCTAGTCTGTGATACGCGCCCGTGATTTGATCTACTTTCATGGCCAACTTTCGATAACAGAGTCAATCTAATACCTGGGCGACCGATACACAAACATGCATTGCTTTAGATAGGAGATTACTTTTTAATGATCTATTTCAAACTTATTGTTACAGATAGAAGCTTTTTCAGTCGGCATCGAATGCTACATTATATCCCGAGTAAGCTGATATTTTTCCGCGATTTTATCGCCACAACAATTTGGTCCTTTTTCGGGTTATTTGTTACAACCATTTAAATGATTAAAATATATAGCAAAATGAAACAAAAAATGACTATGAAATAAAATATAGTTAAAGATTAGTAAGTGCTTTTCAGATTTGATCGATCATTTTCAGTCGGGGTCGTTTTTTTTTTCAATACCAGACGTTTATATTGATGTAAATTTTACTTTGTTAAATGCACAACGTTTTGGTCCTTTTTTAGTTTGAAAGCAACACTATTCTCAAACTTGGTTGAAACAGTAATCCGGGAATGTACATGTACGATAAATCTCGGAAACTAACGAGCAGCGGAGATACCAAATGACTTATGACTTAATTGTTAATGACTTATGGTTAATTGTATCGATTCCGAATCATTGCTTTCACTTCTATTATTCATGCTATTTATTTAAACTACCCCCACGCCCCAGCTGCCCCTACCCCCCTCATCCCCTCGAAAAATGTGTTATTTTCATTTAGGTGGTAAAATTGCCTAAATATGCGTGATTTCACAATGAGGCTGCTCTTATCAGACTACCCATCACAAAATTATAGACTGTCACGCTACGCAACTCTGTTGACCTTAAGGTATTATTAACGAAGCTTCGTTAATTCCCCTGATTTACCTTTATTTGCCAGTATTAAAATAGCTGGAGATGACAACTGACCGTCAAACTGTGATTTATTACTCAACAAATCACAGTTAGAGCTGATCTTTTTCTTAAACAAGTTAACCTTAATGGAAAATAATCTCTTTTTTCTTCTCACTGAAGCAAAATATACATACAGTAAAATCCTATATTAAGACCACCTTTGGATCTGTTCAAAAGTGGTCTTTAAGACCCTTTTTGAACAGTCCCAACGGTGGTCCCTGGCCACGAGGCACTGTTTTAGAAAACTCAAAGAAAGAATAACTGCACCCTTCTTTATAAGCTTTTTACACCAGAATTATAGTCTTAATTTTAGGTGGTCTCAGTAGCGGGATTTCACTGTACTTAGCTTCATTTACAATTTTATTTATATTTGTTTGACACATAATATTCTCAATCTTTTTGTACAGATGTTCATCTGCTATAGTATTGTAGATCCCTAGACAGCGGACATACCAACAAAAAGTGATATTCGTCTTCGATATAAATACCAGTACAAAGCCTACATATTCAATGTTTTTCTATCTGCCTCTTCCACTCTCCAAATCATGTGATGACAACCTAAACTGACTTAGAGCAATTCTATATTTAGATAATTTAAATAATAAATTCGTGTTTATATCGTGAATATAGTAAATACATGGTTAGTGTCTTTAATAATAAAATATAATCGGTGAGCCTTAGACAATTTTATAGGGGCGAGCTTTAGCGAGCCCCTACAAAATTGTCGCGGCGAACCGATTATATTTTATTATTAAAGACACTACTCATGTATTTAGTTTATACCGCAATTCAAAACAATCAAGGGGTTTTGCAATAAATAAGCAAATTTAAGCAAAAAAGACAGCAGACAGTGCGGCATGTTAAACTATGTTCAGTGGCATGGCGCGCACACGTCGGCTAGTATAACGTGACGTCAACTAGTGCAAAGTTTATGACGTCACCGCGCCCAGAAGACGTAGGAAACAACATGGACGCTCGAATAAAAGTTTCTCAGCGGTTTAGATTCTGTATGAAAATATGCAAATAAATAGCTTATTTTAGCTTTAGAAATTATTTTCGAGGTTAAGACGCAACTGGAGTAGCAGTGCGCAGTTATTCCAACGGGCCATTCAAACCAGGAAAGGCCGAGAAGGTAATAATTTAGCTGAAATTTCTGAAAATCTGCTCAAATATATATTGCAAAGATTTTGACTTGCAGTTTCGTTGTTTTCCCATGTATGAAAGTCTGCATGTTATTGTTTATACTTGTAAAATATTGACCTGAAAAGTAGGTCCGGTCTATAAACGGTCACTAGACGTATTATAGGTCAGTAGAAGGTATTGTAGGTCACTACCGATTATAGCGTGCAGTTATTCGACCCCCTTTATTAGGTTACTAGAATGCCTGATTGCGGTATAAAAGGTAGTAATCTGTTCGAATTATGTATTGAGGCGTAGCAGGATTGTGTGTACATGTCTAATAATCTCAATTTTATCGTATTAAATGATAAATAACATTCTCAAAGAAGGTTTAAATTCGCTGCCTTTTTACATTTCATACATTTTACTCATTTATTATTGAACTGTCAGCACAGTTATTCCGTCCTTCGATTATCCAGCAAAATAGCAACGTGAACCAGAACATTAGAATCGAATGTTTTTATAAAAGGGTTTCGCCAGGAAAGGCAATGAAAGCTAATACTAAATTTTCTTTAGTTGCTTTTGCCTGTTTCTTCAGCATAGATTTTGCCACTTGGATTTCTATTCTGTTGTTCTGTTCAGGTGATGTCCACCCAAACCCTGGACCGTTGTTTTCTGCCTCAAATTCATCCTTCTCAAACAGTTGTTCCTCTTCCTGTTCTATTGTCTCGTCTGCTATGTTTGAATCTCTCAGCTCAAGTCACAGTTTATCATTTATACACTATAACGTGCAGAGTATCATATCTAAACTTGAAATTCTCCACACTGAGGTGATGGACTTTGACATCCTGGCCTTCTCGGAAACTTGGCTCAGTGCCTCAGTCGACTTATTTCTTCAATCATATAACACACCAGAGAGGAAAGACCGTGACGGTGATAATCATGGTGGGGTTATTCTTTATGTTAAAGTAGGTATCTTCTATAAACGGCGTGTTGATTTAGAAATAAAAGGAATTGAATCCATTTGGATAGAAGTAGTCAAAAACAATAAACATATTTTATTTGTTGTTTTACTAAAACAAACCTATTAATTTTACTGAGCACTCCTCGTCAATATTGGACTTATTATTCGTTACTAATGAAGAACACATTCTATTAAGTGGAGTAGGTGAACCTTTTTCAAATAAGCCACTAAGGTACCACTGCCCTGTATATGGTCTTTAAGACCCTTTTTGAACAGTCCCAACGGTGGTCCCTAAAATTCTCAAAACCAAAGCCACTTCGTTTACGCGTCATGTATGGTATTACGGCAAAGGAGATTACAACATTTTACGTCAAAGAGTTCTGAATTTGATTGGGAGTCTTTGTATAACAATGATACCGTTACTTACGCAAGCAACATACACAATGCCATTGTACAAATTGCTCGCCAGTGTATTCCAAATATAGAAATAAAAGTGAAACCAACAGATCCACCCTGGTTCACATCCATTATAAAACGGCATATCAGGAAGCGTATGCGGGCATATAAAAGAGCTAAAAGATCTAGCTCAGCAAGTGATTGGTACTCGTCCAGAAAACAACGCAATAAAACTATAACTTTGATTCGTAAATCAAAGCAAGCTTGCTATGATAATATACAAAATAAGCTAGCGTCTTACACTCTTTCTCAATAAGACTGGTGGTCAACACTCAAAACATTAATAGCTCCACGTTCAAAGTCCTCAGTTCCTCCTTTGGAGTATAACGATGAAGTTTACTCAGATGAGTTTGATAAGGCAAGTATTTTAATTCTTTTTTTCCAAAGTCAAACAATTTTAGACGAAACAAATGCTGTTCTGCCTGATCCACCGGCTGTTTCTGTAGAAACCCAGTTAAGCAGAATTATACTAACCCCCTTCGAGATAGAATCTGTACTTAAATCATTACCATTGGACAAGGCTGCTGGCCCAAACGGCTTAAGTAATCGAATATTGCATGAGCTCTCAAATGTAATAACTCGTCCTCTCTGTTCAGTTTTCAACCAGTCTTTACAAACCGGCATCGTTCCAACACCTTACAAGGAAGCTAATGTATGCCTACAAAGGGAGATCTATCTATTGTTTCTAACTACCGACCAATATCACTACTGAACTCAGAATCTAAGGTCCTTGAAATGCTTGTATTTAAATACCTATTTAACCACTTTCGTGACAACAGTCAGTTAACTTCCCTTCAATCAGGTTTTGTTCCGGGTGATTCCACTATAAACCAATTAACATTTCTGTACAATACATTGTGCCATACACTTGACTGTGGGAAAGAGGTAAGGGCTGTCTTCTGTGACTGATCGTGTATGGTATAAAGGTCTTATCTTTAAGTTGCAAGAGAGAGCTGGTGTCACAGGGGAGGTCCTCACTTGGTTTAAAAGCTACCTTTCAGACAGAAAACAAAGAGTTGTGCTGCCCGGTACAACATCTGACTGGATTTACATACGTGCTAGCGCGTCACAAGGGTCCATTCTAGGGCCATTGGTCTTCCTGCTTTATATAAATTACATCGTCGTTGATATAGGCTCTAACATTCGACTGTTTGCCGGTGATACTAGTCTTTTTATAGTTGTGGATAATCCTGAAACCGCTGCAAGCTGTCTTAATTCTGATCTTTCAAAATTTTCGCAGTGGGCAAAACAGGGCTAGTGTCTTTTAATTCTTCGAAAACAGAATCTCCTGTAATCTCTCGTAAACGAAACCGACCACCACATCCACCCATTATCATGCAAAATCAAGCAATAACTGAAGTTGAACATCATAAGCGTCTAGGTGTATATTTCTCTTGTGACGGAACATGGCACCAACATATAAATTACATTACAGAAAACGCATGGACTAGAATCAATGTCATGAGGAAACTTTAATTCAAGCTCGATAGGAAATCTCTAGAAACAATTTATTTGGTTTTCATTAGACCTCTCCTAGAGTACGGAGATATTATCTGGTCAAATTGCACCCAATATGAAAAGGACGAACTAGAAAAAATACAGACCAAAGCTGCCAGAATTGCATCTGGTACAACTAAATTAATTTCTACGAGTGCACTGAAATTCGCTGGGAATCTTTGGAACAAAGAAGGAAACATCATCAGCTTACACTGTTTTACAAAATGATAAATCACCTTACACCTTCATATTTGACTACTCTTATTCCACAATTTGTCAGCACAGTTTCCAGATATAATATGAGAAATTCAAATGATCTTCAAACCATTGACACCAGAACGAATCAGTACTACCATTCTCATATACCTTCTGCAGTTGGAGCTTGGAACAGACTACCCATTGACGCCCAAGAATCAAATACTGTTAACTCGTTCAAAAGTTTCCTAAAGAAAGGAGAAATAAAGGTGCCGAAGTATTATTTTACAGGGCACAGGAAACAACAAATTTTGCATACTCGCCTGCGAACTAACTGCAGGTCATTTAATTTTGACCTTTTCAGGTAAAATATCCCTGATTCGCCAATGTGCCGATGTGGCAGTATTGAAGATGCCCAATACTAGTTTTCATTGTTCGTATTACACTTTACAACGGGACTATCTTCTTAATTCAATCTCAATACATACAATCCCTTCCTTAAATGTTCTCTTATTTGGTGACAGCTCATTGTCATTTGAAACCAATACTTTCATCTTTGATCAGACACAGAAGTTCATAAAAAGCACGAAACGATTTTGAGTATTTAGTAGAAACTCCTGCAACGTACACTCAATAATATCTTTGACGCACAAACAGTTTTATTACATTTATTTTTCGCAATAATTCTTCACTATCTCCGACGTTTCGGCTTTTTACAGCCTGCTGTAAAAAGCCAAATCGTCGGAGATAGTGAGGAATTATTGCGAAAAATAAACACTCTATAATAGCCCTGTCGACATGTTCTGATAGTTTGATTCTATACGTTTACACGCATACATCCCCAATCTCCCTCTCCATTTTTTTCTAATCTCATCTTCATATTGAGCAAGGTTATTTTTCTTAAAAATATATGGTAATAACAATCCACATTGTCGAACTCTTTCTATTGGTGTATTTTTAATCCATAGTTGTAATCCATTTTTGTTTCTCCAAATTATCTGTGACTTACTATATGTTACAAATAATTCGATATTTATTGAAAGTCGCCAAATATTGCACAATGTTCTATTGTATGCACCAAAGGAAAAGAACTCTACAAGTTATGAGCTTTCGTTCTAAACCTTGATATTGTACTTTTATGTATTGTATGTATGTAATATGTTGGTAATCAAAATAAATATGTTTAAACTAAACTAAACTAAACTAACTAAACTAAAGAAAATCAAGCCGGCTCTGGAAAAACACTCGACTACAGATCACATATTTACTGTATATTCATTAATCGAACTTTTAAAGCATTGAAAATTTACAATATATTTGTTTTTATATGCGTGTTTTCTTAAAAATTGAAGTCACCCATCATTAGCTTGTGGGAATAATTTTTGTCTCTACAATTATTGAACAAAGTTTTCAAATGCTGAAAATTTTCGATCGATGCCGTCGGGTTCCTGTTTGCACCACCGACGAGTACTGAATCACTGTTTTGTAATTTGATATGGCACCACATAGACGCTCTAAACACTGTATCAATTTCAAATTGTTCAGCATTTTAACAGCGTTTGATATAAAGGACAACACCTCTTCATTTAAGTTTGCTATAAACATGTCATAATTCTCAAGATTGTAAAACATTTCCTGATTATCAAAGTATTTGTTTTAAGAAATATTTCACTTATACTAACAATGTCTTGTATGTATAAATTTACGAGATGGCTATGGACAGTGAACTTGCAATAGCCATTTCAACGTAAAATCGCTATAGCTATGATTATAACAAAAATTTCTTACGACGATATCTTATTATGATTTATCATTAATTCTACCACAGCGTTCCTATATAGGCAATGAAAAATAACTTTTTTATTCTACACCAAATCACGGGAAAGAAGAGCGTGACGAGTGACGTCATTAAAAACTGCAAATTTATGACGTCACTAGTCGATTTCCTTGACGTTAGACTGTGTAACGTCATATTCTTGCATCGAAAACGTTAGAAAAGGATATAAATACATGTGTTTCAGTCGATAATTTTAGCGTGATTTCTTATAACAATGGCAACAAGTTGTGAAAATTTGAAGGAAACAACAGCATTATTGTCGATTTTCAGCGTGTTAGAATCGAAATAGATCAGCTCTACTTTGTGATTTGTTGAGTAATGATATAATATGATATAAATCAAAATGGGGTCAAAATAATTAAAAATCTGTCTAGAATACGAGTCTAAACCAATAATGCATTTCCGATTTCTCAGAATATTCACGCTGATCTCAAAGGACCAAAAGTAAAATATAAACTGCACTTTGGTTGATGTACGGGGAGACGTTTTACGGCCGCCACACGGCACAACACCAGCTGCAGTGAAGGCAAATAAAAATCAAAAATGAGTCCTCTAAAGACTCTATATTTTTTCTGTTATTTGCTACTCGCTAAAGAAATACCATTATTAAAACACGTCTATCAATGCAGTGGAATACTCGTCACCCAAAACCGCCTATTCGAATATAGTTGAAAATTTTACGACCAAAAACAATGAAAATTTCTGATAAAAATTCCGATATTTTTCCAAAAATAGATTCTAGGCTTTTGAGCAGAAATAAGAAAAATAACGTATGTCCCTGTAAACCCCAGTTTTACTATATAAACATTTTGGCTTTCCGCTGTTAGTGTTTCCGTTTGGCTCTGCTGCTTCACGTTTGTGTTTCTTTCCCTTTGGTGTCTCTGATGGGAGCTGTGGGTTAACTGTATCGATTCCTGATCATTGCCTCTACTTCTATTTTTTATTGGGCTCAAAATTATATAGGCGTGTTGTCGTGATGTATGACTGTAAGAACATTATTTTTTTGGTGAAATCATAAAAGATAATTTCCTACTTCTTTTTAAAACATAGAAATCGGGTACTGCCACATCCTCACCTATTTTGTTTCTTTCTTTGCAATTTGATATAGCTCTTCAGGCCAAAAAATGACTCAGTAATTCTTATATAACTTTGAATTTTCTTTCTTTCACTTCCTTAAAATATGCAAATGAAATATTGTGATATTCTCAGTTATGCAGAAAAACAGAGTTTGAGCGGTCGTAAGACCGTCTTATCGGGGAACAACATTCTATGCTTTAGAGAAGGAATAAGGATACTAATTTATACCCCTCTGTAAAAGTAATTACCAGAATGAAATAATTATGCGAGCCAACTGGCAATATGGATTTTAACGTAAAACCACTTTGCCGGTCAACTGGCAAAAGACCTTTCCATAAATTTAATCGGAGTAAAACAATCTGCGTTAGTATAAAATACATTTCAGTATGTTCTAGAAAGGGTTATCCTTTGGAAGCAAGGAATACACCACAGAACTGGAAAATATGTAGTGTACAACATGTTTTCTGGGCCAGACTAGCTAGTTTCGGCCAATTAGGCTTCATCAGTGACCCTCAAATATTTTCAAAAATCAAGAATGGAATCAATGATCCCAAAGGACAAGAAAATATAAACTACGCTATAATGTAGGACAGGGAGACTTTTTCGGCCGCCACACATTCCCAGACACCAACTGAAGTGACGTTAAATATGTTCTAGAAAGGGTTATCCTTTGGAAGCAAGGAATACACCACATAACTGGAAAATATGTAGTGTTCAACATGTTTTCTTGGCCAGATTAGCTAGTTTCGGTCAATTAGGCCTCATCACTGACCCTCAAATATTTTTAAAATTCACGAATGGAATCAATGATCCCAAAGGACAAGAAAATATAAACCACACTATAATGTAGGGCAGGGAGACCTTTTAGGGCCGCCACACATTCCCAGACCCCAGCTGTAGTGACGTTAAATAGGTTCTAGAAAGGCACTCAAACTTATGCTTCTTCTAAGGCACTCAAACTTATGATTTGTTCATTAAAAGACCTTGTTCTATTCAATGTATGGCCTTTTTGTGAAGTTTAGGTAACCAATATAACGTTGGAAGCTTGTCTTGGCCTTCTTTAACACATACTCCAAACTTGGTGGTTGAATGACAAATATGGTCACCAACTACATCCCTCTCTACAACCAAAGGCTACAGTTCATAGGCCTTAGTACCACCAAGCTCTCGCTGAATACTGTTAACATAGTGGAGCCGCCATTGTTAGCGACCTTGTCTGCTGGAGCCAAAATAAACTTGTCAGCCTCGATAGCGCAGTGGTTAACGCGTTCGACTTATGATCGAGAGGTTGTGCGTTCGAATCCGGCAAACGGTATTGAGGTGTGTCCTTGGACAAGACACGTAATGACACTGCCCCACTCCACCCAGGTGTAAATGGGTACCAGTGGTGTAAATACCACTGCCTCTCTCTCGTGCGCGCGTGACAACACCCGGAATGAATGTTCGAGAGCGTTCCAATAAGCTTGAAGCTTTCATCGCAATCGAACTAAAATAATTTAGTATAAACTAAAACAAACTTTTTATGAAATTCTTGAATACCTAGTTTAAGGTGGCGTAAAGACGTCTTATGTTTAGGAGGTAATAAGTTCGTATTTTGAGAGTAAAAGAAATGTATTTGTAGACTAGTTTCAGAATGCTAAGTGTTCGTTCTTTAAGGGTTTTATGCTAAATATACTCTCGTTTACACCATCGATTACCAAATTCATTTAAGGCAGCAGCGATTTCTTCTCTATACTTATTGAAATCAATTTTAGAAGGAAATCGATATTTCAGTCCTTTAAAAATTATATTTCGTATCCTAGAATCAGGAATAATTTTAAATTGCCAGTAATAACATGTCAAGCAGAAGGATAGCAATACACTAATTTTGTACAATCACGGGTATCAGGAGTGTTAGTGTCAATATCAAGATCAGAAACAAGTTTATTGACATTAAAAATGATCGCTCTAACAGGTTTATTGTATTTATAGCAAGTCATGGGTGTTTCAGCATTTTGAAAATAAGCAGGAATGGATGAAATCACTTAACTGTCCGGGAAGATACTAGGTAAATCTATAAAATCCCAACCCTTATTAATGAAATATATTTTCATTGTGGCGGTTCTAACGAGTGCTAACAATCTTTTTGATAAAAAGATAAGGAAATTATGAACCACCTATTTCTCTATATTAGATAAAGTGGGATTTACAGGGATCTTCATCTCACGGACTTATCATTACGAAAACACGGCTATTCAAATACATTGTAAATTCACCGCCATAAATGAAACTTTTCAGATGAAAAATTGTGATATGTTTCTTACTTCTGCTAGAATTATAGATTGAGGGTACACGTCAGAACTGCCTAATCGATGCGTTTCTAACGAGTACCCAAAATCTAAATTTTAGAACAGAAATAGGAAAAATAATATTTACTGTAGGGGGCCTGTAAACCCAAGTTAAATAATATAAAATTGGGGTTCAAGTGTGTCAGAATTAGATAGGCGTCTTTTGTGATGTTAGTTATTATCTTGATGTTGCCCATCAGGGCTTGAAGAAATAGATGGGCTGCATGATGCTTCCACGCAGAGCTGAAACCGACCGCACACGAGTGCTGGTAAACCGCTTAGATGATCTAAGCCTGCCCAGGCAAAGCGGGGCGAGTCGGACATTCCATGTGTATAAACTATATTGGTTTCATTGGGCTACTGGCTTGAGATGTGTTGTCATCTGAATGTCTGGAAAAAGTCCCATACAACTGGACGCAACCTCTCCAAAATGACATGTACAGTGTTAATGGGGACGTTAAACCTCAATTCTTTTTGCTAATGTCGCCAGCTTATATTTGATAGTGAACAATCCTTACGAGGCAGCTCGACAGCTAAACTCTGATTTAGGTGTCATTTATCGATAGGCAGAACGGTGGTTAGTAAAAATCAATCCATCAAAATCAGAATCTCTCCTCATTTCTAGGAAAAATAACAGACCCAATCATCCCCAACTTGTTATGAGTATTTAACCAATTAAAGAAAATAATAGCCATAAGCATTTAGGTATCTTTCTGTCTAACGATGGCACGAGCATATAGATGATATAACAGCTAAGCCTGGGCTAGAATTAATATCATGCGTAAGTTGACATTTGTTCTCGAAAGTCAGTCCTTGGAAACTTTTTACATATCTTTTATAAGACCTGTCTTAGAATATGTTGATGTCGTGTGGGACAATTGCACACAATAAGAAAAATATACTCTTAAAAAATTCAACTTGAAGCCGCCAGAATTGTCACTGGAACTACTAAATTAGTATCCATTGAACTACTGTATAAGGAAACAGGTTGGGAAACTTTGGAACAACGGCGGCAAAATCACAAACTTTGTTTATTTTACAAAATGTCAACTATTTAAACTCATTAATTCCGCCTGTTATTGACGATACAACCCCCAGTATAATCTACGGGACGCTAATGATATGAGACCAGAACACAGCTATATAACAACCCCTATCTTCCTGCTAGTATAAGGTTGTGGAATGATACATCTTCTAAAGTTAGGGAATGGTCTGAAATACAATCTCAGTAAAAAGGCAAAAGGAGTTTACAGATACAACATACTAGACTCAGAACGAATTGCAGTATTTTAAAACACCACTTGTTTTCGAAAAATATAAATGATGACCCACACTGTGTATGCGGAGCCCTTGAAACGACCAAACATTTTTTTTTTAATACCAAAGCTTCAATGACGAAAGAATCGTCTTATTGAATAGTCTAAGCCCCTATTGTTGTCCAAATCTAAAGTTCATCTTATTCGGTTGATAGTTTAGACAATCCGGCTTATACCCAATTATTCCCTGCACTTCAAAAGTAATACTTGATAGTAATACTTGATAGTAAACGTTTCAAAACGCGAGGGTACACACCAAGTCACACACACGCACACACACACACACACACACACACACACACACACACACACACACACAATAAATATTTAGTTTGTCTTCCCTTTCATATTTACTTTTGCCTTTCATTCAGTCTCAACATCAGCTGAATTTCATAGATTTTTTATTCTTATTCTCTGTGTTATTGTTAAGTTCCATTAGTCATTATATTGTTTGAACTACAAAAATTGTTTTATCCACATGTCAGTTTTATATATGTTCTCACCGGTTGATTGCAATGGATATACACATTTCTCGGGGAACAGATTTATATAAGTCGTTTGACTTCTTTCTGGATCCCTTTATATACTGTTGATTGCAATGCGCATTTGTATATTGTATGTTTGCATTATACATATAGTATGAATAAATATGTATCAAACAAACAAAATTATCGTGATTTTATCGGTGGTTGAAGTATATGTATTTGTTGTGATTGGGACCCGCAAACCGTTTGAATTATCGAGTATTTTTAAATATGGAGTGTATATTGCCAGACGTCTGGCAATAGCAGAAATTCGGTAAAAATGCTATTGGCAGACGTCTGGCAATTATAGAAACTCGGTAAAATGCTATTGACAGACGCCTGAGTTTTATGTAGTGATCTGTGCGGAAATATACGAATATGAACAAAGAATATTATGTAAATATCGCTGGTTTATGATGATTTTTGTTGTTATTGTTCGCGTAACCAATGGGTTTCTGTTTGTCCGTTATTTTCTGACAGAAACCGAATATACACTGCTCAAATCAATTAAATGAGCAAACTTTTAATAAAAATCTAAAATGAGATCCTTTAAGAGCAATGAAAACATTCATAAGAAAGAAGATGGGCCATACTACGTAGTTTCGGCTAATAAAGCCTCATCAGTGACCCTGTAATAATCCGGCAAAGAAAGCCAGAGGAAACATACTGCAATTTTGCAAATTTCGAATAGGCAGTCGATTCAAAGACTGATATAAATCAAAACTGGGTCCAAATAATTAAAAACCTGTCTAGAATACGAGTCTAAACCAATAATTTATTTCCGATTTCTCAGAATATTCACGCTGATCTCAAAGGACCAAAAGTAAAATATAAACTGCACTATGGTTGATGTACGGGGAGACGTTTTACGGCCGCCACACGGCACAACACCAGCTGCAGTGAAGGCAGTATAACATCACCCTGTATAACATCAGCTGTATACCTGTATAACATCACCGCTTGGCAATTTTCAAACTCAAGGAAAGGCGCTATTTTAAAGTGACCTCTCTAAACAATGATCATGCGAAAGTCAAGAAGCAAGGTTCGCGTGCAAAGCAAGAATGTGAGCTACAACATGGATACCCCTATGAAATGGCTGAAATTCGGTATGACGCGATCAGTTCAAAATTTGAGTTTGGGTCAGAAATATGTCAATCCGTCGGTTATGCGTTATTTTGGGCTCAAAGTGAGTTCATATGGTGTAAGGCGGTTTTTGGAAAAAGTTGAGGTCGCTCAAGCTGTCGCTTTGCTTGAAAATGGATGCACCCAAAGGATCGTTGCTGAACGCTTTGATGTATCGAGAAGTGTTGTTGCCAGGCTATGGAGACGCTACCAGGGGACGGGCGAGTATACTAGACGAGAAGGGCAAGACTGACACCGCCTGACGTCACAAAGGGAAGATCAATATCTTCGAAATCTTAGCGCTACGAAATCGGCAGTACACGGCCAGAAGGCTACAAATCGATTTCCAGCATGCAATTGGTCAAAGGATATCCGATCAAACAATACGTAACAGCTTACATGAAGGTGATCTGATGACCAGACGTCCGGCAAGAGGGCCTATTCTCACCAGCTAACATCGTGCACGGCGATATTAGTTTGCCCAAGAACATCAGAACTGGCGATTGCAAGACTGGCGTATATGTATAGTTCTGTTCACGGATGAAAACATATTTCACAGGAGTGCATGTGATCGACGTGTTCGTGTCTGGAGACGACCCGGAGAACGATACGAGGACTGCAACGTTGTGGAAACAGACAGATATGGAGGGGATTTGTGATTGTATGGGGTGGAATTTCTTATGAAGGCCAAACGGACTTGTACGTGATAAACGGAGGTACAGTGTCTGCATTACGGTATCGAGATGAAATTCTAGATCCTATTGTGAGGCCTTTCGCTGGGGCAATCGGTGATAATGCGCGCTCCCATAC
This sequence comes from Lucinisca nassula, assembly GCA_963580285.1. Classification (NCBI taxonomy): domain Eukaryota; kingdom Metazoa; phylum Mollusca; class Bivalvia; order Lucinida; family Lucinidae; genus Lucinisca; species Lucinisca nassula. The sequence goes on from CAUZLF010000660.1 coordinate 502,400, forward strand.
TGCTAGAGTGTGCATGGATTACCTTAATCGTGAAACTATTGAAGTAATGGATTGGCTGGCACGTTCTCTTGACTTAAACCCAATAGAACTTGTGTGGGGCATTCTTTACAGACGTATCTCACAGGGCGATCATCCGCCAATGACTACTCAAAAACTCATGAACATCCTTGGAACACTAGCTTTACAAACTGTTCAAAATTTGGTTCATAGCATACCTCGGCGATGCCAGGAGTGTTGTGCTGCTCGAGGTGGTCCTACACATTACTTACAGAAAAAAGTGACTGATTTGCGCATGTCTATGATATTTGAACTAATCTGACGTAAAGATGGCGATTTCTGAAACATTTATGCAAATTCCTCCTTAACAGGTTACAGGCCGTGATTTGTGAACTGGCTGCCATTAACATGTTGCAGATGAATCGTTGTTTCATCATCATTATCCAACAACTTTATACTATGAGGAAATATGTGTTTGCTCCTTTAATGGTTTTGAGCAGTGTATATCACTGTTTGCCTGTCAGTTGTAAGTAGATAAATCACTGGCGCTACGCGTTCGTTATATGATCTACCTTACAACTTACCTCCAAACAGTGATATATTACTCAACAAATCACTGCTAGAGCTAATCTATTTCTTTAATAAATGCAGAAAAATATATAATTATTTATTTTGGTTTGATAAGAACATTTACAGTTTGCTTGATTTGATGTTTAACGTCCCCGTCAACACTGTAAAGGTCATTTTGGAGACGTTGCTTCCAATTTTGTGGAACTTTTACCCGACATTGAGATGAAATGACATCTCAAGCCCTGCCGCGCAATGAAACCAATAGCGTTTATAAGCATGGACGGTCCGACTCGCACCGCTTTGCCTGGGCAGGCTTAGATCATCTGAGCGGTTTACCAGTACTCGTGTGCGGGTCGGTTTCAGCTCTGCGTGGAAGCATCGTGCAGCCTATATATTTCTTCAAGCCCCGATAGGCGGGGGCCGCAGTAACATTTACAGTAGTGTTAATTTTGCTATCAACATGATTAACGTGAGAGAACATGTCGAAAACAGCAACCGTATTTGTCCTTCCAATATGTAATCTAACCCATATATGGCTTTGTTTGTTTGTTAACGTCCCCGATAACACTGTATAGGTCATTTTGGAGACGTTGCTTCCAATTTTGTGGGACTTTTACCCGACATTGAGATGACATGATATCTCAAGCCCTGTTGTCCATTGAAACCAGTACTATTGTGCGGGTCGGTTTCAGCTCTGCGTGGAAGCATCATGCAGCCCATATATCTCTTCAAGCCCCGATGGGCGGGGGCCGACCCATATATGACAATTGCATCTCCATCCTAATAAGTTTGGAGTGCATCACGTTAACAAGGCCGTGAAATGAACACCCCCTAACCCACCCACCCTCCTTTATATGGAGAAAACATTTGTTTACGGGGGTATACATTATCTACCTTATTTTTGCTCAAAAACATAGATTGTGGGTACTCGTTAGAACCGCCTCATTGAGGCGGTTCTAACGAGCACCCACAATCTATGTTTAAAGCAGAAACAAGAAAGATATAGTTATTTTTACCTAAAATGTGTCATTTCTGACACCATGTTGGACGCCATTATTTCACACCGGCATGTTTTCCTAATGGGGTCATTTCCAATTATGCGGGTACCAGTTTGTTTTATTAGCAGTAAGTTTTGCAAAAATGTATGTACTTCCAGCAAGATCAGACGCCGCCTTTTTCCATCACGAAAACATGTCTATATAATTTTGATCCCCCTGAACCCCACTTTTATATAGTAAAACTGGGGTTTACTGGGGTAAACCATATTTTTCTTATTTCTGCTCTAAAATATATATTGTGAGTACCCACAATCTATATTTTGAGCAGAAATAAGAAAAATATCTCATTTTATTTCTTGAAATAGTTTTTTTTTCGGCGCTAAAGTTTACAATGTACATGTATTGGCGTGTTTTCGCTTTGTTTGTTTGTTTGATTTGAAGTTTAACGTCCCCGTCCACACTGTGAAGGTCATTTTGCAAACGTTGATTCCAATTTTGTGGGACTTTTACCCGACGTTGAGATGAAATGACATCTCAAGCCGTGTCGCCTGGGGAATGAAACCAATAGGGTTTATTGGCATGGACGGTCCGCCTCGCACCGCGGTTCCTGGACAGGCTTAGATCCTCTAAACGGTTTACCAGTACTAGTGTGCGGGCCAGAATCAGCTCTGCGTGGAAGCATCATGCAGCGCATATATTTCTTCAAGCCCCTTTGGGCGGGGGCAAATGACGTGTTTTCGTAATGCGGCGTCTGATCTGACTCTGCACTGATTCCCACTGTCCATAAAAGTGCCGCTAGGCATATATGGGTTAAATCAAAGGGCAACGAAAATTATATACATGAAGTAGTGCACATTTCAATAGCCTGCCAAAAAGGTTAATTTTCAATAGTAAAAAGTTATGGGTAATTAGATATTGATTTCTTATATCTGAACTGGTAAGGCAAATATTGGTCGGTGCACAGCAAAAGGCGATTTCCAGTGCGTTTAAGGCAAAATCAGGATGCTATTGAAAGGCAATCATCATGGATAGTCATAAGGTATATTGGGCTATATTAAACACATGCATGTGTGTCCAACCTTCTGTAAAATAAAGATGTTTGTGTGTACTCATTTGAATCTGATCCCCACCCATCGGAACTTGGAGAAAAAGTACGGCGAAGGACATTCGAGCGGATTGACAGGACATTCGAGCGAAAATAAGTAGGCACTCGAGCGAAATGAAAAAAATAGGACATTAGAGCGGATACCTGTGCCCCTTCCGTTAACCAGATCAAAGATTGCTCGGTTCAAGAACGAGTCAAGCCTAGCCTGTTGCCACCTATCACCACGAGGAGGTGGAAGTAGGACTTGAGCAGGAGTTGTCGTTTTAGCACTAAAATCATAAAACACTGGAGTCTGTTAAAAGCCCTATTTAAAGTTTGTTAAAAGCACTATTTAAAGTTTGTTCAAAGAACAGTAGTCTGTTAAAAAATATGTATATATCAGTGAGGTAGACGTCATTTACACATCGGTACGGGCTTTGTATCTGTAGCCCAGGGTTCTGAACGCTGAAACCGACCCCACATGAGTACTGGTACACCACTTAGAAGGTGTAAGTGCCCAGGCAAAGTGGTGCGAGTCGGGCCTTTCATGCATATAAACCATATTGGTTTCATTGGGCGGCAGAGCTTGAGATGTCAGCATAGTTCATCTCAATGTCAGTAAAAGCCGCAACCAAAATAGTGTTGACGGGGACGTTAAACCTCAATTCAAACAAACAATAACTCATCAGAATCGATTCCTTGAGGCTATTCAAAGGAGTGCACATATCATAAGAGCCCCGCCAAGCGAATTTGGGTCTTCGAGCATTCCGTCATGACAACTTTTAACTGCGCATGCCCAGCCATTCAGAGGGGCCAGGGATATGGCTTTCTATCTGAAGGTTCCTCTTGATTCACTGCTTGTATGAGCGAGCAGCGAAGGTTCTGGCGAGACTGCGCGGATGCGCAGGCTCGCCTGAACCTTCGCTGCTCGCATAGGCGATAAGTACCAAAATCGCTTGACGGGGCCCATAACATTTCAAGATAAAACCAGACAAAAACTCCTTCCTCGTGCGACATAATGCATTTTTCGCATCTCCGAAATGGCTAGTTTTCTGATGAAATCCGTGATGTTTTTCTTATTTATACTGCAAACATAGAATGTGGGTGCTCGTTAGAACCGCCTTATTGAGACGGTTCTAACTGGTACAACAATCTATGTCTTGGGGCAGAAATAAGAAAACTACAGTAAAATTCCTATTTTAAGACCACCTTTGAGACTCTTCAAAAGTGGTCTTAAGACCACTTTTGAACAGTTCAAATGTGGTCCATTATTAGGAGATACTGAGAGTAGAAAACACAAAGAAAGAATAATTGAAATCTTCTCAATGAACTTTTAAAAGCAGATTTTGACTTAATTTTAGGTGGTCTTGACAGCGGAATTTCATTGTAATGTATACCCCACGTAAAACCTCAGTTTTCCGTTTGATTTGTTTGTTTGATTTGAGGTTTAACCTCCCCGTCAACACTGTAAAGGTCATTTTGGAGACGCTGCTTCCAATTTTGTGGGCCTTTTACCCGACATTGAGATGAAATGACATCTCAAGCCCTGCCGCCCAATGAAATCAATAGGGTTTATGGGCAAGGACGGGCCGACTCGCACCGCTTTGCCTGGGCAGGCGTAGATCCTCTCAGCGCTTTACCAGTACTCGTCGGGGGGTCGGTTTTAGCTCTGCGTAAAAGCATCATGCAGTCCATCTATTTCTTCAAGCCCGATGAGCGGGGTGACTCAGTTTTCCGTATATAAAGCGGGGTGTACGGGGGTGTTCGTTTCACGGACTTGTTTACGTGATAAAATCATCATAAATACAGCCGAATTTCAATGTTGAGACAGGGGTAGTTCGAGCCACTGAGGGTTAGTGCCAGGAGGCATAACGATATACTTCTGGATATCCTTTCGGTGTTATATAATGAACATGTATGCTCTGTGAATTCATTAGTATCAGGCCCCCACCCATCGGGGCTTGAAGAAATAGATTGGGCTGCATGATGCTTCTACGCAGAGCTCAGTGAAACCGACCGCACATGAGTACTGGTAAACTGCCTTAGAGGATCTAAGTCTGCCCAGGCAAAGCGGTGCGAGTCGGACCGTCCATGCATATAAACCCTATTGCTTTCATTGGACGGCAGGGCTTGAGATGTCATTTGATCTCAATGTTGGATAAAAGTCCCACAAAATTGGAAGCAACGTCTCAAAAATGACATTTACAGTGTTGACAGGGGGCGTTAAACCTCAAATCAAACAAACAAACAAATCAATGGCTCGACCACCTTTGGTACCTTTGGTAAAATCTGTTCGGGACATGGGTATTTTGAGTCACTGAGGGCTACTGCCAGGAGCTATACGATATACTTTTTGACATCTTTTCGGTGTTTTATAATGAAAATGTGTGTTGTGTGTACTCATTAGACTCGCCTCATTGAGGCGATTATAATGAGTACACACAGCATACATTTGCAATATAAAAAAACGGAAATCTCCTAAATTATCCCCCACCATTTTTTATGTAGAGGACTTCCCGAGGGGCACAAAAACGGGTTCGACTCAGTCATGGTAAACGAGTAATCGGTGTTCGATCCATCGAAGTTCTATTGTATATAGACAATCGAATATATAAAAAGGATTCTCTACGGACTCCATAGTGAGTTTGAAATAGCCATGGGAAACGAGCCATAGGTGTTCCATTCAACGAAGTTTCTCTGTGCAAAGCACAGGAGCTTGAAGTTCTGTCAGAAATACATGTCAGAATAGCCTAAAACGACTGTCCTGTATAGCTTCGCTTAACACCCTTGGCAAAGCTATATAGGATAGTCGATTTGGGCTATTTTGACATGTATTTCTGACAAAACGTCAAGCCCTGTGGAAAAACAGTGAGTACAGTAAAACTTCTATATTAAGACCACCTTTGAACAGTTCCAAAGGTGGTCGGTTACTAGTCCAATATATTGTGTGTAGAAAACACAAGAAAAAAAAACCCCGAAACTTTTCCGTATGTTTTAAAAGAGTAAGTTTTACGTCTCACCAACAGCTAAGGTCATACGGAGACGGGACCTCGGTTTAAAGACTCATCCGAAAGTTTGGAGAAGCCCTGGTCCGATCCTGTGACCCTTTGTTTACAAGGCGAGTAGCATAACCACTACACCACAGAGGCTTCTATGTTTTAAAACGAAGAATAAGTCTTAATTAAGTTGGTCTCAATAGGTGAATTTCACTGTGTAGACACTAGAATACCTAATGAATATAAACGATTTTGCTTGTACAGTGGAACAGCGATGTCTCGAACGTCGATGACTCATTACCCATGGCTGGTTCAAACTACTTCTTGCGACTCTAATAAACTCTTCCTACATGTCCAGGTGATTTAGTGAGTTATCGCACGTTTGCCACTGTATAGTAAACCCCTAATAAAGTGAGCGTTTGAGTTTTACGTCTCACCAACAGCTAAGATCATACGGAGACGGGGACCTCAGTTTACAAACTCATCCGAAAGTCTGGAGACGCCCGGGATCGAGCCTGCGACTCCTGGTTTACAAAACTCCTAATGAACGAGGTGGCATCCGACGATCAGGACCTATAAGCCTAGCGGTCCTTTTTGGTGGATATTGGCAAACAGTGTAGACCAAAATCAGACGCCGCAGAACGCGGCGTCTGATTTGAGTCTACACTTGTTTGCTTAAAGTGCGTACATTTTTTTTTTGTAAAACTTACTACTGACACCCCTATATTTGGAAATGGATCACTCCAAACTCATCAGGTGGAAGATTCTATTATCATACAGGGGTTAAAAAGTAAAGCATACCTTACCGGTGAGCTATTGTCGCGGTCCTTTCTCAACCATTTTAAGGAAAATTGTTACTTCCAAAAGTTCCTTACACAAATGGTATACGATTGTGAAGCTTTGTCAATCGAGCAGCGTCGAAAAAAACGCATCTTAGGTATGTGAGCTCGGCGAAGACTCAGACCAGCCACTGCAACCACTCAATGAAACTACAAACTTACATTTCGGGCCAATGGACATTCATGAAGCACAAAGCGAAGACACTAATTAGACTGCGAGGATGCGCAGGCTGATTCGAGTACTTTGCTATGCGCGCATGTCTGATGATAGATTTTTGCTTACCATGGCTAAAACTAAATTGTATTTGAAAAATTATACTTCTGTAGTTTCAATCAGCTTTGAAATATAAAGTCGGGTTACGACATAAATGTATATACTTTGAAATTTTCGGTATAAAACTAGCAAAATGTCAGACATTTTGTATTTTCGTGACAAAAGATGTTTAAAAACTTTTTGGTTATTCTTCGTTGTGCTTCTTACGCCCAGTGACCACTAAAGACAACTTGACCACCCTTAGGAACACTTTTGAACAGTCCCAAAGGTGGCTTTATATAGGAAGTTTACTGAAGACGAGTAATTATTTTTGTAAACGCCATTGACACTTTTCAAATGGGTACATTATGATTTGAAAATGACACCAAAGTGTGTTTCAAAAGAAATGTATCCTTGAATATCAACCTAAAATAAATGTTTTGATTTTATGTCCCGTCCCATCAACAGTTAAGGGCATACGGAGAAAGGACCTTGGTTTAAAGAATTATTTAGATAAGTTCTGAAGTTAGATCCTTTGGAAGCAAGGAATACACATAATAAACGAAAATAGCAGACTCGGTTTCATTGAGTCTGTTCATGACCAGTACTGAAATGTGCAACACCGGCCACGCCCTCTAACACCGGCTTAAGCAGAACTCTATTTTCAAAATGATACAAAATACAGTCGAAATTTAATGGCTCGAACACCTTTGGGACCATGGAAATCTGTTCGAGACAGGGGTAGTTCGATCCACTGAGGGCTAATGCCAGGAGGCAAAACGACATACTTTAGGACATCTTTATCTGTGTTCTATAATGAAAACTGTATGCTGTGTGTACTAATTAGAATCGCCTCATCGAGGCGATTCTTATGAGTACACACAGCATACATTTACAAGATAAAAGACGAAAATATCCTAATTTTTACTCTCCCTATTTCTTACGTACAGAAACTCCCTAGGGACTCAAGAACGGGTTTGACTCAGCCATGGTAAATGAGCCATCGGTGTTTGAGCCATCGACGTTCTACTGTATATTCAAAATGATAAATAATTAAAGTCTACAAACTTCTATACCTTCAGGCCAAAGTGTGTGTCCGTGAGGGTGTGTCACTTAGTGTATTCTTTCATATGAGCCCCGCCAAGCGAATTTGTGTCTTCGAGCATTCCGTCATGACAAATTTCAACTGCGCATGCCCGGCAATTCAGAAGGGCCAGGGATATGGCTTCCTGTCTGAAGGTTCCTCTTGATTCACTGCTTGTATGAGCGAGCAGCGAAGGTTCTGGCGAGACTGCGCGGATGCGCAGGCTCGCCTGAACCTTCGCTGCTCGCATAGGCGATAAGTACCAAAATCGCTTGACGGGGCCCATATATCCACAATCGTTACTTTTCTGATAAAAAATGATTTTTTGGGGCGATAGCTCCACAGTATTCAAAAGAGTGGTTTTGGCACTACTTTTGGAATTACTGCATATGACCTAATCACCACCAAGAGACACAGTGAGACAATATAGCCCAATATTCGAAACAGTTTCATCAGTTCCTCGTGAAATGAAACAGCGATGAAAATAAATATTATAACTTGGATGTTTTATAAGTATGTTCTAGAAAGGGTTATCCTTTGGAAGCAAGGAATACACCACAGAACTGGAAAATATGGAATGTGCATGTTTTCTGTGCCAGACTAGCTAGTTTCGGCCGATTATGCCTCATCAGTGACCCTCAGATATTTTCAAAATTCCACAATGGAATCAATGATCCCAAAGGACAAGCAAATATAAACTACACTATGATGTAGGGCAGGGAGACTTTTTACGGCCGCCACGTATTCCCAAACACCAGCTGTAGTGACGTTAAATATGTTCTAGAAAGGGTTATCCTTTGGAAGCAAGGAATACACCACAGAACTGCAGGAAAATATGGAGTGTACATATTTTCTGGGCCAGACTAGTTAGTTTCGGCCATTTAGGCCTCATCAGTGACCCTCAGATATTTTCAATGCCTTTATCCAATAAGTTTATCTTGACAGGGATTCTCTGAGGGATTCTCCGTGTGAAAAACGTGAATGTAAACATTGTAAACTAATACGCCATCCAGGGCCTTTTTATAGATAAGTACAATTAGCCCATTTTACAGCTCATTTGTACCGGAAATCCCAAAACTGGCAACTGACCCAGATCAGATACCACAGAACGCGTAGTCTCATTAGGGCATACACTGCATGTTTGCAAAAGGTTCAGACATTTTCCATATAAATTTTGAAGAAGCCACAACCGGGCATCCCCAAATTTTGGAATGGACTCATTCCATACTAACAAAAGGTTAATGATTCCATTTTAGTACAAAATGAGTTAAAAGTACGCCGGGTGGGTCGATTATGTAATTCTTTGTGTCATTTGCCCATAAAGAAGCCTCCGTGGTGTAGTGGATACACTACTCGCCTTGTAAACCAGGGATCGCATGATCGATCCCGGGCTTCTCCAGACTTTCGGATGAGTCTTTAAACCGAGGTACCGTCTCTGTATGACCTTAGCTGTGGTGGGACGTAAAACTCAAACTCACTCACTCACTCATTAACCTAGATAAGACAATTGGAATTTCCCAGTTAATAAGTTTGGAGTGGTCCATGTGAAATTGTAGGGGAGCCAGGTTTATATTGTTAGCAGTAAATTTTGCAAAAAAATGTATGTACTTTCAGCAAAAAGTTTAGACACAGATGAGACGCCACGTGTTGTGGCGTCTGATCATATATCTGCAATGTTTGCAAATGTCCCCACAAAAGGCTGCTAGGCATGTATGGGTTAATGGGTGTCGGTTTATATCAATAACATTTTGTTTCCCTAGGCATGTGGACGGCCTCGGTAGCTCAGTCGGATGCGCGACCGACTAATGATCAGGAGGACACGGGTTCGATACCTGCTGGGGTTGGCAACATTCTTTCCTGGAAATTGACCATGACATCTTTTCCATCGTGCTCATCTCCCTTTCACTGATTCAAGAAGGGAAGTTGGCAGTTTCTGGTGAGAGAATATGCACGGTAGTGGTTTGCCGCTTACGTATAAGCCTTTCCAGGAAATTTGTGGCTAGGTAAACTCACCAGCTCAAAAATGACCTAAAAAGTGTTGACCTGGCCTTTAAACTCCAATATAAATTTATTCCGCTTGAATACTTGTTAGTAACGATTATGAAATATAAACCTTTTTTTTTTCGAAAATTGAAAATAATTAAAAAGAAACGAACAACAGTGAAAACAATTTGGGCGAACAAACAATCCCTTAATATCAGGTGTAGTAAATGCTTTCTGTAAAGGTTTATGCTCTGACCAAAGGAATTAAAACATCGAGTGTTCAAATTTTCGAGATCAGATTAGCTAGTTTCGACAAAGTAGGCCTCATAAGTCACTTTTCAATATATTCAAAATAAAAGTGAAGGCAATGATCAGGAATCGATACAATTAATCCACAGCTCCCGTCAGCGAAAATGGAGATAATGACCGTAGAAAATATTCCATGACCCCGCAGGGAATCAAACCAGCAACCCCCTCCTCATCACCAGACCGACTGGAAATTTCATCTTAATATTGGGGAAAGTCTCATAAAAATTGGAAGCAACGTCTCCAAAATGACCGAAACAGTGTTGACGGGGTCGATAAACCTCAAATCAAACAAACAGACAAACAAAACCTCTACATCATTTACATTTCATTACCTTTTTTAACATGCACAATAAAAATTATTCATTTAACTTCCTTTTTTTGCTATTTAGCCATCTCTAGCTGTTTACAAGTGCATGGGAACTTCGATTTAGTAATGTGGTTGCTAGCTCGAGGTGAGAGGTGACCGTTCGGCAGAGATTTGATGTACATGTATGAGCCGGGGAACAGCATTTCCTATAATTTACATGTGCGCCCAGCGAAGAATAAGATCAGCCTGCGCGTCCGTATAGTCTAACCAGAGACTTCTCTTGCAGCATGAAGAGTATTGGGCCCTTAGCTATCCTTAGAGTGCACAACGAAGACTCTGATCAGACTGCGCGGATGCGCAGGCTGATTTGAGTCTTCGCTGAGCGCACGTCTTATTGTACGTGTTGTCCTGCGCTGGCCCATATAATAAAATGCTCTAGGAGGAATAAGTAGGCTTTTGTAGTAAGGTGGTTGTTATATAAAGCTGACCTTTAATGGAAGTTTTAGTGTAACTTCGATTCGTGAATTGAAATTAAATTGTTGTTACATTATTAACCAATATATGCCTAGCGGTCCTTTTTGGGGAAATTGGCAAACAGTGTACACCAAGATCAGACGCCACAGATCCCCAGAACGCGGCGTATTATCTGAGTATACACTGTTTACTCAAAGGACACGCATTTGTTTACAACTTACCGCAAAAAAAAAAAAACCTGACACCCCGATAATTGGAAAGTGGCTACTCCAAACTTATTAGGTGGAAGATCCCATTGTCATATGGGTTAACATCACATTAACTAGTTCATGTATAGAACACCCCTGTAAAGTCCACTTTATACAGTCGAACTTCAATGGCTCGAACACCTATGGGACCATGATAAACTGTTCGAGACAGGGGTAGTTCGAGTCACTGAGGGTTACTCCCAGGAGGCATATCGAGGTGAATTTTGGGACATATTTCGATTTTCTATAATAAAACGTATGCTGAGTGTACTCATTAGAATCGCCTCATCGAGGCGATTCTAATGAGCACACACAGCATACATTGGCAAGATATAATTAAAAAATCTCCTCAGTTATCCCGCACTATTTATTATGTGGGAGATTTCCCTAGGGACTCAAGAACGGGTTCGACTCAGCCATGGTAAACGAGCCATCGGTGTTCGAGCCATCGAAGTTCTACTGTATTTAGAAAATGAGGTTAACAAAAGTACACATCGTTTGCCCTATTTGTGCTTAAAAACAGATTGTGAGTACTCAATAAAACTATCTCAACGAGGCGGGGCTGTCCTAACGAGCAAAGGAGAAAAATTGAAAAAACCATACGGAGAAAATCTCATCATGACCTGCGGCCAGGTATGCGCAAAAGTTTATATGGATCGCTATGGGAAAACTTTACTAAATCTTAAAGATCGCATTTACTATTAGGGTTATCAATCCTGTGCAAACAGTTCTGTAAAGATAATTATAGCCCCGCTTTGAAAAAGTGGGGCTATATTGGATTTGCCATGTCCTTCTGTCATTCCGTGATTCCGTTAATTTGTGTTGGCTCCATAACTTTGTATCTGCTTAACATATTTTCATGAAACTTCACACAAATGTTAAACACCATAAGACAATGTGCAGAGCGAAGGAATTATAACTGTGGATTGCCTACTTTTGGAGTTATTGCCCTTTGAACATTTTCCGTAATTCCGTAATTCCGTAATTCCGTGATTCCGTTAATTTGTGTTGGCTCCATAACTTTGTATCTGCTTAATATATTTTCATGAAACTTCACACAAATGTTAAACACCATAAGACAATGTGCAGAGCGAAGGAATTATAACTGTGGATTGCCTACTTTTGGAGTTATTGCCCTTTGAACATTGAAAAATGGCAATTTTAATTGTGTCCGCTTCATAACTCGAAAACCGTTTGAGATATTTTTAGGAAACTTCACACAAATGTTAAGCACTATGAGACGATGTGCAGAGCGCAGGAACCATAACTCTGCATTGCTTATTTTTGGAGTTATTGCCCTTTGAACATTGAAAAATGGCAATTTTAACAGTGTCCGCTTCATAACTCGAAAACCGTTTGAGATAATTTCATGAAACTTCACACAAATGTTAAGCACTATGAGACAATGTGCAGAGCGCAAGAACCATAACTCTGGTTTTCGTATTTTCTGTGTGTCTGTCTGTGTGTCTGTCTGTGTCTGTTAACAATTTTCGTGTCCGCTCCATAACTTTAAAACCCATTCACATATTTTCATGAAACTTCACACAAACATTAAACACCATGAGATGGTGTGCAGAGTGCAGGAACCATAACTCTGGATTGCCTAATTTTTGAGTTATTTCCCTTTGAATATTGAAAAATATCAATTTTAGCCGTCTTTGCTCGATAACTCAAAAACCGTTTGAGATAATTTTATGAAACTTCACACAAATGTAAAGCACCATATTACGTGTGCAGAGCGCAGGAACCCAAACTCTGGATTGTCTACTTTTTCAGTTATAGGCTTTTGAATATTAAAAAATGGCAATTTTAACTATGTCCGCTCCATAACCGTTTCTGATATTTTCATGAAACTTCAAATAAATGAAAAGCACCTTGAGATGATGTGCAGAGTGCAGGAACCATAACTCTGGTTTGCCTACTTTAGGAGTTATTGCCCTTTGAACATTTAAAAAGGCAATTTTGACTGTGTCGGCTCCATAACTCACAAACCATTTGAGATATTTTCATGACACTTCACACAAGTGTAAAGCACCATGAGACAATGTGCAGAGCGCAGGAACCCTGACTCTGATTTGCCTACTTTAGGAGTTATTACCCTTTGAACATTGAAAAATGGAAGATGAAATTTAGTATAAACATGGACATTCTGGTAATGTATCATGCTCATTGAAATGAGGGACAAGGGCTCACAACTCTTAGAGTTTTTCCAGATAATGTAAAATTTTCAACAGTTATTTCTTGTTCATAACTGTTTTCTCTGCAGCTTAAATAACTTTCTTCTCTGACAGCGCTGAAGCGGGGCTATAGTCAGATCCTCTGACAGCTCTAGTTATTTCAGCGTTGTTATGATATTAGTGTCAAATTTCTATCTCAATTATAAAAAAGTCTCTTTTTTTAGGAAATATAGAAGTACCATCAAAATGTGATAAATATATAGTAAAACTATCAATTTTAACACGATTTAAAGACATTTCGCACTTAATTTCTGTGAACGAGAATATGGTAGTTAGGCTGTAAAAAATGGCATCCTGAAAATATATAATTATGACCCCCTTGAACCCCACTTTTATATAGTAAAACTGGGGTTTACAAGGGTATACCTTATTTTTCTTATTTCTGCTCTAAAATATAGATTGTGGGTATTCGTTAGAACCGCCTCGACTAGGCGGTTCTAACGAGTACCCACAATCTATATTTTGAGCAGAAATGAGAAAAATATCACAATTTTTCGTCTTAAAATTTTCGATTTCCAGAGTTACAATTTACAATGTATTTGTAAAGGCTCATAATGGTTTCGTATGCAACAATATCTCTTCTTTTTAATGATTTAAGTTTCATTTCAAACGTATTTGGGGAAAAAGGTCTTTTTTGACGATTTTTATACATCATATTAAATCGCTTTCCCTTTCGTGACGGTACGGGATTCGCCGAATTACCTGTAAGTGCCTATCGGAGAATGCCGGAAACTCCCGGAGATAACTTTACCTGTTGACTGCTCTTGTTTGTTTGTTTGATTTGAGGGTTAACGTCCCCGTCAACACTGTATAGGTCATTTTGAGACGTTGCTTCCCATGTTGTGGGACTTTTACCCGACATTGAGATGGAATGACATCTCTAGCCCTGTCTGCCACCCAATGAAAACAATAGGGTTTATAAGCATGGACGGTCCGACTCGCACCGCTTTGCCTGAGCAGTCTTAGATCCTCTAAGCGGTTTACTAGTACTCGTGTACGGGTCGGTTTCAGCTCTGCCTGGAAGCATCATGCAGCCCATCTATTTCTTCAAGCCCCGATGGGCGGGGGCCGAACCTGTTGACTGCAATAGCCACTAACCCCCTAGACTGATAACATCAACATGGACTGATGAGATTTTCTCCATATGTTTCGAAACTTTTCATCTGAAAAAAAAAGGTATGGCTCCATTTCAGCACACGGCTTTAATAACGTATGCGTATTATTTATTGCTATAAATTTGTATCACATTTAAGAGATGAATTTTATGACGGCGTAGCCGTTATGTTTTTGCTTTTGTCCTACATTTTTCGTTATTCCATTGGTCAATAAAACCACATGTCCAAGGAGATGACCATTTCATTGGTCAATGATTTGCATAAATAAATCTACTAAACAAACACGACAGTTTACCGAAGTTTTAAACTAGGAAATGTTTCATTTTTTTATGTGAGACATGAATGAAAAATATATACAGTTTCGGCTTGCTCAACGTCTTGTCCTTTGATGACCATACGTCATATCTAGTGAATTCTGAAACTGCTGCGGTGAATAGCTATTTTGACCTAATTTCACGTGGTTGGTCTATATAGCGAAAGGAACCATTTCGCGAAAGGAAGGTTCCTTTCGCGAAAGGAAGAATTTTCTGCGAAAGGAATTGTTTGTTTGATTTGAGGTTTAACGTTCCCATCAACACTGTGTAGGTAATTTTGGAGACGTTGCTTCCAAGTTTGTGGAACTTTTACCCGACATTGAGATAAAATGACACCTCAAGCCCTGTTGGCCAATGAAACCAATAAAGAGATATAGCATGACAAAAACATGTAATAATCGCATTACAAATTGACAGATGTTTAATTTACAATTTATGCCCAATAAAAGTTGCAGTGTATCATTTGTCTTCAGCATACTTTATGTCCTCCATTTTAACACAAAATGGACATTTTCGAATATCATTAATGTTATATCAATTCTGAAAAGGAATAAGTGTAATTTGAGTTTTAGTTAGGTGCACATAAGATCAAAATTCCGTCCGTTTGTCTGCTCGTCCGTTTGTTCGTCCGTCTATGCGTTTACGTTCACCATGGCGACAACCCTAAATATTAACCCTAGAATTTGTGTTCAAAAACAGTAAATGATAAAGTTTTCTTATTTGTTGTGCATATACTTGAGATCATAAATGAAATGAGGTCATGTTTTTAACCTTGACCTTTTACATTGACCTTAGCTCAAACAGGCGGGACATCGCCCTCTGCAAAGCTATTTTACCTCGCGTGACATCTGAATTGTTTGAATACAGTAAACCAGTTCATAGCTAGACAACTGTTGCTGTCACTATTGTAGCTCATATTTCTAAACAACCTTCCAATTAAATCTACGCCGCATATCTTTTTTAAAGATATTTCTTGTTTTTCTGCTGTTCGTGAAAGTATGAACGCAGTGGGTCGCGTGCAAAGTAAATGAACTCCGAAGGGCTTCATGTAAACTTTGCTAGCGGCCGTCGCTGTCGTTCTTACCTTCATGAAAAGCAGAAAAATTAAGTTTGTTATTTATATTTACATTATTTGCCGCTCATCACTGGGCGAAAAAAATGCTTACAGGGCAAACTTTAAAGCTGAAAAACATTTACACGCTGTTTTCTACAAAGGGCGTGTCGCGGGTTGATTTATTAGATCGGCTGTGGCCACGGTGATTGGATGATGGATGTTGATGATGGGTCACATGATGTTGATGAAACGACCACAGCTGGTCCTGTCCCACTATCTCGAGGGGGTTCGGGGTTCAATTAGACGACAACTCCGTTTGCTGATTTCATGTTTAGTGGATGAAACCTTCTCCTTCTCGACCTCGTCATTCTGATAAATATATAAATATCCTTAGTAATAAGGAAATGTTATAATAATGTGTCCTTTGAGCTGACCGTGAGGCCTGCTCCCGCCAGAAGACAAAGTAAGACTGACCGAGGTCGAGAAGGCAATAGCAACAATATGAATATTCATGAAATAATGACAATTATGATAATTTACAAATGTTCAACATGATAATGAAATAAAGTAAACGCATACCTGATAAATATATAAATATCCTTAGTAATAAGGAAATGTTATAATAATGTGTCCTTTGAGCTGACCGTGAGGCCTGCTCCCGCCAGAAGACAAAGTAAGACTGACAAAGAGAGCTTTGTAAGTATGTGCGCATGCGGTGTTAATCAGTGACGTGAAAAACGCGCGAAGCTTACATAAGGACACGGATGTATATATGCGCTACTGATGAAATGCTTAAATGCTTAATGATATATGAAAAAGATGAGTATATGAAGTATCAAAATGACTATCATTAGGGGGAAATTACTGGAAATGACTAGAAAGTCCAAAGCACAAGCGCTCCCCAGTTCCCATAATTTCACTCTGTGACATTCTCCCCCTCTTCGGGAAATGTCGTCCCGACATTTAAATTACTAAAATAAACTAACTCTCATGATTTAAAGATTTCTTTAACTACACCTTGCCTTATAAATAAATTTGCCAGATCTGTATGTTATTAACACAAAATCTGAAAAATAACTAAGAACACAAAGATATGGCTTCAAATCTTATCAAGCAAGTGAAGTTAATCATACCTAACACTTTGCCAGGTAAACCCTTATCAAAATGCGCTGTCATAAATGCTGCACAGTATGCACAGCGCAAAAGATAAAACTTTATATACAGAACTTAGACAAAAAATCTTTTATTGATAGCGCGTAATAGGACACTCCTTACTGGTTTAGCTTCAAACGGCCAAACATTAAAACCAGGCTAAAATTGCTTATCCTAAAACACAGCCAAAATGGAAGTGTCATATAAAAATACATTATTTACGCGCTGGACTGGAGAGAGGAAATATAACAGAACTATTCAATTCTTACGAAATTATTCACCCTTCCACGAAAGCACAAGCCAGAAGCACGAACCGGCCACGGTCTGATTGGGATAGCCCCCACCTAGGTTGTAACCAACCCATGTCCAAGCAAGCGCGAAATCATGTCAAGGCGAATTTTTTTATTTTTTTAGAACTTTCTTACCAGTTTGCAGTCAAGTGCACCACGTATCAACGGCACTCTAACAACACACAGGCTCTCTAGAGACGCCATGATAAATCATGCACCGTCAACCAACTGCAACCCAGCAGAAGACGAATTTAAGAAAGAAAAACAAAGGATCAGCAGAATTGCATTCCAGTGCGGCACGTGCCAAGAGCACTCTGACAACATACAAGCTCTCCAGAGACGCCATGACAAGCCATGCATCGTCACTCGACTGCAACCCAGCAACCCGTTTAAATGAAAACTTTTTGTTTCGAAGCCTCTCTCCAGAATATATTTAGCGTAATTGTCACACGCTCACCTCCCCCTCTGTGAAAAAATGTCGTCTCGACATTTCAAATAAAAAAAAAATAAAATACTTGTACAGGAAACCAGGAAACCATGTCAGCTGTTAATTCAGTTAAAAAATATTCGAAAATTTAAAATAACCAGTCCCCTCCTGTCTGCCACCTTGGTTTCTGCCTATGCCTTGTTGGACGTGCTTGAGGTCGCAATTCTGGTTGAGACCCCGGAGCAGGACTGAAGGGTTTCGCCAAAGGATTCAATGACGATCTCTCTGGGGGTATCACCACACTAGGGGATACCGGTGCATCCAGCATGTTCGCACTATCTGGAACTGCAGAGTCTGGTGCAGGTGAGGCTGCACTACCTGCCGCTCCACTCGGAACATTGATATCACCGGCAGTTGTACCCTCAACCGGTGACGGTTGAGAACTGCTATTTGGTGATATATCTGTATCCGCGGAGCGTTGTTTGGATGCTGGAAGGGCCATGAATGGAAGAAGTAGATTCCTGTGCAGCATCCTTCGGATGCTCCTCCCATGTTCACGTTTGACAACGTACACAGGAACCTCTGTATTTGGCTGTTCAACAACCAAGTACACATCTTTCTCCCATTTATCTGCCAGCTTGCACTTTCCCCTCAGTCCGACGTTGCGCACGAGTACACGGTCACCGGGCAAAAGCTGGGCATCCCGAGCTTTGAGGTCATAAGTTTCCTTATGCCTTCTGCCCTGGCGACGGGCCTCCTTGGTGGCTGTCTTATAGGCAAAGTCGAGCCTCTTTTTCAGATCGGCTGCAAACTTTGTCTGGTTAGCATGCCTACTCTCTGGATTTATGCCTAGAAAGGCATCCACTGCCAATCTAGGGTGTCGCCCAAACATTAGATAGTGGGGCGAAAATCCAGTGGTCTCATGACGAGTTGAGTTGTAGGCATGAACCAAGGGCGCAACGTATGACTTCCAGTTTGACTTCTGGTCATCTTCCAAAGTACCCAACATATTGAGCAGAGTCTGGTTAAAGCGCTCAGGCATTCCATTACCCATGGGACGGTAGGGTGTAGTCCTAGACTTGTCAACGTTAGCAATGGAACACAGCTCTTTAATAACCTGGCTCTCAAAATTGCGGCCCTGGTCACTATGTAAACGGGATGGAAACCCATAGTGACAGATGAAGTTTTCGAAGAGAACTTTAGCGGTTGTCTTGGCCGTTTGGTTCTTGGTTGGTATGGCCTGAGCATAGCGGGTGAAATGGTCTGTAATTACCAAGATGTTTTCGTAACCACCCGCTGATGTCTCAAGAGACAGAAAATCCATGCATACCAAGTCCATGGGATAAGTGGACTCTACAGTCACAAGTTTTGCTGGAGCCCGCTCTCGAGACTTTCTTCGGATGCATCTGGGACAGTTTCTGACTTTCTTTTCAATGTCACCATCCATCCCAGGCCAGTAAAACCGAGATTTTACCAGGGACATAGTGCGGTCTCTGCCTTGATGGCCGGCCTCATCATGCAGACCATTAAGTGCTATCTCCCGGAAAACCTCAGGCAATACCAGCTGGTTTACAGAGGTGCCATGTAAAGAGTGACGACGGTAAAGTACCTCGTCTTTGAAAAATAGACTGTCCCAATCCTTCAAGATTTTCTGACATTCTGTCTCCTCAAGAGCAATCTGTCTCTTGGTAGGTTTGTGTCCAGAGGCAAGAATGGTCTTCACTCTGTTCAACGTGCCGTCAATGGTTTGTTCAGCACGCCAGTCAACTTGACTGAAATCTGAACCAGAGTCAGAGCCAACCTCTTCACCAGTGAGGTCAAAATGCTGAGCAACCAATACACATTCAACTGCCGGCGCCTCCTCTTTAGGGGCTAATACCGCCTGGCAGATGGCCTTAATAGCGTCATTAAACAGGACCCCTTTATCAGTAGATGGTAATCTACTGAGGGCATCGGCATCTTGGTTTTTCTTGCCGGACCTGTAAATGAGCTTGAAATTGTAACTAGACAGTGCGGCTAGCCAACGATGGCCTGTGGCATCTAGCTTAGCCGTTGTTAGAACATACGTCAATGGATTGTTGTCTGTTCTAACAGTGAATTTATTTCCATACAAGTAATCATGGAATTTATCACACACTGCCCATTTCAAGGCCAAATATTCAAGTTTATGTGCAGGGTAATTGCACTCACTGGCTCTAAGACCTCTGCTAGCATAGGCTATGACACGTTCTATACCATCTTGTTCTTGGTATAGAACAGCACCTAGCCCATCACCACTAGCATCGATGTTCAAAATGAACTCTTTGCTATAGTCTGAATATGCCAAAACTGGTGGTGATGTAAGCTTTTCGATTATTGTATCGAAAGCTGTTTGTTGATCAGGCCCCCAAGACCAAGGAACTGCAGACTTAGATCGCTTGGCTTTCTTGGTTGTTGGGTGTCCTACTAACAGGTCATTGAGAGGCTTCGCAATTTTGGAGTAATTACAGACAAAGCGCCTGTAATAACCCGCAAAACCGAGAAAACTACGCAATTCCTGTATATTTGAAGGGGCAGGCCATTCTTTTAATGCAGCAATTTTGTCAGGATCTGTTTCGACACCCTTATCACTGACAATGTGGCCTAAGTACTGCACCTGGGTCTTGAAAAACTCACACTTGGAGGCTTTGAGCTTTAAGCCGTGCTGCTCAAGCTGTTTGAACACATTTTGCAGCCTGGTGATGTGTTCATCGAATGTCTTACTGAAGATGATTATATCATCTAAGTAAATGAGACATTCCTTCAAGTGTAGGTCCCCCATACAGCGCTCCATAAGCCTCTGAAATGTGCTAGGTGCATTAGTAAGGCCGAAGGCCATCCTATTACACTCAAAGAAGCCTAGGGGGCCGGCAGAGAATGCAGTCTTATGTTTATCCCCTTCTTTGATTCCAACCTGCCAGTAGCCAGATCTAAGGTCAAGTTTTGAAAAGTATTTCGAGCCAGACAACGTGTCAATGGTCTCTTCTATTCTTGGCAAGGCATAGGCATCCTTTATTGTCTTGTTGTTCAACTTCCGGAAATCAATACAAAAGCGGAGGCTATTGTCTTTTTTCCGGACAAGAACAATGTTGGAAGAAAATGGGCTTTGAGAATTTCGTATAGCCCCTGCATCCAACATTTCTTTTAAATGTTGGCGTACCTCCTCAAACATTGCCGGAGGTATACGCCTGTATGGATCCTTAAAAGGAGTAGGATCATTTAAGTTTATCTCGTGTTCTACCAGGTTGGTGAAACCAAGATCTGTAGGTCCAGTGGAAAAAATATGCTTCCACTGGCTAAGTAAATCAGAAGCCTGTGTATGCTGTTGAGGAGTTAAGTTCTCCGCTGACAAATCTACTTTGATTTCCTCAGCATGACTATCACTAGTACTAGCCCGCTGAGAAAATGAAGTAGAAAACGGATTTACATTTTCTACAACTTTTACCTCATGTAAATCACATAGTTGGCTTCTAGGTTTAATAGTAATAGGCCTGGCCGAAAGATTGCATATCCTAACAGGGACTCTAGCTGTCTTTGCATTGGGCTTTACAGATACTAAACGAGGACAAACATTAAAATCTGAAGTTAAAATATTGTTTTCTGTGACAGCATTTTCCATGGTTGAAGTATTTCTAACTAAACCCGTTAATGTTCGAGTTTCATTAGGTTTTAAAATAACTGGTGTTTTGTTGGTAGATTTAACAAACCTTGTTTGGGAATATGAAAGAGCGGAAAATGCATTATTCCATGCAGACGAAATATTTGGGTCCGATGCAACATCTTCCCTGAGTGAGCCAATAATATTTGTACCAACTATCAGAGGAACTTGGCCAGAGTATCTGGTAGTCGGCACAACTAGAACTGGAACAACCAAAGGAATATGTTCTACCTCAGGAATTTTTATTTCCGCTTCAATATATCCCGAATAAGGTATTTTTGAGCCACTTGCTCCACTTATATTCAAATTAAAATCAGACATATCTTTCAGCTCAGGCCTTGGATCCATTTGTTGATAAAAATCATCACAAATTGTTGTGATCATGGATCCAGAATCAATAAGGGCTAAACAAGACTGACCATTAATAAAAATCTCTGATGTATTTGTTGAACCAACCATACGTGAAAATAAGGTTGGATCAGTGTTGGAGCTATCAGAGTTCAAAGGGGAGTCCTTATTTTGCTCCGCAATAAAGACCCCTTCTAGTTTGACGTGTTCAAACTAGAGTCAGTTTGTGTATCAGCACTTTTGAAATTGTGCTGATCAGCCCCTTGTTGTTGAAATTGGCCTCTGCCAAACGAGCCTCCACCTCTATGGTAAGAGCCACCTCTTCTCCTTGGAAAAGAAGAGCCCCCACCACGAGGAAAAGAACCCCGCTGGGCAGAGAACCCACGTTGCGAGAAGGAACCACGTTGGGCAGGAGGGGTAGGTGGTATACCTTGACTAGGTGAAAGAGTGGATGGGCCCGGTGAGTTAGAAGCAAGGCATGCCTCACTAAACTTCTTTTCAAGCCCATCCATCCTTTCTCTTAGCCTTCTCATCTGATTGGCAATGTTGTCTAACTTCTGACCAGTAGTGTCAGAAGAAGACTGTGCCATTTGTGTTTGATGTTTGTCAACCTTGCCATGCTGGCTGTCACTGACAGATGATGTCAAAGTTGACATCTGCTTTGTTGTAGCAGATGTATTTAGATCCTGTTCAATGGATCTAATTGACTTCAGCAGGCTGTTGAAGTCTTTATCAACTTCAAACTTAAACCTGCTGGAGTTCTTTAAAAGTGGATCTTTCAGGCCATTCCAAAGTTTTGAACAGAGCATTTCATTTTTGATATGCTCATCAATAACTCTGTTTTGAGTGGCTCGCCTCAATAGGTTTTCAATTCTTACACTGAAATCAGCAACTGATTCATTTGGCAGTTGTGATTCCAGGTAGAATTGTTGAAGTAAAACTTCACAAGAGGAAACATTGCCATAGATACCCTCAAGTTTAGTTAAAATATCTGATGGTGAAGCAGTTTCACCAATCGTGAGTAAGATATCTCTAGCTTTGCCTTTTAGAGATTTTCTCACAGCCTGTAAAATAAAAGAATCAGGATAAATTGATTCTCTTATGAGGCAGCTGAGTTCAAACTTCCAGACTTCAAAGGAAACATCCCCTTTCTGATTTTCACCAGAAAAGAATGGAAGTTGTGGAACCCGCATGCCTGCTAATAAAGAATTATTAAGGGTACTATTAAAAGAGCCTTGACCCTGTAATGTACAACTTGAGGGTGGCAATGGATTAAAAGAAGCAACATATTGCTGACTAGGACATGGTTCCTGTTTAATTTCCACTGGGGGAGGTTGTGTAATATTATTACCTTTTAAAGATATCTTATTTTGTTGTACACTTTTGGCTTTTGAGGTCTTAAATGGTGTACAAATTTGAGGAGGAGAAATATTTTGTTCCTCTTTCACCATTTGTGTATGAGGGGCAGCATTATTTGCTTCCCTACTTGAGTGGTGAAAGGGAAACTCGGGACCAAAAGTCACCCTGTGCCCCTGCTTTTTATAGTTTGTAGGCTCACCACGGAAAGGATTGGGAGGGGTTTTGTTCAAACTATGAACAATATTTGGCTGAAGGGATGAGCCAGGTCCACCATGGGTGTATGAATCCCTTAAAAAGGGATCAGAAGCATACTCCTGCTTAATATTAACAGGATTATGGAGTATACCTAAAGATTTTGGTCTATGAACCAGGTATTCAAATTCTTTAGGGTATGGGGGTCTTGGGGGTGGACTGGGTGAGCCTCTATCATATAAAGGGCCTTGATTTGATTCAAGAGGTCTAAGTGGGGATTCTTGGGGTAGGGCTGGGGTAACTGGGGTTATTGGTTTGGGTGTGGGAGGGGCAACTGGAGCTATTTGTTTGGTTGTGGGAGGGAAAGCTGGGGTAACAAGAGACATTTGGTTGGGCGGGGGTGGAGTATGGTATCTCAGAATGGGTGTGGGTGGGGGAACAACCCTAAATTGGGGCTGGGTGTTAAAAGCAGGACCCACAGGTGTACTGGTAGTCCCCATATTAGCAAGCTCACTAGCTTGTGTTTCTTCTTCTTCCTCTTCTTCAACTTCTTCTTCTACCTCTTCTTCTTCTTCTATTTCCTCTTCATGGCGAGGTATTATGTCGAAGCGGCCTGTACGCCTCAACATCTCGACCATGAATTCTATGTCCTTTTCAGGCCAAATAGATTTAAAATCAATTTCTTGGCCTCCTTCTGCCATGGTGGAACAATGTAAACAATTTAAACAAGTAAACAAGACAGGTAAAAAAAAAAAAAAAAAAAAAAAGAAAAATAATTTATTAATAAAATGTCAAAAGTTCAAATTCTCAGGGTTTACCTGTTTTCCATGGACATCACCATAGAATTTCTTCATTCAAAATGGCAGCAAGGCAAAATATTCTCAAAATATCCGAAGTACATCTAGTACCCACAACCTGCCATACAATACTGAAAATATTCTATGGACTAGTTTCACTGTCTGTGATAAAAATGTACATTGACACTAGAAATGCACAAATAATCTCACAGACAGGTATATAAAGTATAGTGCTTACTATTCACTCAACAAGAAGTGGACTTGTCCACATATCTATCTGTCACAAATTTAACACCAACACATTATGATAACAAACCCGTGCAACATAGTGCAGTTTTTCACGACTCCAAAATGGCTACTTTTCTTGACGAAAATCGATGGTATTTTCCTTATTTATAAAGCAAACATAGGTTATGGGTGCTCGTTAGAACCGCCTCATTGAGGCGGTTCTAACGAGTACCCACAACCTATGTCTAGGAGCAAAAATAAGGCAAATAATGTATACCCCCGTAAACCCCTGTTTTCTCTATATAAAGTGGGGTGTAAGGGGGTGTTCATTTCACGGACTTGTTAGCGTGATGAATAGAAATTCACTAAATATTCACTAGTGACAGACTTCTTCACTAATATTATAGCATGTGAGCATACTCACAATTAAATGTAGAAATTTCAAGTATTGTGAAAATATTCACAAAAACAAGAAATTCTATGCACTATACATGTATTACTATGTCTCAACTAGAGAGCTGGGTACCAGAGTACTGGGAAAACAACCGTTCATTCAACAAGCTAATTTTAAAACAAAAACACTACATTTGCATAATACATGATGATAACACACAAACATACTATTGACTGGTGTAGACGGAAACTTGAGTATGTGAGGCTTGAACGGGCTTGCATGAAAAAGCCAACTTTTTTTTTTTTTTTTAATGGAGGGGTAAACTTGAGTACCCGGAGAAAAACACTTTACGGACTTTCATGTCAAATGTAAGGGTGAGACTCCAAAGCAGGGTGATAGAGGATAATGATTGATGGGGACATAAACACTCATGACAAGGAATGACTGAAAAGAAGAAAGAAAATACAGTAAAATTTATCTTACCAGGAGCAGTCTTCTACTATTCTTGTAAGTGTGACGCACAGCAAAGGAAAGTACCAGTGCAAAAGAAGTGAGGTTAGTTGTTACCTTGAGTGGTGCAGAGAAGAGAAATCACCAACTGAAAAATGAAGAGAAAGTATCAGAAAAATAGAAAAACATCTCATATACATGCACATATATAGCAAAAAGCTACGAAAAAGGCTTAAATTTCATGGAAATACATGCATTTTGCCTATAAATGGCTTTCTGAGTAAAACCGTACTCTTCAGAATATTCAGTACATCACAAAGCACAAATGATATTGATCACTCTGATCAGAAGCCACACGGCATGATCTGATATTTCACTATTTACACGAAATGTAACACATTCGGCTATAAATGGCTTTCTGATGAAAACCGGACCCTTCAAAATATTCAAATCACTGTAAATCACAGAAAGTAAAAATCACTCTGATCAGGGTCCACAAGGCATGACATCAGTTTACACTATTTTACGATAGAAATACACAGTCACATGCGAAATAGCAGGGCGAGCATTGTTGTGTATGTAATAAACAGACTAGAATGCAGGCAAACATGTAATACCATGCAAAATGGGTACACACTGTTTCCCTAAATGTTCCACTATGTCACACACATGTCATATGGAAAATCAGAAAATGATCACTGTACACTACACCGAACACATTGCATCTGTTGATAAAAGAGAAAGAGAGAGATCTAGAACTAATCATTTGGCAGTTTGACACTGAATGAGTCAAGACAGTTTATCAATATGTACATACATTGTACATGTAAACAAACTATTCATGAAAACAACAGATGTAATTTTTCAGCAAAATGTAAAGATAGAGAGTCACTTGGCACTGTCACTGATTAAGCACATCTGCCTTATGAAAAGACAGAAAAGAGAGTCACTGTTTTTCAAGTTTAAATACTAAAATGTCACTTAGAAATTTCCATAATAGGTAAAGTCATGACAGTCTAAAACGAAAGTAGAAATCAGCTGTGACCTAATTCGGCAATACCGGTACAGACAGTTCATACGGACAGTTTATGAATGAATAAGGAAAGAATCACAGAATAAATAAAACACTGGTACGTACCATGGTGAAAGTCACATATAAAAGAATAAAATACTTAGAAAGAAGTCCTGACGGAGCACATGTTTTGATGGAAAAAGAGGCCTAGTGACGTCATCCGTAGAGGTGGGTAAAACCTGGTACTCTGTCTCTATGGACGACCACTTCTGAAAGGGAACCTGTAGTTGGGCGCCAGTGTCGCGGGTTGATTTATTAGATCGGCTGTGGCCACGGTGATTGGATGATGGATGTTGATGATGGGTCACATGATGTTGATGAAACGACCACAGCTGGTCCTGTCCCACTATCTCGAGGGGGTTCGGGGTTCAATTAGACGACAACTCCGTTTGCTGATTTCATGTTTAGTGGATGAAACCTTCTCCTTCTCGACCTCGTCATTCTGATAAATATATAAATATCCTTAGTAATAAGGAAATGTTATAATAATGTGTCCTTTGAGCTGACCGTGAGGCCTGCTCCCGCCAGAAGACAAAGTAAGACTGACCGAGGTCGAGAAGGCAATAGCAACAATATGAATATTCATGAAATAATGACAATTATGATAATTTACAAATGTTCAACATGATAATGAAATAAAGTAAACGCATACCTGATAAATATATAAATATCCTTAGTAATAAGGAAATGTTATAATAATGTGTCCTTTGAGCTGACCGTGAGGCCTGCTCCCGCCAGAAGACAAAGTAAGACTGACAAAGAGAGCTTTGTAAGTATGTGCGCATGCGGTGTTAATCAGTGACGTGAAAAACGCGCGAAGCTTACATAAGGACACGGATGTATATATGCGCTACTGATGAAATGCTTAAATGCTTAATGATATATGAAAAAGATGAGTATATGAAGTATCAAAATGACTATCATTAGGGGGAAATTACTGGAAATGACTAGAAAGTCCAAAGCACAAGCGCTCCCCAGTTCCCATAATTTCACTCTGTGACAGGCGGAACAGCGTTGACGTCACCAACGCCTGTAGAGAACCATGGTTTAGACTGACGTCACTTAAAGAACATCACTGAAAACCATTTGACTCGATACGTTCATGGAAGTATGAACTACATTGTTTCTTTAGGTTTACATTTAAATTTACACCGGAAATGCAAATATTACCAGAAAATTCTATGTAATCTACAACTTACCAGCGCAGCGAAAGAAAACGATCCAATTGATTTTGTATCGCATTTAAATTCTAATTTTCCATGAAACTCGTCTGTATGTTTAACTAGCTATATATCATATGACCATGCAGTATTTTGCAAAATGATGTCTCGTCAAGAAACTATATTGGAACTATATCAGATTTCAGTAAAATGCGGGCGCGACGAAAGAAAACGTAACTTCCATCATGCGTGCCCAGCGAAGACTTAGATCTGCCTGCGCAGCAGGCAGACAGATCTGGATCGTCGCTGAACACTTTATTGATGCCCGCCGATAGAAGGCTTCTTCTGCTATATCTGATCATTAATAAACAGGTACACTTTTTCATTTGTGTCTTTGTTGAATGCACAAGTTACCGCTTTTCTGCTTGCCTAGGTTAAAACTTTCTATTGTTACAACGGATATACAAATACAATGGACAGTCGCACAATAGGCACAAAGAAACTTAATCGCTGTATATCGAACCAGGTTCAAACTAGTTCATGATCTTGAATTTGTATAATTACAAATTATTGTACATATCCTAAATATTTCAAGATAATGTACCTTTTGGCGGGATTATTTATGTATTTGTTTGATTTGAGGTTTAACGTCCCCGTCAACACTGTATAGGTCATTTTGGAGACGTTGCTTCCTATTTTGTGGGACTTCTACCCTTTCTTTATTTCTGGACCTTAAAGGTGCATTATTGAGCTGCCGGGTCTCAATTTTTGAAAGTTGATACTTGTTGAAAGTTTATGGCCATATTCGACTGGGAAGTTTCGTGAAATTTTCGTGAAATTCCACGCAGGAGTGCGGTGTTATCTTGTAATAGCCGATCACATGGTCCAATCAAATATGAGTTATTTTTCAAATACGTAAGCGATCGTGGAGCACGATTCTATTCGAAGGAAAAGTCGAACCTTTCGTGCACCACGGTCGCTTATGAGCTATACGCAAATAAAATATTTGATTGGACCATGTGACCAGCTATTACAACTAGGAACCACACTCCTACGTGGAATTTCACGGAAATTTCACGAAACCTACCAGTCGAATACCGCCTATATGTCATTGCATTTCTACTTCCGGTACTGGACCGCGATACTACACTTCCGCTGTTCGTTCGCTGCATAAAATAGTCCAAATTAAGCACTTGCCTCATTTCCTTTTTCCAGCGCATTTCTTAACATTTGCGCTGAAGGCGGACTTGATTCCACAGGTGTTCCTTCCCTTTCACCCCTCAGTTGCCGAACTGTCGGTGTATCCTTTTATATCAAGGCGGACTTGATTCCACAGGTGTTCCATCACTTGCACCCATCGGTTTCCGAACTTGACATCAGCCCATATATAACTAGCGTCACTTTTTATGGCATGTAAGTATTGTAGGCCCAGATCAGACGCAGCACAACTTGGCGTCTGAACTGAGTCTGCATTGAATGCTAAAAAAAACATATATTCTATCAAAACCTACCTTTAAGAAAACAAATCTGACAATCCTGTTCCGAACTTATTTGTTGGAAGATTCCATTGTCATATATTGGTTAAGCAAATTCAGAAGCCACTGATCAGACACCTCATTCTGTGACCTCGAATCAGACCCTTCAGTGTTATATGCACTCGTTTTATAGACACTTGGGAAGACGAGTATAAGTCGAAGCGTCTCCACTGTTTAAAATTTAGAAATTAAAGGGCTCTGCTGCAACGTCTCCGAAAGCAATGTACACTTCAATTTTGGAGACACATGACTCGCCGAAAGAAAGCAATAGGTTTTAAAGTTCACTCCCGTCCAGTGCTCCAGATAAACAGCGTATTTGCGTAAATACTCAATTAATCAAAGTGCTGAGAGAACTGGTGGATCGATCGTCCCTGAATGTAAGTTTGGAGAATAGTCATGAACTGAGAATCGGACTGTTCGTTTAAGCAGGTACATTAGATCTGATCGGACACCGCATTGTGTGGCGTCTGATTATGAAGGTTCTGTTTGCCAATGGCCAAATGCACGAGCACAGTCCTACCGCCCCGCCCATCAGGGCTTGAAGAAATAGAC
The DNA here is from genome assembly GCA_963580285.1 of Lucinisca nassula. NCBI lineage: Eukaryota > Metazoa > Mollusca > Bivalvia > Lucinida > Lucinidae > Lucinisca > Lucinisca nassula. The sequence continues at coordinate 531,894 of CAUZLF010000660.1, forward strand.
GGACTGCAAGAAACTTCCCCGCCGAGCTGAAATCGACCGCACATGAGTACTGGTAAACCGCTTAGAGGATCTAAGCCTGTCCAGGCAAAGTCGTGCGAATTGGACCGTCCATGCCACAAGCCTATTTGGTTTCATTGCGCGACAGGCTTGATAATTATGCCATTTCATTTTAGTGTTGGGTAAAAGTCTCACAAAATTGGAAGCAACGTCTCTAAATGACCTAGTCAGTGTTGACGGGGATGTTAAACCTCAAAACAAGCAAACAAACATACAAACAAACAAACAAGCACAGTCCAGAATTTTCTTCTGACGTTCCGCTCTGACATCTAAGGGGTGCTATCAATAACTAATACCTGGATTTTGTTCAGGGTCGGCGCCAGTCAGATGGTCAGTGATTGTCACGAGGACAATAGGAGCTTTTTTCGTTACGTACTTCCGGTTCTAAAAATAGAACGGGAAAAGCCCTGGCCGTCATCTGTCGTATTGCTTCAAAGGCAGTGGGACCGATAAAGTGTTAATTACAGCGTAAAACAGTGGAATTCTTTTAAACTTTTGGGGAATTCTAATGTAAGATAATTGGAGAAACACCGATATGCTGCCAGATGTGAAATTTCACATTACGAAAATGATATATTGTACATACGACCCAACAGGGTCCCTCTCTCTCTCTCTCTCTCTCTCTCTCTCTCTCTCTCTCTCTCTCTCTCTCTCTCTCTCTCTCTCTCTCTCTCTCTCTCTTAGCGCACCAACAATTAGCATGCGCAGGCAAATGTCAATTACAGTTTGCCGTTAAATGACGCTACGTCAACCGACATGTAGCGTGTCAACAACGTCGTGTCTACATCAAAACAACTTTGAACAAAGCCATGCATTGAATTTGACATTGCAACGTCGATGAAACGTCACAACGTTTCGTTGGCGATAATACGGCGCTGCTTAATAAAATGTCATTTGCCCAGTGCTCGGACCCATCAAGACTCAGTGGGATTGGAACATTAAATTCAAAACAAACGGAGAACACCCTTTCAGAGCATAAGAATGTTAAACACTCCTTCGCAAGTGCAAGATTTTACAGTAAAATCTGGTAGATTTGTAAATTGGTTCAACCTGTCCAGCCCTTAGGCGTCTGATCAGGGCTTACACTGTTGCAAAAAGTTCGGCCAATTTCCAAATAAATTTTGAAGAAAACACAACCTGACACCCCTAAATTTTGAAAATGACTCCTGCTATATATAAGGAGGAAGATTCCATTTGGTATAAAAAGGGTTATGGGCTTCTTGGATACAGGGACCAGTCAAACCATCTCATAGGTCACGTGCCATTGAAGTGAGTTGGAGTGGTTGTCGACGACATGACGTCGAGCCAACGTTGACTCGACGCCCGTCTGTAAGTGCACTCATTGGTTGTTTTTTTTTTTTTTTTTTTTCGACTGTCAGTATGTTTATTTGTCTGTCTAACAGTCCGTCCGTTCGTCTGTTAGTCAGTCATTCAGTCAGTCGGTCTGTGTGTCGTCTGTCTGTCTGTCTACTGTCAGTTTGTCAGTCAAACCCCTCTGTCTCTGTCTCTCTCTCATGCCAACGGTCATGTGACAATGATGATGATGATGATTTCGTGTTTAACGACGTGTCAACCCTCTTTGTGGGTCATAAGCGCCAAGCGGTTAATGGTTAAACGGCATGAAGAATTATGAGGATATTAAAAGTAAAAAGGTAAGTATGATATTTATAAAAAATCTGAACCAGTTAAATCTTATGAAAAAGTCCAATATCTTTTAAGAATAAAATAATATTATCAACAGGTACATCTTGAAACAGTTGTTGCAAAGTGACAGCTTTGAAATACAAGTTACGTGTGGGTGAAAAGTCAACACAGTCAATTAAGATATGTTTCACATTGAATGGCTGATCACAACCTACACAAGAAGGCTGATCATCACCATTAAATGTAACAATGAAGTGAGCTGGAGTGGGTGTCGACGGCATGACGTCGAACCAACATTGACTCAACGCCCCTCCGTCAGTCCACTCATTAGTTTATTTCGACTGTCAGTATGGACATTTAAATTGCACATGTAGACAGATCGTTGGACAGATTTCTCAAGATAGATAGATCGATAGAGAGAGAGAGAGAGAGAGAGAGAGAGAGAGAGAGAGAGAGAGAGAGAGAGAGAGAGAGAGATAGATAGAGGGAGAGGGAGAGATAGATAGATAGATAGATAGATAGTTTTGTTTGTTTGTATTGGAGTTTAACGGCCCAGTCAACACTATTTATGTCATTTTTGAGCCGGTCAGTTTACCTATCAACACTTTCCTGGGCAGGCTTATACGTAAGCGGTTAACCAGTACAGTGCACATTCTTTCGCCAGAAACTGACAACTGCCCTTCTTGAATCAGCGGAAGGGAGAGAATGACCGTAGAAAAGATTTCATGATCAATCTCCACGAAAGAATGTTGCCGACCCCGGCGGGAGTCGAACCCGCGACCTCCTGATCACCAGTCAGACGCGCATCCGACTTAGCCACCGAGACCGGCAGATAGATAGATAGATAGATAGATAGATGGTTAAACTCCTTTTTCAACCTTGTCAAAAAGATACTTAGAGAACTGTTTAATCTACCACTACCATTTTATCATGGTGAATATACCTCATAAATCAACTTTCCTCAGTACTTTCAGTACTTTGATTTTTCTGGTTATCTTCAATGCATACTCCTTTGTCATGTGTATAGTTTTTAGAGCAAAATACAGCTTCAGAACTTAGTGAAAATGGTCGTTTTCATTCGCGTTTACCCTTCGCTCTGAACATGTGTTCGGAATTTCTGTTCTAAAAAGAAATTTGTCACTTTACACATACATGGCGACAGTATCGTCTCTGAGTGTAGTTATTTATGGCACGGTACTCAGCGTCATATTTTTTTCCGATTCAGGCATGGCTTAAGCAAACAAGGCCAAACATGAACGTCGCATAACGTCATATATGGGGATTCTATTTTTGTCACGAACTAAAAATAGATCTAACTAGTGTTCGAAACCTAGTTAGGGAATCCCTCTCAAACTCGTTTACCTGTCATCATAATTGTTCGCATTTTTTGCATAAAATGCATTCATTTGTATTGTTTAAAAGAAAAATACCGGCTATATGTATTTTATTTTTGGAAGCATTTTTTCCGGATAGCTCAATAATGCACCTTTAAAGACAATGTCACTGGGCAATGAGCATCAGAATATAAGCTATCAAATTCGTGAATTGCGAAGGAGTCGAACATTCCGAAATTGTGAGCATTAAGTATAAATGCAGAACTCCGACATTTGATATCCATGCCCGTTTGTAGTTAAGTCGACGTTACTGCGGTGTAACCGAATGTTGGAATTTTCAATTTTTTGGAATATACAATGTTGAATTTAACAGTGTAGCAGAGTTGAATTCGACAACGACTAATCAATGGGCCCAGCCTTAGGGATATAACAAACCGACAAGCGCAATCAACAAAGAGGCTGGTCTTCTTTATACATGTACTTAGCACCCTCCTTTTCAACACCAAGAACAACAGGAGTCCATTAATTCCGTGCGTGTTTATATATTATGATTATATTTATTATTATTATTATTGATGATTCGGACCCATCAACACCGGTCCGAGTCACTGATGAATTTTCAGCAAGTGTTTATTTATTTATTTCCAACACATATATTACAATAATAATAATAATAATAATAATAATAATAATAATAACAACAATAATAATCAAAATCATAATACTTGTTGTAAAAGTAGCAGTAGCAGTTGAAGTAATGGTGGAAATATAGTAAGTTTAATTATTATAATCATCGTTTGGATTATTGAAATTATTATTATCATTATTATTATTGCAGTAGCAGTAGTAGAAATAGTGGGAGTAGTAATAAGTGTAGTATTGTTTGTTTGATATGAGTTTTAACGTCCCCGACAACACTATTTAGGTCATTTTGGAGACGCTGCTTCCAATTTTGTGGGAGTTTTACCCAACATTGAGATGAAATTACATCGCAAGTCCTGCCACCCAATGAAACCAATACATGGATAGGGTCTATATGCATGGACGGTCCGACTCGCGCCACTTAGCCTGAGCAGGCTAGTAGTAAGAATTGTAGTAAGAGTATATTTATTATTATAATTGCTTTTAGTGTTAAAATTATTACTGTCATAAGTGGCAGAATTAGTAGTAGTAGTTTGTTTGAATCCCCGTAAAAAAATGCAGTTCATTTTGGAAACGTTGCTTCCAATTTTGTGGAGCTTTTATCCCGCATTGAGATGAAATATCATCTCAAGCACTGACGCCCAAACAAACCAAAATGTTTATATGTAGGGGCTGTCCGACTCGCACCATTTTGCCTGGGCAGGCTTAGACCCTTTAAGCGGTTTACCAGTACTCATGTGTGGTCGGTTTCAGCTCTGCGTGGAAACATTATGCAGCACATTTTATTTCTGCATACCCCGATGGGCAGGGGCCCATGTAGTAGGAGTAGTAGTTTAATTCTATCCATCATCGTTTTCAGTATTAACATTATTATCAGAAGTAGTAGAAGTAGTAGTTGTTGTTGTGATATTATTATTATTATTATTATTATTATTATTATTATTATTATTATTATTATGTACTTTCCTACAAACAATATTGGCTAGTTTTTTTTTTTTTGTTTTTTTTCAAAATTTCGTTTTCATCACGTAAACATGTTCTTGTAGTGCACTTATAAATCCGACTTTTTATTATTTACATTATTTTGACAATATTTCAACCAACAACCTTTAATTGAATTGATAGAAAAATGCATTTTTTACAGTATTATCTGCTTATTATGGATGAATTTTAAATATGTGTTCTGTCCTTATGAACTTCATTTGAAACAGATGAGAAACATAATCAAACGATATCTTGTGGATAGCTTTATAGCTTTTCAGAAATGACAATCCTGTATTGATCGGAGGTCATCCGTATTAACACCAGGTCAACCAATATTAACTGAGGTCAAGTGAGGTCAAAAAATCAATAAATAAAATTGTCATTATTCAAGTCATTTCGCATTGACCCAGTTACAGGGCCTCGGTCAGCTGCATTGGCCCGAGGCCGAAGGACTCGGGCCAATGTAGCAGACCTCGGACATGTACCTTGGCCAATACGAAATGACTTGATTACTAACATTATAATATTAACTTTTGTGACTAAAGTGGTTATGCCTTCTAAGTGAGCGTATCCGTCGCCAGGGCAAAGCAAAATCTACAAGTTGGTAAGTTTGAAACACAACTTCCCATACGTGTCCACTTAGTTCCTTAGGAAACCTTATAATATTCACCAACTGATCTTTTTATATGGAACTCGAGTATGTAAAATAATCAGAGTCAATTTTTATGCTTTTAATTAAAATGTGATGTGCAACCTTTTCTTGCTGAACAGCTAGAAGATCATGTAAAATCTTCATGTAAGAATTGCTGCATTTCAAGAACTACTTGTGTAAAGAAACTGTGTAAGAATTGCCGTGTTGAAGTCTTAAACTCTAATATTAGTGACATATGAACAGTTTAGGCCAGTCAACAGTTTCGAGTCACAAAAATATCATGTATTTTCATCTGAAAGGTGGCCGTTTTGGAGATGTGAAAAACATGCACTATGTCACATGAGTGTGTTATAGTAATGTAATGATCGATTGTATTCTTGAGCCTTGACAACTGTTTAAAACTAAAATATCATTCAAACAAGTTTGTACAGATACAATAGACATCAATAATACTGGAATACGTTTCTGGTGCATCATCTTACAACGCTCATAAAGGGTCAAATTACAAGACAATTAAACTCTCTGTCAGCCTCCGTCACGAAAAACCATCATCAAACTTGTTATGCATTTGCCACAGTGTAACGAACATCTGTGCAGCCTGATCAGTCTTGACGTCTCACGAGAACAGTCTACCCACCTCGAATGATCATTGGGTCAAAGACAAAGCCTTGATCTCACTGTATGACTGCGCAGGCTAATTCGATGATTTCGTGGGCACACTTTCAGTTCGATATTATTTTAAAATGCTACCTGAGATTATTGAAATCAATGCATAACTGAAAAAATCAAAGTACTGAGAGTACTGAGAGGCGGCAAGATCAGCTTTTGTTTGTTTTTGTTTGATTTCAGGTTTAACGTCCCCGTCAACACTGTATAGGTCATTTTGGAGCCGTTGCTTCCAGTTTTGTTTGTTTTTTTTACCCGACATTGAGATGAAATGACACCTCAAGCCCTACCGCCCAATGAAACCAATAGGGTTTATATGCATGGACCACTTTTACTGGGCAAGCTTAGAATCTCTAAGCGGTTTACCAGTACTCATGAGTGGTCGGTTTCAGCTCTGCGTGAAAGCATCATGCAGCCCAATCTATTCAAGCCCCGATAGGCGGGGGCCGGGGGCAAGATCCGCTAAACTCTTTCTGCGTTCCCTATATGCCAAAAAATCTAACGGACACAGTATCAACACGCCTCCTCAATTCCTACCGACTGTGGAGACATAAAAAGACGCAAAAGAAAAAAAGAGTTTTGCCTGATTTTCTTTGTCAGTCGTTTGACCCTTTAACTTCTGCATTTTAACAGTGTAGACCCTGATCAGACGCCGTGTTTTGAGAACTTCGACTTAGACTGATTTGTCTCAAAACGCATTCACGGGTCCTGCAGCTTATTTACCCATAAACGCCAAACGGCCCTTTACTGGGACTTCCGTAAGCTCTGAAGACCCTGATTGGAGGCCACAGTATGTGGCGTCTGATCAGTGTCTTCACTATTTGCTTAAAGAACAGGAATATCATTACGAACGCACGCCTATACAAATGCACTGTAAATCATACCGCCGTAAAAATGAAAAATTTTAGATGAAAAATTGATATTTTTCTTAGTTCTGCTCAAAATATAGATTGGTGGTACTCGTTAGAACCGCCTCGGCGAGGCGGTTCTAACGAGTACCAACAATCTGTTTTTTAGCAGAAATAAGAAAATTAATATATACCCATGTAAATCCCAGTTTTAATATATAAGAGTGGGGTTTAAGGGGATCAAAATTATATAGGTGTGTTTTCGTGATGGCTGTAAAACTCACATCGAATAAAATAAACGTGTCAAAGCGGTCGGAATACTAAGTTCGGATTTTCTTGGTCACTGATAATCACGGTGAAGCGCTGTCGCAACCAGACACCGTCGTGATATGACTGAAAAATTGTTGAAAGGGACGTTAAATATGTTCTATAAAAGGGTTATCCTTTGGAAGCAAGGAATACACCACAGAAGTGAAAAATATGGAGTGTACATGTTTTCTGGGCCAAACTAGCTAGTTTCGGCCAATTAGGCCTCATCAGTGACCGAATTCACACACACACACACACACACACACGGTGAAGCGCGGCCACTGATAAATAACCCTTACCTGACACTATTTAACCCATTGTATACTTCCATTGCTTCCATTGCTATATGTTGGACAAGTCCATTTGTTATATAAGGGATTCAGGCCTATTTTGTCGTTTTTATTCCAGTTTGGACGGAAAATTCTGTTAGCAAACAGTGCAGGCCCTGATCAGACGCCGCGTTCTGCGGCGTCTGATCTGGGCCTACACTGTTTGCCAAGGTACCCAATTAGGAGTTTCCCGCATACAATGGGTTAACCAGTTCAACCCTGTACACGCCCCCGCCCATAGGGGCTTGAAGAAATATATGGGCTGCATGATGCTTCCACGCAGAGCTGAGTCTGGCCAGCAAACTAGTACTGGTAAACCGCTTAGAGGATCTAAGCCTGTCCAGGAACCGTGGTGCGAGGCGGACCGCCCATGCTAATAAACCCTATTGGTTTCATTGGGTGACAGGGCTTGAGATGTCATTTCATCTCAATGTTGGGTAAAAGTCCCACAAAATTGGAAGCAGCGTCTCCAAAATGACCTTTACAGTGTTGACGGGGACGTTAAACCTCCAATCAAACAAAACAAACAACGGTGCATATATTGATCCAGACCAGGCGGCACATGACGAGCAGTCTCACAGGATCTACAACGTTTGCCAAATGCCAATGACTTGGACAAAACACCTTTCCATGGAAACAACCAATATCAGCGCAAGAAGGGCTCTGTTCAGAAAATGGGGTATGAAAGGAAATGGTTTCAAGAATGAACAGAAACGGCTTAGGAAAATAGAAAAGTGCCGGATTTACTTTTTATGCCCCGGGAATCAAAGATTCGGGGCCATATAGTGTTTGGTCTGTCTGTCTGTTCGTCTGTTTGTCTGTTTGTCTGTCCGCAAATACCTTAACATTGGGCATAACTTTTGAATGGTAACTGGTATGGCTTTCATATTTCACATGTGCATTCCTTGTCACAAGACCTTTCAAGAGGTACCATAAATTTTGACCTCGTGACCTTGACCTTGATTTTTGACCTCCTTTTGACCTCCTTTTTTCAGTTTTAATAAAAAACTTTAACATTGGCCATAACTTTTGATTGGTTAGTGATAGGACTTCCATATTTCACATGTCTATTCCATGTAACAAGACCTTTCCAGTGATACTAAAATTTTTGACCTCAAGACCTTGACCTTGACATTTGACCTACTTCTTTTTTAAAAACTTCAATGATTCGCAAAACCGTTAACTTTTAAATGGTAACTGATATGGCTTTCATATTTCACACTTGCATATCTTGTCTCAACACCTTTCCAGTGGTGCCATAATTTTTGACCTCGTGACCTCGACGTTTCACCTACTTTGTCAAGTCCAGCATACTGTCTTAGCCTAAGTGGAACACGCTAGGAAAAGAAAACTAACCACGTAACTAACTAACATAATAAATAAATAAATCTAACTAATAACGCTTGTGCATTTCCGTCTCTTCCTGTACCCTTTATCAGGCGCCGTCCGGTGATCTAGTGCACCACAGGTGCAACCTTATTAAACTTCGTTAGGATTACCGCAATGTCAGTCACGTGAAACGCGTGTTTCTCTTCATGCAAATTGTATCCCGCCTCTTCTCTGGCAGATGGGCTATCTCTCAATCACAATGTAGTTAACCCCCTATATCCCTGCTAGCATTCTACATAAATCTACAGCGGGCCGTTAGCGGCCCGTCAGCTACCCTGACGGGCACCTAACGGCCCGCTGTAGATTTATGTAGAATGCTTACTGGGATATGCTATCAAATGGAGTTAGAGGAAGAGACTTCTACAAGTCAGGTTCCATGACTATGTTATCAAATGGGGAGGAGGAAGTAACGTCTACGCGTCAGAACATCAACTAGTGATCATCCGTCATCAATGCCTAAAATTAACGATAAAATTGGTGGTTATTAAACGGCTTAACCCCTAATGACCCGCATCTTGGAGTTGATGCCTAGTGCAAAATGTATACCCCACTTGGGTTTCATCTATGTACCGGTCGGGATCCCTCATGCAATACAGTAGCATAATTCATGCTTACAGTAAATAGCAAGCAATGGGAAGGCACTCATACGGCTACGCATGTGCGCCGACTGATCAAACGCTGTCCCATTGCATAACTTTATACGGCACTTGACCTACTCCATGATATGATCCTCAACAGACAATACAATTTACAACATGTTAAACATCACAGATTGCTCTTGCTAATATATCACGCACCATATGCTTATACGATTCCTAAAACTCCATATAATAGCCATTTGTTCAACCAGACGTCTCGAGGTCATGACTGAATGACGTCATCTCCCTTGCGGCGTATGACCTCACACGTGGACATTATATGTTAAACATACCAATATATATTTGCATACGATAGACATCATATTCGGATTAACGTCAGGGCGTCATGGCGCATCTACGCCCATTCTGTCGTGACGCACTGTAGAACATGTGTCCATCTTATGCCCAAACTGATCAATAATAACTATTCTTATCAATACAATCGCTGTAACAACTCTTAATGCGGTGCTTGCAAATTTAATGACAAATCATAATAAATCATAACTAATTACTTTTATTACCGGATAGACCTAATGCAGCGTATGCTATATAAAATACGTGTGTAAGTGAGTGTGTTTGTGTTTGTCGTCCCGCCAACAGCTAAGGTCATTCTGAGACGGGACCTCAGAAAGTCCGAAGAAGCCCGGGATCGAACCCACGACCCCTGGTTTATGAGGCGAGTGGCATATCCCCTATACCATGGCGGCTTTTAAAAATACATATGCAGATAGATGAACTAGGTCATGCGGGAATCTGCATCAAATGCGGACAGCACAGGTACACCAATCCATGTCCAGTCACGACGCTCATAAATCTCGTTTAATACAAGTTTTATCAAGTACCCACATTCCAGATTCATCTAGGAATGCGTAAGTCCATATTGCACTTAACAAACGAAGCACTCAAGCCCTGCAGCCCAAACAAACCGATAGGGTTTTTATATAGGGATGGTCCGACTAACATGTCTTTGTCTAGGCAGGCTAAGACCTCCTAAGCGGTTTGTTTACCTGTACTCATATGCGGTCATTTTCAGCTCTGCGTGGAAGCATCATGCAGCCCCATTTATTTCTTCAATATGTTCTAGAAAGGGTAATCCTTTGGAAGCAAGAAATACACCACAGAACTGGAAAATATGGAGTGTACATGTTTTCTGTGCCAGACTAGCTAGTTTCGGCCAATTAGGCCTCATCAGTGACCCTCAAATACTTTCAAAATCCCACAATGGTATCGATGATCCCAAAGGACAAGAAAATATAAACTACACTTTCAAGCCGCTATCGGGAGGTGGTGTGTGTGTGTGTGTGTGGGGGGGGGGGGGTGGGGGGGTAATGATAGCAGAAGTAGTGGAAAAAGTAGTAACAGTATAATTATTACCATCATCGTTTTATTATTAAAATTACTATCAGTAGTAGTCGTTATTAGTTATAGTAGTATCATAATTATTATTATTATATTTATGTAGATTCCAACAAACAATATTGGCTAGTTTTATCCAATTTTATTTCCATCACGTTAACATGCTCATGCAAAATATGGTTTACATTTCAACCAGCAATTTCGTCAGACAAATGTCATTTGCATAGCATAATAGCAAATTGATTTCAGTCCCTTTCAATTAACTGTTATAAACTTCTTTGAAACAGATAACTAAAAATATTACAAGAAACATAATAAAACGATATATTGTGGACAGCTATGTCTTTATCTTTGTGACTAAAGTATTACACCTGTCAAATTAGCATACTGCATTGCTTCTCTCCAAAGTCAGGGCACAGCACAAGTTACATGTTCGAAAGTTTGCAACACAACTTCCCATACACCCATACAAAAACGCCAGTGGTATTGAGTCCACTATGTGCCTTACGCACCCTCATAATATCCGTCAAATGATCTTTTAATATTGTATCCAAAAAACAATCAGAACCAATCTTATTATTTTATCGAAAAACGTTTAATTGCTGTCAATAAAAAATATGACGTAAAGGTATTGAAGAATAATATTAGTGACCTTAAAGAGTTAGGTAATCAAAAGCTCGAGCGACAAAATATATCAAGAAACATAATAAAACGATATATTGTGGACAACTATATATTTATCTATGTGACTAAAGTGCTACATCTTTTAAGTTAGCTCATTGTATTGCTTCTATCCAAAGTCAGGGCACAGCACAATGTACACGTTGGCAAGTTTGAAACTCCCATACACCCATACAAAAACGCCAATGGTACTGTGTCCACTATGTTCCTTACGCACCCTCATAATATCCGTTAAATGACCTTTTGATATTATATCCAAAATAATCAGAACCAATCTTATTTTTTTACAAAGATTTTAAAGAAACATTTTTAATTGCTGTCAATAAAAATGTGACATACAGATCCTTTTCTCCTACTGAACTGCAAGGAAAATACACAGTTCTATTAATAGATCATGAAAGCAACTCGTGTTAGAATTAATGTGCAAAGGTATTGAAGAATAATATTAGTGACCTTAAAGAGGTAGGTAATCAAAAGCTCGAGTCACAAAAAGAAGCGTATTCTAAACATAATGTACGATTCTAACACAGTGCGCCTATATAGGCAATGGAAAATAACCGTGTTTTATTCTAAAACAAATCACGGCAAGGAAGAGCGTGACGAGTGACGTCATTATTCGATTTCCTTGACGTTAGACGGTGTAACGTCATTTTCTCGCATCGAAAGCGTTAGAAAATGATATAAATGCATGTGTTTCAGTCGATAATTTTAGCGGGATTTCTTCTAACAATGGCGAAAAGTTATGAGAATTTGAAGGAAACAACAGCATTATTCCCGAGTTTCAGCGTGTTAGAATCGATGTAGATCAGCTCTAGCCAGTGATTTGTTAGGTAATAAATCACAAGTTTGTCGGTCAGTTGTAAGTAGACAAATCACGCGCGCTACGCGCTCGTGATTTGTCTACTTTACAACGGATCTCCAAACTGTGATTTATTACTCAACAAATCACAGTTAGAGCTGATCTATTTCTTAAATAACGTATAATAAATGAACTAACCTTCGTTAGCTCTTCCCTAACGATCTATGCATATTCTTGTAGTCTTGTCATATATGTGCAATATTTTGTCTCTTTTCAAACTGACAGATTAGGGCAGATATTTTATAGCAAAAAAGCCCTGCGTTTAGGTGGTGACTTGTCGAATTTATCATATCTATTTTATCTATCAATGCTCTCTAAAAACAACGACCCTGCCTTAAAATCAAGGAAAAAACGTGTATTTCTTTGAAAGACCACATAACCGCTAAAATATGACCTAGGGTTATTATAAAACTTAAATTAAGATGATTCAATAAAATAACCTCAACAAAATAGATTTTTCCGCTGAAAAACAATCGTCCGAAAAACTTGGCGATATTAATGTGAAAGGTACACGTTTACAACCTTCGAGTCCGGGCACCGAGCTAAGCAGCAGGTGCAGATCCATTGACCGTTAAAGCCCTCGTGGTGTAGTGGCTATGCTACTCGCCTTGTAAACCAGGGATCGCAGGATCGATCCCGGGCTTCTCCAGACTTTCGCATGAGTCTTTAAACTGAGGTCCCGTCTCCGTATGACCTTAGCTGTTGGTGAGACGTAAAAACTCAAACATTGAACTGAACGTCATATGATAAGTGAAGAGTTGATAGCGTGGTCAGTTGTCCGTGATGCACAAGTCATAAATATTCATTAGGTGGTCAGTTGTCAAATGGACTGATGATAGTTCGGCTGTGGCCGTGTGTTTCCGTGGTTTTTGTTGTTGTCGCTGTATGGGCATATAGTACAGTCTACCGGCACATCACTACATAGTCTCGTCTGGACAAATTTGAGATTATAGGGAAAGATGTTTACGCAGAATTCAACATCGTGGACCAAGATTTTCTTGCGTGTCAGTGTACTATTTATACAGTCTAAATACAATTTATAGTGACTTGAAAGGCGGTGATTATCATCCGGTAACAAAGCTACTGTTCACACACCAAGTTCTTCCCAATAATGGTTATTTTAATGGAATTTTAAAGTAAATGATTATAGTTCTGATAAATTATACAGTGTAAATATACCACTTGTATTATACAGTGTATAAAATGAAAAAAAAATAGAAATGAAGGCAGTGATCAGGAATTGATAAAATTAACCCACAGCTCCCATCAGAGACACCAAACGGAAAGAAACACAAACATGAAACAACTAGACCTTAATGGAAACATCAAAAGCGTCTCTCACCGCTGTGGTTCGAGCCTCACTCGGGTCACATGTGAGACGCCAAGTTCTGCAACGGAAGGTCAGGTGGTTTTACTCCGGGTACCCCGGTTTTCGCCCACCTCTGATTAACGATCGGCTCGATATGAGTGAAATAATCTTGAAAGGGCCGTAAAACCAAAAACAAACAAACAAACAAAACATCAATAGCGGAAAGCCAAAAGGACAGTTGCTTTCCCACAAAATGGCCAGTTCATCACGAAAACATGCCTATATAAGTTTGACCCCCTTGAACCCCACTTTTATATAGTAAAACTGGGATTTCAATGGTAAACCTTAATTTTTCTTATTTCTGCTCAAATATATAGATTGTGGGTACTCGTTAGAACCGCCTCATCGAGGCGGTTCTAACGAGAACCCACAATCTATATTTTGATCAGAAATAAAAATAATATCACCATTTTTCATCTGAAAATTTTCGTTTTTTCGGTGGTTAAGTTTACAATGTATTTGAATAGGCGTGTTTTCGTAATGTGGCTATCCACATGAACATTACGGTAACGCATCCGTTTTACATAGTGTATTCTTTCATGTCTCCAAAATGATAACTTTTCTGATTACAACATGTGATACTTTTTCTTCTAAATACTCAAAACATAGGGCCGTGAGTGTTGGTTAGAACAGCCTCATTGAGGCGGTCCTATAATGAGGCGGTTCTCGCGAGTAGCATCATCCCGTGAACAAGTGCGTGGAACGAAGACCCCCCCCCCCCCCTGAATCCCACTTTATATTAGAGAAAACTGGGGTTTACGGGGGTATTCATTTTTTTTCTTATTTCCGCTCCAAGACATAGGTTGTGGGTACTCGTTAGAACCGCCTCATTGAGGCGGTTCTAACAAGCACACACAACCTCTGCTTTGAGCATTTATAAGAAAAATATCAAGGTTTTTCATCAGAAAAGTAGCCATTTTGGAGATGTGAAATATTCACTATGTCGTACAGGTGAGTTATCGTAACATTATCCTATATCTTGGAGCAAAAATAAGAAAAATAATATATACCCCTGTAAACTCCAGTTTTCTCTATATAAAGTGGAGTTTAGAGGGGTGTACATTACACGAACTTGTTAACATGGTACATAGCATATCAGGATTGTCGGAGCCAGAAGCAGCAGCAATAAAGGGAGGATCTGACATGAGTGTTCATGTATTATTGAATTTATTAAACGAGTTGAGGAAAAGGGATCAAATGCGAGGCTGTGCCGAGCATTGTATCCCTTTTCCTAAACGAGTTTGATAAGTTGTTGACAGAGAGGATCTTACATGGGTGTCCATGTATTATTGAATTTATTAAACGAGTTGAGGTAAAGGGATAAAATGCGAGGCTTTGGCGAGCATTTTATCCCTTTTCCTCAACGAATTTAGAAAATTCAATAATACATGAGCACGAATGCAAGATTCTAATTATCATATGACAATTAAAACGCATTTTATTCACGATTGTTTACAAAAATGCCTATTTTCCGCCTTTAGTAAGCGCGACGTCGTTAAGGGCGTCGTACATTTAACGTTACGGGACGTATCTATCTTATTTGCTTATTTAATCCACTAGTGTATTATCGAATTTATTACATGGCGTTATTACATTCTCAGACGCGACGTCATATGATAAAAAGAAATAATTAGAGATTTACACACAGATAAAAGCAATTCAAGTCTACCTAAAAATGGGGCTTTCATCATATAATTTCAGCTGTTGATTTGTACCAATTTCATATATATTTCCTGTCCGCTTTAAAACAGTTTACAGACAACGAAAAGTTTTTCATTTGTATCTATCTCATTACTGAGTATTATGTGCAGGGATGCGTGCGTGAGAATAAAGAGTAAAAAAAGTATATAATGAGGGCTAAAAGAGTGATAGTGAAGAATGAAGAAAGATAAAAATGTTTGAGTGTTAGTATGAATAAGATTCAAAAAAATATTACTTTCCATGGCCTTAAGTGATTGATCTTGCTAACATCTCTCTTGAATGCGTCAAGGTCGCTTAAAAGTAAAATATCTGCAGGGAGCCTATTCCATAAAACAACAGTCATGGGAAAGAACAATAAGTTGTAGTAATCTGCAGAGGCATATGCCTGGCGGAAACTAAGGGGATTATTAAGACTGTGGCGAGTAATTTTCTGTGGCCGCTCAAAATATGAAGTTATCGCCACTGCAACAAGGTCATACTGCATTTTGTAAAACATCGTAGCGACGGTTTTCTATGGAGCGCCAACCGAGGTTGCCAAACATCGCAGAATCACTAACATGGGAGGAGTATCTGTTTGTAACCCACCGTGCTGCCGTCCTTTGCACCATTTCTATTGTGTCTATATAGTTCTTGGCATATGGGCTCCACACGGTGGAGGCATATTCAACTTTGGATCTAACAACTGTTTTGTAGGCTAATTCTTTGACTGACTGGTTTACATTTCTTTTAACAAATCCTAGTTTGATTAGCCTTAGTGACAATTTCATTAACCCTTGTCCTGCTGAATATTTTAATCTGCCACATCCACTACCTATTATCAACCAATCAGATTACTTGATGCAAATAATTGCAACAAATTCACAATCTGAATGTCAAACAATGTAGATCCTGATCAGATGGCTTCTTCAGAAGCCATCTGATCTGGATCTGCATTGTTTCAATTATAAGGCGTAGCCGGGCTTAGCAGGACAAGGGTTAATATGCGTATTCCAGGTCAGGTCTTTGGAAATACTAATACCCCAAGGTAGCGTGCACTATCAACAAACTTCAATATCTCACCATGGAGGGTATACTGGGTGCGAACAAGGTGTCTGGCACTGCCAATGTACAGAACTTGACATTTACTAGGATTATATTCCATGTCCCAGGTTCGTTCCAATTCGTATAACTTGTTAAGATCATTTTGGAGAATGCGACTGTCATTTTGATTTCCCACAGAGCGGTAAACTGCAGTATCATCTGCAAATAACCTTATCTGAGACTGAATGTTTTCTGGAAGGTAATTAATGTAATGCAAGAAGAGACGTGGGCCCAGTACTTATCCCTGTGGCAAGCCTGAATTGACGGGTACCTCTGATGAACATTCCCACTCAAGCATTACAGCCTGGGTTCGACCCCCTGAGAAAGAGCTTATCCATTTGAGAGTTTTTCCTTTTGTGCCGAAAGAAGAAAGTTTAAAAAGCAATTTCAATTGGTTCACCTTGTCGAAAGCCTTGCTAAAATCTAGCAAGACTAAATCAACTTGGTGACCGTGTGAAAGTTTTCTGCCTAACTCCTCATCTAGTTCTATTAACTGTGTTTCGGAAGAACGTTTCTCACGAAAACCATGCTGTTCTCCATAAAGCATATCATTACCATTTAGATGCCGAGCAAGATTAGAAGCGACAATGTGCTCCATGGCCATACATAAAATGCAGGTCAAGGATATAGGCCTATAGTTTGCGGGATGACATTGTCGCCTTTTTTGAAAAGAGGACAAACTCTTGCCATTGTCCAATCTTTTGGCAGTAGGCCTGTTTCAAGTGACTACTCAAAAATAGCTTTCACCACAGAGGCTATGTCTTTCCTCAATTCCTTTAAGGCTATACGTTTTATATCATCCGGACCGGCAGCTTCATCTATCCTTAGATTAGACAATAATTTCAAATCTATTTTCATCAAACTTGATTTCTGGCATGAGAGGACATTTACATTTATTGATAAACTGTTTCAAAAGCGATCTTTGTGAGAGATGTTACTTTATCATATGACGTCGCGTCAGAGAATGTAATAATGCCATGTAATATTTTCGATAATCCACTAGTGGATTAAATATGCAAATTAGTTAGATTCACCCCGGTAACGTTACATGTACGACGTCCTTAAGTAACGACTTCGCGTTTACTAACGGCGGAATATTGACATTTTTGTAAAACAATCGTGAATAAAAAACGTTTTAATGTCATATGATAAACAGAATCTTGCATTCGTGCTCATGTATTATTGAATTTATTAAACGAGTTGTGGAAAAGGGATAAAATGCTCGGCACAGCCTCGCATTTTATCCCTTTTCCTCACCTCGTTTAATAAATTGAATAATGTAAGATCCTCTATATACATGATGGCTGTTTTGTAGCCCCTAGGGTAACCGGTCATTTCGTACCCTAGTCATTTCGTACCATTTTGGTCATTTCGTACCTATTCTTTGGTCATTTCGTACCCACTAACAACCATTTCGTACCCAAGTCATTTCGTAACCGTTTTGGTCATTTCGTACCCGGGTTCGAATTGATCAAAATGGGTACGAAATGTATTTAGCATAGTAAATAAAAGCGGGTACGAAATGACCAAAGTGCGTACGAAATGACCAAAATGGGTACGAAATGACCAAATTGAAAAATAAAACGGGTACGAAATGACCAAAATGGTACGAAATGACTAGGGTACGAAATGACTTGGGTACGAAATGACTGGAAACCGCCCCTAGAATGCGGTTCAGTTTGACCAAGTTCTGATATCTCGACATCGGGTGGTCAGAAATTGATAAAATTAGTATCAAATAAAATTCTAAGCTCCAATCTAAAAGATTATAAACCAATAATTTTCATTTTTAACATTTTAGGGGTCCATTTTTAAGTTAATTTGTCCGTGAAAATTCCCGGATTGTGTACTGGATGTTGGGGGTAGGGGTGCGTTATCCCTAATATCTCCACTTCGGGTGGTCAAAAATTATTAAGATTAGTTTCAAATAAAATCATAAGCTCCATTCTAAAAGATTATTAAACTATTTTTCATTTTTGACATTTAACTGGTCCATTTTTTTTTTTAAAAAAAAAAAGGGTCTGGGAAATTCCAAGATTGTATCCTGGATGTTAGGGTAGTTGTGCATTGTCATAATATCATAATATCTCGACTTGTGGTGATCACTAATTGATAACAATTGTATCAGATAAAATTTGAAGCTCAATTCTAAAAGAATATTAAAAAAAAACTTTTTACTCACCTCACTGAGGCAGCTCTAACGAGTACCCACAACCCGGATTGTATCCTGGATGTTGGGGGTATTGGTTCGTTTTCCTTAATATATCGACTTGTGAAAGTCAGAAATTAATAAAAAAAAATGTATCTGATAAAATTTGAAGCTCCATTTTAAAATATCATTGAAACTAGTTTTCGTTTTTCACCTCTGATGGGTCTATTTGTTTTTATTTGATTTGTCCGGGGTACTCTCGGATTGTGTCCGGGATGTGTGGGGTAGTGGTGCATTATTATAATATCGCGACTTGTGGTGGTCACTTATTGATAACAATTGTATAAGATTAAATTTTGAGCTCCATTCTAAAAGAATATTAAATATTTTCTTTTTATACACCTCAATGAGACAGTTCTAATGAGTACCCACAACCCTTTTTGATAAAAACAAACAGCAGGAAAATATCATATTATATCACTGTAAACCACTTTTGTATTATTTGGGAACTCACAAACCAAGTTTTAGAGCAAATATGAGAGAAATAATGCATTCCCCTGTTAACCCTTCTTTTGTTTATAAAAAAAAATGGTTTCATGGACTTTCAAGTTTAACATGATGTCACTCATGTTGCTGTTCACAAGACAGAAATCGCCAATTATTTGCTGCTGAATAATATCATGTATCACTGTAAACCCCAATTTTTTGTGTGGACAAAACACAAACCATGTTTTGAGGAAATTCGAAAGAAATAATGAACACCCGTGTAAATCCTACTTTTCTCTATATATAAAGTTGCGTTTACATGAATGATCATTACACGGCTTTCAAATTTAAGATGATATCACTCATGTTGCTGTTCACAAGATGTACATCGCCAATTATTTGCTGCTGAATATCGTGTATCACTGTTAAATAGAAGTGGAGACAATGATCAGGAATCGATACAATTAACCCACAGCTCCCATCAGAGACACCTAACATGTAACAACAGACCCCAACGGAAACATCAATAGCGGAAAGCCAAAAGGACAGTTACTTTCCCACAAAATGGCCAATTGGCTATCAGAAATAAAATAACACAAGCGACACAAACACCCAAAGACAAACCATAACAAAAATAAACCGCGACAGAAGAACAGCCTTAGAATGGCCAGCAAAACGAACTCCACCGTGGGGCTTAAATCGATTTTACGTGGCCACAATCCTCGCCCTTACTTCCGTCGCGATTTAGACAAATAATTTGTTCAGTTCGCATGAAGGCCTCCTAACTCATCAGTGCAACATCTCCGTGAACACTAAAATCAAACAACTACAGAGATGAAACAACGGTGAGTACTCGACAGCAAGAAACCACTGAAATGCTGGAGCAATAGAAAACCAACAGTTAGACTCAGCTGGGCCCACATTTCTCTATAGACAAAACACAAACCATGTTTTTAAAGATATACGTAAGAAATAATGCACATCCGTGTAAATCCTATTTTTCTCTATATAAAGTTGGATTTGCATGGGTGGTATTTACATGGCGTTCAATGATGTCACACATGTTGCTGCTCACAAGGCGGACACTGTCATTGATTTGCTGATGAATTCAGACCTAAACATATTCTATGAAGCCAAATTTTGCACCTACGATTATCACAGATAATCATGGTATCAATACACCCAGGCATTTTGCAGAAGCACCAAACTGGAATTTTATTTAGTCAAACTGGCGCTAACAGGTATCATTTCTGCCCAAAAACATAGGTTGTGGGTACTCGTTGAAACCGTCTCGCCGTTCTATGGAGTTCCTACAGTCTTTGTTTAGATAAGAAATATGAAATATCTGGGATTTTTTGTTTTATCGGAAAATTTTCAATTTAGTGTTGCTAAATTCTCAGTATACTCGACTAGGTTTGTTTTCGTAATGACATAAAAAAACCCGGATATTTTCCATATCTCTTCTTAAAACACAAAGTATGGTTACTCATTAAAACAGCTTCGGTGAGGTGATTCTAACTAGCACCCACAATCGATGTTTTGAGGAGAAATAAGGAAAATGATTTTCTTAATGTCTCGAAATGCTTACAACATTCTTGAAATAGATTGGACTGCATGGTGCTTCCACGCAGAGCTGAAACTGGCCACACATGAGTACTGGTAAACCGCTTAGACGGACTTAGCCTGTCCATGCAAAGTAGTGTGAGTCAGACTGCCCAATGCGTATACACGGGTGGTAATCAGGGGAACTAGCTCGAAAATGAGTCAACGGAAATTCGCTCCCTCGACACATCCGGGAACTCTCGAGCTAGCTCCATCACCAAGAAACTCGTAAACAAAGGTAGGTCTCGAAGAGTTTTATCACCATTTTTTCTCTTTGTAAGCTATTGATAAAAAAAATCCGGCAATGCAGTTCCACATAGAAATGATTTAACTTTGTACCCCGCTAGAATTTGCCATGGAAATTTGCAGCGCTGGAGTATGAATGAAACTAAACTTTTTATCACGGACCTGAAAAATTGTCAATTTATGTCATTACGGAGATTTTGGCCGACGATTTTTCATTTTCCGTCAAAAGTACACCGTCACACCCACAGAAACAACATCCCTGGAAAAATGAAACATGGAAAGTTTGAAATAAGCGAAAAAAATTTGGCCGCGATCACGTAACATGCGACTTATGACGAAATTATTGTCCGAGCTAGTCTTCGCGACAAGGAGCTAGATCACTCGACATGGAGATAGTCCCCTAAAAAAAAAAACAAGAAAAAGAAACATTCGTCAGATGACTGGGGCCTGATTCGATGTCTTTCTATGGTCCTACCCAGTTTATCCAACTGGTTTCTTTACCTCTGGCTAGTTGGCCTGGTGGTTAAGATTTGACTTTTGAGGAGGAGTTTGAAATGTATCATTATTTCTTTGAAACATTTATAGTACCAGAT
Organism: Lucinisca nassula; assembly: GCA_963580285.1. Lineage (NCBI taxonomy): Eukaryota > Metazoa > Mollusca > Bivalvia > Lucinida > Lucinidae > Lucinisca > Lucinisca nassula. Next base: position 553,508 of record CAUZLF010000660.1, read on the forward strand.
GAACATGTGTTCTGAGATACACTGCTTAGTAATGACTTGCATGGGTCTCCTGTGTTGGTATTTTTGACACCCATATTTGCTTATAAAATTCTATGATCGGATTCTGTGCGGGTTGAAGAAAATTGATTATGTTGTATGAAGACATGCCTCCTCTACGCCCACAGACTATGTGCACACCCATATGCAATGGCACAACAAAGTCTGTTTTACCAAGTGTTGAGTGAGTGAGTGTATATTTGTTTGTACCGGAGCCATACGGTCCAGTCAACACTATTTTAGGCCATTTTTGAGCCGGTCAGTTTCCCTATCCACACTCATTCTGGGCAGCCTCATACGTAAGCGGTTAACCAGTACAATGCACTTTCTTTCGCAAGAAACTGACAACTGCCCTTCTTGAATCAGCGGAAGGGGAAAGCATGACCGTAGGAAAGATTCCATGATCAATCGTCACAAGAGAATGTTGCCAACCCCGGCAGATATCGAATCCGGCGGCGTCCTCCTCATCACCAGTCAGACGCGCATCAGACTGAGCTACCGAGGCCGGTGAGTGAGTGTTCTCGAGTTTTACGTCCTACCAACAGCTACGGTCATACGGAGATGAAACAGCTGTATAAAGACTCATCCGAATGTCTGGACAAATCCGGGGTCGAACCCACGACCACTGATTTATGAGGCGAGTAGCTTATACACTACACAACGGAGGCTTCTAACAAAGTGTTGAAATAGCCTTTACATATGCTGTGTAAAGGCTATTTTAGCAAGTAAACATATAACATATTCAGGATTTCTGTATTCAATCTTTGTTTTGAGGAGGACAAGCCTTGTAATGGAATAAGATATTATGCAGCTGCATGCCTTTTGCCTATTTAACATGTTTAAGGAAAGTATTTTCAAATTTACTTTTGAATTTCTATTAAGTTTACAATAGACTGGGGTAGACCATGGCAGGGTGGGGGTACAATAGAGTGGGGTAGACCGAGCCAGGGGTGGGGGTCAAGGTTTTATTTTCCATACTCATAGGTTGGGGTCATAGGTTGACACTTCACATGATAGGGGGAGGGGTCAGATATTGTTTTTAAACGCGAAAAAAAAAAATCACCCAGCCCCTCCGGCTGGTAAATAATGACTGGTCCTTAACCCTTCTCTTACTGAATATTCAGATTAGCCACACCCATTGCTGACTTTGAAACAATCAGATTACTTGATGTAATTTATTTTCCTACAAATTCATAAATTGAATGTCAAACAGTGTAGATCCTGATCAGATGGCTTCTTCAGAAGCCAGAAGCCATCTGATCTGGATCTACACTGTTTGCAAAGGAAATTGTTGTCGTGAACAGCAGGATAAGTGCTAATACATTGTTATATTGAATATTCGATTTTCTTTCAGATGGTCGCATGAACTGAAAGGTCACGGTCTGAGTAAGCGTCATACCAAATTTCAACTTTGTAGCTTAATATAAATGGAAGTTATGGGCTCCAAGAGAAATGCAGACGTAAACTTCGAAATTTGTTAGACTCTGTTTATGAACGTGACTTTCCATTGCAGAACTGGGACATGCATATATGACTCAAGAGAGGCTCGAACCACACCGGCAGGATACCTAATTGAAATAGATTCATGTTGTTAGGTGATTAGTTGCTTAATAGATCACTGTCTGTCGGTCACAAGTGCAGAGATCACTCGCGGTACGCGCCCGTGACCACTCGCGCTACGCGCTCAAGATCTATTTACTTTAACGACTGACTTCCAGCCTGTGATCTATTAAGCAACTAATAACTACCATCTTATCTTTCAACAATTTAGTCGAAAACTGTGTTGAGCATTTATGGCAGGGGAAACGATAGTTTGTTCGCGGCATCTGGGTCACATGACCAAGATGGTTACCACGCCCATATATGGTAAAACCATTAAAACTCTTCTCTATAACCAGTGGGCTGATTTCAAGAATCTTGGGTATGTAGTACCTAGGACTGCAGCACAACATAATTTGTTTAAACGATGCCTTTAGGTTTATCACAAATAATCAGATCACCTGCGGGAACAATTTGTGATTATAGAGTAAAACAAAAATCATCAAAAAGATTACCGGTAGGAATCAAATACTTCATTTATTTAAACACTCTTTCACACGAAACTGGCATTTGTGTGCATATATATTTTCTTTCTTTTTCCATCCATCCTTCCATCCATCTACCCACCATCCGTCCGTCTGTCTGTCCGTCTATATGTTCGTTCGTCCATCCGTCCTCCAATGGACTAATCCATCCAAATACCCACTCATTCCTTTCTGTAGTGTACCCATCCATCCATCCATCAATCATTTCATCCATCCATCCATCCAACATCCATTGATCCGCTCCAAATTGGAGGGGGCGAAGAAACTAGGTGGGCGAAATGACTAAAGGGGCGAAAAGACCAGGCTCTGTTGGCAAAACAACTAGGGGTGCAAAATGGGGGCCAAACGAACAGGCAGAAACGACTGGGGGACGCCTTTGGGGCATAGCATCTTGTTACCCAACTAGCCAGAGGTTAAGAAACCAGTTGGATAACCTGGGTGGGACCATAGAAAGACATCGAATCTGATGAATGTTTCTTTTTCTTTTCTTTTTTTTTTTTTTTTTTTTTTTTTTTTTTTTGAGGGGACTATCTCCATGTCGAGTGAACTAGCTCCTTGTCGAGAAGACTAGCTCGGACAGAAATTTCGTCATAAGTCGCAAGTTACGTAATCACGGTCATTTTTTTTTTTTTTTTTTTTTGCTTATTTCAAACTTTCCATGTTTCATTTCCTCAGGGATGTTGTTTCTGTGGGCGTGAAGGGTGTACTTTTGACGGAAAACGAAAAAGTCGTCGGCCAAAATCTCCGTATTGACATAAATTGACAATTTTTCAGGTCCGTGATAAAAAGTTTAGTTTCATTCATACTCCAGCGCTGCAAATTTCCATGGCAAATTCTAGCGGGGTACAAAGTTAAATCATTTCTATGTGGAACTGCATTGCCGGATTTTTTTTTATAAATGGCTTACAAAGAAAAAAATGGTGATAAAACTCTTCGAGACCTACCTTTGTTTACGAGTTTCTTGGTGATGGAGCTAGCTCGAGAGTCGAGGGAACAAATTTCCGTTGACTCATTTTCGAGCTAGTTCCCCTGATTACCACCCGTGGTATAAGTCTTTTCGGTTTCATCACGTTAAGAAATGACCACCCCCATAAATCCAACTTTATATAGAGAAAACTGGGGTTCATGTGGTATACATTATTTTTCCTACTCTGATCGAAGACATAGGTTGTGTGTACTCGTTAGAACCGCCTCAATGAGGCGGTTCTAACGAGCACCATAGGTTGTGGGTACACTTAGAACCGCCTCAATGAGGCGGTTCTAACAAGCACCCACAACCTATGTTTGCAGTATAAATAAGAAAATATGACGAAATAAACATTTTGGAGATGTGAAAAAATGCACTATGTCGCACGGAAGTGTTATCGTAACGCAAAGTCCTACAAAATTGGAAGCAACGTCTCAAAATGACCTAAATAGTGTTGACGGGGACGTTTATCCTCAATTCAAACAAACACAATAATAGCATTCATTCAAAATATCAAATTGACCAAATTTTCCCCTTCAAAAGCCGTGGAAGTAACTTTCTACTATTTCAATGCAGGTATGCAGCACGCGCCAACTCATTATGAGTTGAAGCAATAACACGGGTGGTAATCAGGGGAACTAGCTCGAAAATGAGTCAATGGAAATTTGTTCCCTCGACACATCCGGGAGCTCTCGAGCTAGCTCCATCACCAGAAAACTTAAAAACAAAGGTAGGTCTCGAAGAGTTTTATCACCATTATTTTCTTTGTAAACTATTTATAAAAAAATCCGGCAATGCAGTTCCACATAGATATGATTAAACTTTGTACCTCGCTAGAATTTGCCATGGAAATTTGCAGCGCTGGAGTATGAATGAAACTAAACTTTTTATCACGGACCTGAAAAATTGTCAATTTATGTCAACACGGAGATTTTGGCCGACGTTTTTTCATTTTCCGTCAAAAGTACGCCCTTCACACCCCCAGAAGTAACAGTCCTAGTGAAATGAAACATGGAACGTTTGAAATAAGCAAAATATTTTGGCCGTGATTACGTTACTTGCCACATATGACGAAATTACCGTACGAGCTAGTCTTCTCTACAATCGAGCTAGTTCACTCGACATGGAGATAGTGCCCTCAACGGTGAAACATTCATCAGATGACTGGGGCCTGATTCGATGTCTTTCTATGGTCCCACCCAGTATATCCAACTGGTTTCTTTACCTCTGGCTAGTGGGCTTGGTGGTTAAGTGCGCTGTCTGTCTGGTTTAACCATTTAGCTGCAAACTCAAATTGAGATTTGACATAATACATTTTTATATTGAATGTTCGATTTTCTTTTCAGATGGGCACTTTCCAAGGAAAAAGTTCCAAAGGACTATTCCTGAGCAGAAAAATACTGGACATGCAACAATATATATATATATATATATATATATATATATATATATATATATATATATATATATATATATATATATATATATATATATATATATATATATATATATATATACCCAGCAGGCACTCAACGTTGAATCAACGTTGAGTTTGTGTTGAAATTAGGTTGATTGGTTGATCAACCTTATATCAACCTCTGTTCAACGGTGATTTATCAACACTGATTAAACGTTGGCAGTATAACGTTGAATCAAAGTTGATATGTTGTTGTATATAAACAACTGATTCCGCAAAGTTGAACTTAAGTTGGTAAAACTCTGCTGATTAAACGTTGATGTCCTTATTATTTAATCAACGTTGAAATTTGGCTGACAACCAACATTTGGTTATTACTACATAATAAACAACAACAACAGCAACGATATTATTATTATTATTGTTGTTGTTGCTGCTGCTGCTGCTTTAAAACAACACTCGCAAATATGGAATCTTGAGCACATCACGTCGGGTCAACGTCGTATCAACGTCGTCGCATCGACGTTGATGCGACGTTACCTAAACGTCATGTGCCCACTGGGATAAAAATCCAGAAGGCGCGCAGGTGCGGCAAACGATCAGGGTCTACGCTGTTTGCTTGTCAAATACCAATTATATATGGATCTGATCAGTTTGTAAGTTTTGAATGAACTTTCCCACGAAGCTCACAAACAAAAAATGGCGGCGCCGAACAGAAAAAGGTATTTAGAGTTTTATCCTAACGTACGTCGCAGGCATAGCCAGTGTTCGGCTTATCCTGCGTCTAAACGAATACTAGTTGATGAGATGGTTCTTATAAAAAAATGCAGGCTTTGTTAGATCTTATTTTCATATCTTTTGATCCTTTGGTCGTGACGTGACGCGTCGGGAAAATCATATGCTCACAGAGCGTGTAAGTTTTTTCGTGAACTTGAGACAAAGAGGGAAAAAAACAACAGAAAAAAAGTATTCATTGTGCGAGGTAAGATTTATTATTATCATTATTACTGCATACATTTTCATAATAGCTTGTGTTATTACACACAATACAATAGAAACGAAAAAACTTTTGATTCATAAATTTTGTACTCTTTCAAGTGCGCATTACAAGCGCATGCACGCAGACGCGCAGTTATAAAAATACACCGCCAGAAACTGAAACGGGCTTCTCAACTTGCAGTTAATACAAAATATCATTTAAAAGTGATGTTGTAATAGCTTTGTCCTTTATAAATTTTAAAATTAACTTTTAAATGAAAAGAAACTTTTCATTTTTCTAGTTAACTTTTAAATCGAACGAAACGAAGTGCAATGATGAATAATATAATTGGCCCGTCAAAGGAAAAAATATATAAATTAAAATGCCCGGTAAAATGCACGATTCTATTTCTATTACTTAACAGTAAAATCAAGCTTCTGGGCCATGTAATGCTTATTTTAAGTCACTGGGAACCTTTTTAGAAAATATGTGATTTTCAGCCAACTACTTAAAATTTTGTTATGCTCTGGCTTTACTCCTTTGTGTATACATAACTGTGCTTATCAGTTTTTTTCCACATTACAGGCGTGTAATATTAGAGCGTCTGGTGTTTATGATCCCCAGCTTATGCCACAAGTTTTATGCTTTTTTTTTATACGATAACACGCCCGTGCGACTTAGTGCATTTTTTCACATCTCAAAAATGGCTTCTTTTCTGATGAAATTTGTGATATTTTTGTTACTTTTACTTCAAATATATGTTGTGGGTGCCCGTTAGAACTGCCTCATTGAGGCGGTTCTAACAAGTACCCATAACCTATGTTTTGAAACAGAAATGTAGAAATAAGAAAAATGATATATACCCCGTAAACCCCAGTTTTCTCTATATGAAGTGGGGTTTAGGAGGTGTTAATTTCACGGACGAGTTCACGTGATGGAGTATACGGCTCTTTCAAGATTATTTCACTGATATCGAGCCGATCGTTAATCAGAGGTGGGCGAAAACCGGAGTAACCGGAGAAAAAAATACCTAACCTTCCCTTGCAGAACTTGACGTCTCACGTGTGACCCAAGCCAGGCTCGAACAACAGCGGTGAGGGATCTAATGATTAAGAGTCAGCGCTCTTATCCACCAGACCAAGGAGGCCCATATGTTTTATGCCTGTACATGGTTTGTTTGGATGATTCCGTTCCCTATTATATGTTACTGTTATTATACATGTATTTTTATGCAAATAGTGTAAGATGCCCTGGGTGTACGTAGTACGTGGGTCTACACTATTTACCCAAATCTCATCCATTGTACCCTATATAGACATTATAATGTGCAAATGTAATCCAACAGGGTTTAGAATAAAAATGCATATTTAAACGTTTGTTACAAGACATGTGCGGCCCCCGCCCATTGGGGCTCACAGAAATAAATGGGCTGCATGATGCTTCAACGCAGAGCTGAAACCGACCGCACATGAGTACTGGTAAACCGCTCAGAGAATCTAAGCCTGCCCAGGTAAAGCGGTGCGAGTTGGACTGTCCGTGCTTATAAACCCTATTGGTTTCATTGGGCGACAGGGCTTGAGATGTCATTTCATCTCCATGTCGGGAAAAAGTCCCACAAACTTGGAAGCAACGACTCCAAAATGACCTATACAGTGTTGACGGGGACGTTAAACCTCAAATAAAACAAAACTAAAATCATAACACTTTATCTAGAAAAAAAATTTAATAGTGAAATAAACAGAAGCATATAGGCCTACCCCTGCATTATTATTATTATTATTATTTTACTTTTCTTATTTCTTCTCAAAACATAGGTCGTGGGCGGCTCCAACAAGCAACAACAAGCACCGGGTACGTATGTATCGAGCATGTTAGACGTTAATTTTATTTAGTAAGAAAACGTTACTCAGGAAAAGCCACAATCAAAGACCACAGCCACCACAAGCCACCAAAATAACAGTTAGAAATGATGAGACGACACGTCACATACACAATCGAAATGTGCGTGCACCAACAGTACAAAACCAGAAACTGCAACGGAATCATTACAACATGCCTATGTAATGCAGGACAATATTTTATGGATCCAGAGATGATAATTGGTGATTTGTTCTTATTTCTGCTCCAAACATAGATTGTAGATGCTCGTTAGAGCAGGTTCTAACGCGTATCCACAATTATTATTAATAATAATAATCGACCTCTCGATCTAAAACCCGATGCTTTACCACTGCACCCCAGCGCATTTATGTTTTGGAGCAGAAATAAGTAAAATAATGTAAACCCCACCTTTCTCTATATAAAGTAGTGTTTAAAAGGGTAATCATTGCATGGACTTGTTAACATGATGTGACCGCCAGTAGTTAAACTACTGATTGGGTTTCAAATCCGGAGTTTACGAAATTGTCACCATCGCCCCAATTCCGATGCAGTGTCATACATAATGGCAATAACAGTATATTCAGCATTCATGGTCAGGTGGTACAGACGCAGCAAAGCGTATGGCATTAACAAACACTACCTGCATGCAGCCACATTTATTGAGCAAGTTTGTTCCTAAGCATATTTATCTTTCTCTCCTCTAATAAATAATGACTTCTTTATAATGAATGAAATTTTGAAGATGAAGGAACAGGTTTCAGAGAGGGATATGGTAGGTAATCAGAGAGACATTTATAGGTCTAGAGTGAATTAGAGTGAACATTTGGACTGATTCCAGTCTACCACGATAAGTAAAACCGAAAAAAATGTTTGGTCATTGTAAGGTTAATTAACTCAGATTTTTAGTTCAGTACTATTTTTGGTTATGGCATTTTCAAGATTAAACGTTATTTTCCGCATGTTTTCGTGTAAAATTGTGGATCCAGTGTAAATTGTTCATAAATAAGAACTTATCATGATGTGCGATTTAAATTACTAATTCATAATTAAAACTCTTGCTGCATATATATTTATATTATCGGTCGATCCTCAAACCAGTCTGTTGTGGAGAGGTGGCTTACAACATAGAAAACGATCCTCATACCTAGCAGTTATGGTGAGGTGGTATCGATACTGCAAAGCATACACCACTCATGATTTCACTATTTAAGTAGCACATAAAGTAAGGAATTAAACACAATAAATATCTAATTCAGAATTTAAACTTCTCGATGCTCATGTGTTTTTTTTCAATCTTCGATCGATCCTCATACCGGTCTGTTAAGGAGAGGTGGCTTTTTTTAGAAAACGATCCTCATGCCTTGCATTCATGGTGAGGTGGTATCGATACTTCAAAGAATACAACACTTACACATACATACCTTCGGTTCACAAGCATGATTTCATTATTTACGTAATTAGCACATGAGGTAAGGCAATGCTAATTCAGAATTTAAACTTCTCTATGCGCATGTTTTATTTTATTTTTTTCAATTTTCGATCGATCCTCATACCAGTCTGTTGAGGAGAGGTGGCTTTTTAGAAAACGATCCTCATGCCTTGCATTCATGGTGAGGTGGTATCGATATTTCAAAGCATACAACACTTACACATACATATTTTCGGTTCACAAGCATGAGTTCATTATTTACGTAATTAGCACATGAAGTAAGGAAACCCTAATTCAGAATGTAAACTTCTCTATGGTCATGTTTTTTTTCAATTTTCGATCGATCCTCGTACCAGTCTGTTGAGGAGAGGTGGCTTTTCAGAAAACGATCCTCATGCCCTGCATTCACGGTGAGGTGGTATCGATACTTCAAAGCATACAGCACTTACACATACATACTTTCGGTTTACAAGCATGGTTTCATTATTTACGTAATTAGCACATGGAGTAAGGAAATACTAACTTAGAATTTAAACTTCTCTATGCTCATGCTTTTTTTCAATTTTCGATCGATCCTCACACCAGTCTGTCGATGAGAGGTGGCTTTTTAGAAGATGATCCTAATGCGAGGTGGTATTGATACTTCAGAGCATACAGCACTTACACAAACATACTTTTCTAGAAAACTTGAACGACAGCGGATCGCGGTCAAAGTTTACGCGAACCCCTTCGGGGTTCATTTAATTTGCATGCGACCCACTGCGTTCATATTTACATAAACAGCAGAAAGATGAAATACATTTCTAAAGTGTACGGATTTTCTACACAATACGCAATAATTCCTTCCAGAAACTAAACATGCATCTATAGGAGAAAATACATCTGTGGTGTAATTTGAAGAATTGCCTTTCTTGTTTTTCAGATAGTGTTATGAATAGGACCACCCTTGACCCCGACAGAATTAAAAAAGAAAAGAAAAGAAATTAACGTCCGACTGAAATAGACAGCTTACAGAACAGGCGGTAGCTAATGTCAAACAAAAAAAAAAAAACACAGTGATCAGTTCTACAAACTTTAAGTACAACAGCGTTTGTGGCTCGTAATATCTTAAAAGAAAATTTAAGTGAAAAAGTGGGCGCCCTTGCATGCGTATGAAATATTTACAGTTTGCAAATTTATATGTTAGTTTCGTTTCTTTAATAAATCATGGTTTCTTAAACGCTGTTTCTGTAGTTATATCAGTTTGATTTAATGGTTGATATTTCAACGTTGATGCAAGGTTGAAAATTAAGCTATGGTTCAAAGATGACTGCTCAACGTTGATTCAACTTTCATATTCAACTGACTATCAACGTTTATTCAACATTAATATCTTAACGTTGAATCAACACTGTAATATCAACGTTGATTCACTGTTGGATTGTCAACTTTGAGTCAACGTTGACTGTGCAACGTTGATTCAAATTTCATATTCAACCCAAAATCAACGTTTATTCAACGTTTGCCTTCAACGTTGACTCAACGTTGAATCAACCGATTATTGCCCGCTGGGTATATATATATATACAGAGAGAGAGAGAGAGAGAGAGAGAGAGAGAGAGAGAGAGAAAATCAACAAAGTCCGATATCGCCACACAATTTTGTATATTTTATACGCTTCTACCGGTTTCACTGTTCTAACAGATTTTCAAGAAGACATTAAGTTATTGACATAGCAACAATGCGTAACGACGTTACTTCCGGCGTTACTTCCGGCGTCAGTAACGTTACGTACATAAACAATGATAAAAAACGGTATTATTACAAGGTCTGGTCAGTGAATACCCTGATGGCACGTGTCCGTATCAATGAAGTCTATTCAACTTCGGCTTCAGAGTATTGATAAAAAGTTTTTCTTTTGCCCGTCGTAAAGATGTACTCTCAGAATACATCTTATAGAAGGGGAAAATATTATATTTCGGGTTCAGAGTATGGGCACAATTTGCTATATGCTCACTAACCTTAAGCATTCTTGTCTTAGGGTCACGAATTTGCTGATTATGTATCGTAACTCTTTGTCGTAATAAGTTACCAGTTTCGCCAATATATTCCTCCCCACAGCCTCTGCATTTCATGACGTATATCACATTTTTTACGTCACAGGACATGTTCTCGTGGATTTTGAAGTTTGTTCCACAGCGAAATGAAATTGAATGCTCTTCTAATAAGTGAATGCAGAGGCCGCAGTTTGGTTTATTGCATTTTGTAACTTTTGGAGTATTGCTCAATGTGAATTTTGCTTTTGTAAGTAAGCGCTTAAGACTGTAAGGCTGCCTTTTGCTCTTAATTAATTTGTATTTATTCAAAATAGTTCGCATTTTATCATCCTCTTTTATAATCGGGACATGATCCAGTATAACTTTATACAGTTCGGGATCTTTTGGGTTGTGAGTTGACACGTATGGAATAATGTTCTCTTCGGACTTTTCTTTTACTGTCCGAAGAGTGGTTTTATCTAATGACATGGCTCTGTTTATGCCATGTTCAATGATCTGTATTGGATATTTCTGCTTAATCAGAAATGTTTTTAGTTCTTTCATTCGTGTTTGAACCACATGTTCTTCAGAGACGATTGTTCTAAGGCGGCGTGCTAGATTGTATGGTATGTTTACCTTAGTGTGTCGTGGGTGACAAGAATTAAATGAAAGATATTGTTTGCTGTTGGTTTCTTTATAGAATATATCAGTTTCTATTTTACCATCATGGTTCTTTACCAATACATCTAAAAATGGTTGTTGCACACCACTGTATTGTAATGTAAAATTTAGATCTGTATGCAAGCTATTTAAAATAGTGTGTAATTGTTTTAAATCTTCGACGGATTTTGTCCAAGGCATGAAGCAATCGTCTAAAAACCTTTTCCAGTTTTGAATGAAATATGTTCCAAATTCCGAACCAAATGCTGTTTCTATTTCTGTGTACAGCTTTTGTTCAAGATACCCTACCGTTAGTGTCGCATAAACGGGTGCGAACTTGGTGCCCATGGCCGTGCCCTTTGTTTGCTTATAGTATCTATCATTGAAAGAGAAAGTATTATTTTCCAGAATTAACTCAATTCCGTCAAATATAAATTCCTTGGAGAATCGACCTTTTAATGTTTCTGGGTATTTCTCTAACCAGAAACTTACTGCTTGTATGCCTAATTCATGCGGAATATTTGAGTAAAGGGATTCAATGTCAAATGAAGCTAATATGGTATCAGCTGGAACTCTATTTGGTAAGTTATTGAGAAAGTCTGTTGTGTCTCGCAAGTTACTTTGTACATGGTTTGTAAAGGGTCGTAAGATAATGTCTAAGAGATTACTTAACCTGTGGGTGAGGCATGAAGGCCCAGCTACGATCGGTCGTAACTTTAAGTCCCTGACTTCCTTGACTTCAACATAGGAAGAGTTTGTCTGTTTGCATTGTTCAGTTATCGTTTTACTCTTGTGTATCTTTGGTAGACCATAAAATTGACTTTCTTTTACCTCAAAACGTTCTAAATAGTCAAATTCCTTTTTAGTTAATTTACTTTGATGTTTCTTCAAAAATTTATTATATTTGAGTTTTGTTTCCTTATATATATATACTCCTGTGCTAGATAATCGGGCGCCTCTTTACTTTTTATTCCCTAGATTATAATAGTTATTCATGAATCATTTTTTACCGGCCCCGATAGCTCAGTTGGTAGAGTGTCCGCTCCGGGGAACGGGAGGTCTCGGATTCGATCCCGGGCCGCGACATACCAAAGTCGTTAAAAATGGTACTAGCTGCTCCTCGCTTGGCACTCAGATTTATGGGGTAGAGCTAGGACTGGTCGATCCAGTGTCAGGATAATGTGACTGGGTGTGGTATCATGTAATGTGTCTGGGACATGATACTTCAGTGAGGCAGCACTATAAACGTGAGCATTGAGCTCCCTGTCGCAACCAGACACCGTCGCACACACATGAATCATTTGACTAAGTATCATCCCTACATTTTGAGTATTTTATCAGATAGAGGCTTTTGTCTGTCTGTCTGTCCATCCGTCTGTACGTTTGTTCGTTCGTTCATCCGTCTTCCAATGGATCCATCCATCTAAATACCCACTCACTTACCCCTCTCGGTAGTGTACCCATCCATCCAACCAACATCCATCCATCCATTGATCCGTTCTAAATTGGAAGCAACTAGGTGGGCGAAATGACTCAGGGGGCGAAAAGACCAGGCTTGTGGACGAAACAGCTATGAGTGCAAAATGGGGCGAAACTACCAGGGAGGAACGACTGAGGGGCCGTCTTGTGGGCATAGTATCTTGTTACTCCACTAGCCAGAGGTAAAGAAACCAGTTGGATAAATTGCCTGGAAAGACATCGAATCAGGCCCCAGTCATCTGATGGATGTTTCATCTTCATTTTTGAGGGCAATATCTACACGTCGAGTGAATTGGAAGGAGGCGAAGCAACTAGGTGGGCGAAATGACTCAGGGTGCGAAAAGACCAGGCTTTGTGGACGAAACAGCTATGGGTGCAAAATGGGGCGAAACGACCAGGGAGAAACGACTGAGGGCATAGAAGTCTTGTGGGCATAGTTCTTGTTACCCCACTAGACAGAGGTAAAGAAACCAGTTGGATAAATTACCATAGAAAGACATCGAATCAGGCCCCAGTCATCTGATGGATGTTTCATCTTCATTTTGAGGGCAATATCTCCATGTCGAGTGAACTAGTTCCTTGTCGAGAAGACTAGCTCGGACAGTAATTTCGTCATAAGTCGCAATTACGTAATCACGGCCAAAATATTTCGCTTATTTCAAACGTTCCATGTTTCATTTCACTAGGGATGTTGCTTCTGAGGGTGTGAAGGGCGTACTTTTGGCGGAAAATGAAAAATCGTCGGCCAAAATCTCCGTGTTGACATAAATTGACAATTGTTCAGGTCAGTGATAAAAAGTTTAGTTTCATACATACTCCAGCGCTGCAAATTTCCATAGCAAATTCTAGCAGGGTACAAAGTTAAATCATTTCTATGTGGAACTGCATTGCCGAATTTTTTTATAAATAGCTTACAAAGGAGAAAATGGTGATAAAACTCTTCAACACCTACCTTTGTTTACATGTTTCGTGGCGATGGAGCTAGCTCGAGAGTTCCCGGATGTGTCGAGGGAACAAATTTCCATTGACTCATTTTCGAGCTAGTTCCCCTGATTACCAGCCGTGAATTAACTTAACATGACGTTTAATCTCGTTAGAAAATTAATGGCCCGCATAATCACTCAAAATCCGTACCCCTAATTCATCGCCAGCCAGAAATGCGGATGCGGCTTAATTTCGTCGTGGTTTCAACTTTTCGCATTTAATAACATTTCAATTTATCTTGAAATATTTTCTAATGTTATCCTATCCCTTCCATTGATTCAAGAAGGGCAGTTTTCTGTTTCTGGTGAAGGAAAGCGCACTGTACTTATTAAACAGTGTTTATATGTATGTCTTCCAGGAAGGGTGGTAAGTAACGCTGACTCACTCGATATGTCATACACAGTGTTGACTTGGTCGTTAAACTCAGAGATGAAAAGTCCAGATTATAAAACGGCTTATCAGAGTGCATAACATATTGTTAAACTTCATATTTATACGAAAGCTTTTCGGATCGGAAATCTTACATTTGGGGGTTCTACAGCTGACAACGTATTTGGGACCATGATAATTTGTTACAGATATGGGTAATTCAAACAACTGAGGTTTAATCATAGTGCCAGTTCTTGAGGCGTAATTAAGATCTATCTATCTATCTATCTACAGTCGAACTTCAATGGCTCGAACACCTTTGGGACCACGAAAATCTGTTCGAGATAGGGGTAGTTCGAGCCACTGAGGTTACTGTCAGGAGGCATAACGAGATGCCTTTAGACATCTTTTCGGTGTTTTATGATGAAAGTGTATGCTGTGTGTACTCATTAGAATCGCCTCATCGAGGCGATTCTAGTGAGTACACACAGCATACTTATGCAAGATAAAAGACTAAAATGTCCTTAATTATCCCCCACTATTTCTTATCTAGAGGATTACGCTAGGGGCTCAAGAATGGGTTCGACACATCCGTGGTAAACGAGCCATCGGTGTTCGAGCCATCGAAGTTCTACTGTATCTATCTATCTATCTATCTATCTATCTATCTATCTATCTATCTATCTATCTATCTATCTATCTATCTATCTATCTATCTATCTATCTATCGTCCAACACCCTCTCTCGAGTATTATGTGGATGTGCATGTGCAGGAGCAAGAAACAAGAAAACATGATAGTTAGAGATAAAAACAGGGAAATAGGAGAAAGAAAAAGTGAGATAGGGGTGTTAGTAGGGTGGAGATTTAAAAACATGATATAGCTTACGGGGCTGAGTGAAGTTACTGACTCCTTCTTTGAAGGAGTCAAGATCGGTTAGCAGGACAATTTCTTCTGGTAATCTAGTCCACAATACGATGGACATCGGAAAAAAGAGAACTGGTAATAGTTTACTGAAGCATGAATCTGTCTAAACGAAAGAGAGTGCATGTGACGAGTGATCTTCAAGGAATGCTCAATGTGTGCCGGTAATGGAGCGACCAAGCAGTAAACAATTTTATATAAAGTTTCCTTTTAAAAGGAAGGCTTCCCCAGTATGTAAAGTTGAAAATCCGCCATTTTTGCTCGCCTTTCAAAAGTATGCATCGGCGTCCGCATTTGGTTGAAGTTTACCTGCAAGCAATCATTTGTGGTGTTTTGCAAATTTATTTTCAAGTAAAGTTATCAACTGCATGTATATATATATTCTTTTTCATTCGATTTCCCAGGTAGTTAATCATTTACTATGTATTACCTCCCTTATAATCATACATTTTGTCAAATGCATGTGCGTAGCCAACTAAAACGCATCTAATCTTCTACATATCCGAGAGCAGCAAAGGCTCCGGTAAGGCTGTGCGTACTCGCAGGCTCGCCTGAGTCAGTGCTGGTCGCCTTTGTGAAAAAGACTTATGTCATGCCCATGGAGCCGACGTTGTGCACATCGACGTTGTCGTTCTAAATAAGCACGATTTTCCTGTTAAGACTTTTACGGTAACTGTTTCAATGTAAGCTGTCCGTCTTAAACCATTGAACGGAGGACAATGTACATAGAAACATATTCACGGACCAGGCGAGGAGCGAAACCGCAATGTTGGTGCGCATCTAACTGTAATGGTTCAGAAAAAAAAATCGGCATTTATGAACACCGAAGGCTGAATGTGGCGAGCTGCTTTCTCGCACAAGCTTTATGCTGGTGGAAAATTTGTCAGAAAAGACAGAACCATGTTAAGCTTTTAAATTTCTCGTTTGATACGCAATTTGATTTCAGAGATGAGCAATGGCATGTTTTGTAAAACTGACCATGTTGGTAGGATATGAGGTCTCTTTCTGCCTGAGTTCGAGGCACGATCGGGACAAGTTCTGCAATGGTTTAAAACTGTCTTTCTCTTCACTCACCGCTTATCAAGGAAAGGTTAATAATGTTCCTAAATAAATGAAGAAAAAATGACATATCACTTTCATAGAGCCTGTAACTGGACTCTGCAAAACTATTTTACTGATTTCAACAGTCAAACTTGTCCTGGAAATTCTGAGTGACCATGAAAAGTCTGAGACTCCGAAAGCCGAGAGAAGTGTGATTCAAGTGACACAATTAACTTTTGTAATCTTTTTTTTTATTTATTACAAATCCTTAAGAAAAGAAAGGCATAACATCAACAAGTCCGTGTACTGAACAACGGTGATCTTGTTTTGAAGGTAACCGGGCACTAGAAGCACATTGAGGCTACCCCATATGTACTGAACAACCCTATAAACCCAATTTTCTATAGAGAAAATTTGGTGTATAGGGGTACATTATTTCCTTTTTAGGAGGTTTAGAACACCGAGCACCGACAATCTATATTTGGACTAGAAAAAAAAGGAATATTTTTCACATCACGAAAACACGCCTGCCTAATTTTGACCCCTAGACAGTGGGTAGTCGTTAGAACCGCGTCATCGAGGCGGTTCCTAACCAGTACCCACAAGCTATTTTTAGAAGAAGAAATATGAAAAATCTGATTTTTTATCGGACAATTTTCACTTGGGTGGCACAATTCTGTATATATTTGCATAGGCCTGTTTTCATAATGTGAACTGAAAATGTTTAGCACATAGATGTTATATAATGATCCCAATGCAGAAGACCATAGGGTTTGTTTCCTGTCACAACAAACGCTTATTACGTCGAATAGGGCAGTTAAGACAATTTCACCATCCTACCGGGTAATGGGACGACCCCCGCCCATCGGGGCTTGAAGAAATATATGGACTGCATCATGCTTCCACGCAGAGCTGAATCTGACCCACACACGAGTACTGGTACACAGCTTAGAGGATCTAAGCCTGCCCAGGCAAAGCGGTGTGTGTCGGACCGTCCATGCTTATAAACCCTATTGGTTACATTGGGTGACAGGGCTTGAGATGTCATTTCATCTCAAAGTCGGGTAAAAGTCCCACAAAATTGGAAGCAACATCTCCAAAATGACCTTTACATTGTTGACGGGGACATTAAAGCTCAAACCAAACAAACAAAACCGGGTAATGGGAAACTGGAATCAAGTATTCCTGCTTTTTACATTGACCTTCAATTATTGGAAATAACCCATATATGCCTAGCAGCTCATTTTAAGACAATGACAAATAGTGCAGACCCAGATCAGGCGCCGCATCTGATCAAGATCTAAACTGTTTGCTCAACGTACATGCATTTTTGTAAATCTTACCACAAAAAATGACATCCCTATGCTTAGAAATTGACCACTCCAGACTTATAAAGGTGGAATATTTTTTGGCACCTATGGGTTACGTCAAAAGGACTAAAGTGAAAGTAGGATCTGTTTCTACTCTTGGTTTGGCTTCTTGGAAACATTTTATAAATAGATATCTGGAAACGCTTGATACATAGACATCGACGGGTGCTGCATATTCCTGTTTATTCCGAACGAGTTTTCGCTGCGCAAATATATGGAGAGCAGTCTTATCTGTAGGGCTTTCCTAGTTACGTCATAAGACGTTTAGAAATAAACTTGGGTATCACCAATCCAATCTAAATGGCTTCCAATCGAAATTGGAAGCCAAAAACTGGCATCAAACTGTATCTGCTCAAGGGACTACGGAACCCGGGAAGGGACATTTCTGTCCCAGTATCTAGCAGAACAGAAATTAAAACTAGAATTTGTTTTTCTACAAAACACAGATGTCTCCCCCTTTTTGACTTCTAAGTATGACCTTGACATTGGAGGTATCTTGTGTGCAACACAACATCTAATGAAGAACATTTCTGCAAAGTAACTTTAAAAAGTTCATAGAGAAATACGAAAGTTAATGACCGTACACAAAAAGCCCTTTTTTACATTTGACCTCTAAGTATGGCCTTGACCTTTAAGGTACAACACATTGTCTCATGATGGTTATTATTTCTGCCAAGTAATTTCATAATCCATCAAAGAATAAGAAAGTTATTGACTGTACACAAAAAGGTCTCTTTTCTGAGGCTTTGACCTCTAGGCATGACCTTGACATTGCAGATATGGACCTTGGTCTTGCACACGACTCATCGTCTAATGAAGGTGAACATTTCTGCAAGGTTACTTTACAAAGTCCATCCAGAAATAAAAAAAGTTATTGACTGGACACAAAAAAAAAGACTTTTTTTTTACCTTGGAGGTACCGACCTTGGTCAGGCGTGCAACACATCGTCTTATGATGTTTAACATTTCTACCAAGTAATGTCACAATCTATCCAGGAATAAGAAAGTTATTGACTGAACACTACAAAGGCCCCCTTTTTACAGTTGACCTCTTAGTATGACCTTGACCTTTGAGGTACCAACATGGGTCATGCAAGCGACACATCGTCTCATTGTGGTTAACATTTCTGCCAAGTAATTTCAAAATCCATCGACAAATAAAAAAGTTATTGACCAAACACGAAAAAAGCCCTTTTTTACCTTTGACCTCTAAGTATGACCTTGACATGTGAGGTACGAACCTGGGTCATGCACCCACCACATCGACTCATGGCGGTTAACATTTCTGCCAAGTAATTTAAAAATCCATCAACAAAAAGAAAGTAATTGACAGAGCACAAAAGGCCCCATTTTCTACATTTAACCTCAATGTATGACCTTGACCTTTGAGGTACCAAACTGGGTCATATGCGCAACACGTCGTCTCATGGTGGTTAACATTTCTGCCAAGCAATTTCAAAATCCATCTAAAAATAAGAAAGTTATTGACCAAACGCGAAAAAAGGCCCCTTTTTACCTTTGACCTCTATGTATGTCCTTGACCTTTGAGGTACCTACCAGAATCATGCGTGCAACACATTGCCTCATGATAGTTAACATTTCTGCCAAGTAATTTCAAATTCTATCCAAAAAATAAGAAAGTTATTGATAAAACATGAAAAAGGCCCCTTTTTTACCTTTGACCACTAAGTATGACCCTGACTTTTGAGGTACCAACCTGGGTCATGTACGCAACACATCGTCTCATGGTGCTTAACATTTCTGCCAAGTAATTTCAAAATCCATCTAACAATAAGAAAGTTATTGACCAAACACGAAAAAAGGCCCCTTTTTACCTTTGACCTTTAAGTATGACCTTGGCCTTTGAGGTACTGTCCTGCGTCATGCGCGTCACACATTGTCTCATTGTGGTTAATATTTCTGCCAAGTAATTTCAAAATCCATCTGAAAATAAGAAAGTTATTGACCGGACACGATTTGCCCATACCCGACAAACTTCCTAGGGAGATAACTCAAAAAGTATAAATGCGAGAGTTATAGTTCTTGCGCTCTGCACGTCGTCTAATATTGATTAATAATTATATGAAGTTTCGTGAAGATAGCTTGAACGGTTTTCAAGTTATAGAGCGGACACGAATTTGTGGCAGATGGACAGACCGACAGACAGACAGACGGGCAGACAGACAGACACCTGGGGGAAAAACAGTATGTCTCTCCGAAAATTATTTTTCGGGATTGACATAACAATAAAATTAGAGTGGAAACGAAAACAAAAACTATGTCGTTTAAACGATATAATATGTCGTTTTAAACGACATATTTCTTGTTTTCTTTTCCACTCTGAAAAAGTAAATAAAAATCAAAAATGAGTTCCTTTAAGAGCAATGAAAACATTCATAAGAAAGAAGATGGGCCATACTACGTAGTTTCGGCTAATAAAGCCTCATCAGTGACCCTGTAATGATCCGGCAAAGAAAGCCATAGGAAACGTACTGCAATTTTGCGAAATTCGAATAGGCAGTCGATTCAAAGACTGATATAAATCTAAATGGGGTCCAAATAATTAAAAACCTGTATAGAATGAGTCTAAACCAATAATTTATTTCTGATTTCTCAGAATATTCACGATGATCTCAAAGGACCAAAAGTAAAATATAAACTGCAAGGTGGAATTTAAACAATAAAATTAGAATGGAACAGAAAACCAAAACATGTCGTTTATACGACATAATTCTTGTTTTCTGTTCCACTCTGAAAAAGTAGCGTGGAATCTAAAACAATAAAATTAGAATGGAACAGAAAACAAAAATATGTCGTTTAAACGACATAATTATTATGTCTCCCCCGACATTTTTTTTCGGAGAGACATATTGTTTTTCCCCCGGGCGTCTGTCTGTCTCTCCGTCTGTCTGTCTGTCCGTCTGTCCGTGTGTCACACATTCGTGTCCGCTCTATAACTTGAAAACCGTTCGAGCTATCTTCACGAAACTTCATATAAATATTAATCAGCATTAAACGACGTGCATTGTGCAAGAACTATAACTCTCGCATTTATACTTTTTGAATTATCTCCCTTGGAAGTTTGTAGGTATGTATATATGTATGGGCAAATTGTGTCCGGTCAATAACTTTCTTATTTTCAGATGGATTTTTAAATTACTTGGCAGAAATATTAACAACTATGAGACAATGTGTGGTGCGCATGGGCCAGGTCGGTACCTCAAAGGTCAAGGTCATACTTAGAGGTCAAAGGTCAAAAAGGGGCCTTTTTTCGTGTTTGATCAATAACTTTTTTATTTTGAGATGGATTTTAAAATTACTTGGCAGAAATATTAACAACTATGAGACAATGTGTGATGCGCATGAGGCAGGTCGGTACCTCAAAGGTCAAGGTCATACTTAGAGGTCAAAGGTCAAAAAAGGGGCCTTGTTTTCGTGTTTGGTCAATAAATTTCTTATTTTGAGATGGATTTTGAATTCACTTGGCAGAAATGTTAACCAATATAAGACAATGTGTTGCGTGCATGACCCAGGTTGGTACCTCAAACTTCAAGGTCATACTTAGAGGTCAAAGGTAAAAAGGGGGACTTTTTTCGGGTTTTGTCAATAACTTGCTTATTTTTAGATAGAATTTGAAGTTACTTGGCAAAAATGTTAACTATCATGAGACGATATGTTGCATGCATGATTCAGTTTGGTACCTCAAATGTCAAGGTCATACATAGAGGTCAAAGGTAAAAAGGGGCCTTTTTTGTGTTTGGTCAATATCTTCCTTATTTTTAGATGGATTTTAAAATTGCTGGCCCAACTTGAAATTCTTCAAAAGACATCTCCTCCATAACTAGAGATTGGATCAAGTTGACACTTTATGGAAGGCATCGGGACGAAATGGCGATTAAGATTTGCTAAAATTGTTCCGTTCCGATATCCAAGATAGCCACTATGGCGGCCATCATGAAATTCTTCAAATGACATTTCTACCCCAACCAAGGGTAAGATTGAGCTTAAACTTAATGAGAGGCATTGGGGGACATGGAGATTCAGATTATCTAAAATTGGTCTATTCCGATATCCAAGATGGCTGCGCACAGAGGCCATCTTGAAATTATTCAAAAGACATCTCCTTCCAAACCAGAGGTCAGATCAACCTGAAACTTCATGGCAGGCATTGGATCGACATCTTAAAATTCTTCAACCTACGTCTCCTCCTGAACTAAAGGTCGAATGGAGCTGAAACTTGATTGGAGAAATCGGGGCAACATGGAGTTTAGAATCGCTGAAATTATTATGTTCTGTTATCTAAGATGGCTTCCATGTTGGCCATCTTGAAAATCTTCAATCTACATCAAGCATTAACATCATCTCTTCCTGAATCCTAAATCAGACAAAGCTGTTCAGAAACTTAACTCAGAAGCATCAAGATTATTTAAACATGCAGAATGAGAATTGCTAAAGGCAAAGTGATCTGATAGACAAAAAGGCCACCAAGACGCAATGTAATGTATGCTCAGCCTCATCCGGGTGAGCGATTCGGGCCCACTTGGGTCTCTAGTTTTTGTTTTCTGTTCCACTCTGAAAAAGTAGCGTGGAAAGAAAAACAAGAAGTATGTCGTTTAAAAGACATATTTTGTTTTCTGTTCCATTCTAATTTTATCATTTTAAATTCCACGCTACTTTTTCAGGGTGGAAAGGAAAACAAGAAATATGTCGTTTAAACGACATATTTTTGTTATCTGTTCCATTCTAATTTAATTGTTTTAAATTCCACCCCACTTTTTCAGAGTGGGAAAGAAAACGACATATTATATCGTTTAAACGACACATTACTTGTTTTATTTTCCACTCTAATTTTATTGTTTTAATTTCTGTTCTGCTAGACACTGGAAGAAATGTCCCTTCCCGGGTTCCGTAAGGGACCGCCAACCCAGGTCGTGTAGCGTTTCTGTCACACTGTCATATGTGGAGTAATTGGATTTAACCAAGCGTGCAACACATCTCTGGATCATTTCCACTTTATATGAGTTCACCTTTGTAGGCGGACTCTACACAGTGGAGGCAAATTCCAACTGTGGGCCAACGAAGCTCTCTGACAGACTGGTTTGCTGTATTTACAGTTCTTTTAATGAACCCCAGGGTTTTGTATGCATTTGAGGTAACATTACTTACGTGGGTGTTCCATGTGAGGTTTTTACTGATATGTACACCAAGGTATTTAGCACCATCTACTGACTCTAGGATCTGACCATGTAGAGTATACTGAGAAAGGATGGGCCGTCTGGATTTATTGATGTGGAGAACCCGGCATTTGCTTGGGTTAAACTCTATGTCCCAGGTCCGTTCTCAGATTTCTAGCTTGTCTAAATCAGACTGGAATATATTGGCGTAACTTAATGATATCTTTATGATCTTCTATAAAATTAAGTTATGTTGTGTACACTCATTTAAATCGCCTCATTGAGGCGCCACTACTCCCACACATCCCGGACATTTTCCGGGTATAACTAAATCAGGGAAAGGAAGGAAGGAAGGTATTATACGAAAGGAAGATATTTATGAGGCCTATAGAGGTATTTTATATATATGAGGCGGTTCTAATGAGTACCCCCATCTATCTATATTTTGAGCAGAAATAAGAAAAATATCACAATTTTTCATCTTAAAATTTTCGTTTTGGTCGGTAAAATTTACAGTGTATTTGAATAGGCGTGTTTTCGTAATGATGCCAGTTTTTTTATCGTTGTGCAAACATTTAGAGGATTGTTCCGTTTGTTAAGGTGAATATCGAAAATGTTTCATCGATTGTGTTGAAAACATCATTATGTTCTACTGTGCGAAGATGAGATGGCATATGATGAAAATATTCATTACGAAAACACGTGTATAAAAATACATTGTAAACTTTAAGGCTGAAAAAAGGGAAAGTTTAAGATGAAAAATTGTAATATTTTCTTATTTCTGCTCAAAATATGGATTGTTGGTACTCGTTAGAACTCCCTCATCGAGGCGGTTCTAACGCGTACCCACAATCTATACTTTAGAGCAGAAATAAAAAAAATAAGGTTTACTCCTGCAAACCCCAGTTTTTCTATATAAAGGTGGGGTTCGAGGGGGGAGGGGGCGTCAAAATTATATAGGCGTTTTTCGTGATGAAAAGCAAAACGCGCTTCTGTTTATCCAATACTCGTGCCTGTCTATGCATAATGGTAATTCAATTAACACTCGACAAGTATACTTTACACTTTAGATAAACACGTGGCCGAAAAATTTTAAGAGCCAGATCAAACTATACCATGGACTTAAACTATACCATGGACTTAAAATCAAATATAACCATTTTTGGCTCACCTGTCACGTAGTAGTGACAAGGTGAGCTTTGTGATCACTTTTCGTCCGTAATCAATTTCTTCAAACGACATCTACTCCTAAACCACTGATCGGATTTTGACCAAACTTCACAGGAATGAGCCTTAGGTGGTCCCCTTTCAGCGTTGTTCAACTTGTTCCGGTCCGTTGCACATCTAGGTCACAGGAGCCAAAAATAGACATTTTTGACTGAAAACTTAAAAAATATTCTCCTCTCAAACCGCAAAGCCCAGGTCTTCGATATGTGGTGTGTAGCTTCATCTGGTGGACCTCTAACAAGATTGTTAAAATTATAGCCATGGGGCCAAAAATTCACCCGCCTCGGGCCATTTGGTTTTACATAGACTTACAAAGGGAAAACCTTTAAAAATCTTCTTGTCTGAAGCCAGAAGGCTCAGGTTTTTTATATTTGGTATGAAGCTTAGTCATACGGACCTCTGTCAAGATTGTTCAAATTATAGCCCTGGGGAGTGTTCATATTATAGCCCTGGGGCCAAAAATGCCCTCGC